>JAAGEH010000014.1:3326562-3529347 GCA_011751065.1 Lasiurus cinereus | reverse complement strand
GATCTATCTATCTATTTATTTATTTATTTTTTTTTTTTTATTTTTTTTTTTTTTCTTTTGTGCTTCTCGCTCCCCCCAGTACCTGCCCTCATTCGTCCCGTTCCCCCCATTGCCCTGAATCCACTGGCTATGACTACACACACTTGCATATAAAAAATGTTTAAAAAATTACAGAATTGGGTTTATACATTTAAAAAATGTATTTTCCTCTACCCTCAAAGGGTATGCTATGATATTTCTTCTACATCTATAACTTCAAATACAAGGCACAATCTGAAGAAAATGGCCAAAGGACCCTTTGTGCAAAGAACTAGGCGAATAGACACACTATATTTTTTTTTGTTGCTGCCATGGTTTTTTAACTCTTCTTGATGAACTTCATGTCAGAGAAATGACTCAGACCTAGATATCAGAAATGGGATCATAAGTTTTCCATTGCAGTGACTGAATATCAGCCTTCAGCTCTTGAGCCTTCTATAAATCAGTGATGTTTTTGCTACTGTTCTTATGTTGCACACTCAGGGACACTATTGCCTGTTTACTATTGTCATAGGTATTTTGGGGATATTGGTCTATAGTTTTTCCTTATGATGTCTTTGACTGGTTTTATTTAAGGATAATAATTGGTTAATAGCCAATTTATGACCAGTTTGGCTCAGTGGAGAGAGGGTCCGTCTGTGGACTGATGGGTACCAGGTTTGATTCTGGTCAAGGGCATGTACCTTGGTTGTGGCCACATCCCCAGCAAGGGGTGTACAGGAGGCAGCTGATCAATGTTTCTCTCTCATCAATGTTTCTTACTCTTTATCCCTCGCCCTTTCTCTCTGTAAGAAATCAATAAAATATATTAAAAAATAATTGCTTAATATAATGAGTTGGACTAATTTATTTTCTTAAGTAGGAAAACAAATGCATACAATGTTGATTAGTTAACTAAAAGAACAAATCAGCTAACTACATACTGTGGGAGCCCCTTTCCACGTCCCGCGTGGTTCAGGGTTCCCGGTTCAGGGTTCGGGTTCTGGAGGAGGCTGTACGCAAATGAAGAGAGAGACTAGAAAATATTAATTTGGCGATATTGGGGGGCTAGGCAGGAGCTTTCCTCTAGTGCAGTGGTTCTCAACCCTTTGGGGGTCGAACGACCCTTTTACAGGGGTCGCCTAACACTATCAGAAAAATGTAGATATTTACATCATGATGCATGACAGTAGCAAAATTTCATGTTGGGGGCCACCACCATATGAGGAACTGTATGCAAGGGTCACGGCCTTAGGAAGGTTGAGAACCATTGCTCTAGTGGAAAGGACTACCACTTGCTCTGGATTTTTTTCTATCTTTTATTAAAGTTTTGGGACACACCCATAGCCTTTAGGCAGAAAATTACAAGAATAGAAATTAACATGAAACAAACAGGTAGAGGCTGCTTCAGCTAACAATGTTTCAACTAAACAGTGAGTGATTAACTCTGACCTTTCAGAGCAATTAAGGTTGAACAGCCTTCTGGTCTCCTGTTCACATCTATTAGTGAGACAATGTTTGGTTTCTGGCACATACAACAAATTTCAAACTCTTATTTTTTTCCATTAAAAAGTGGAACTTATCAAAAGATGGTTCCTTAGTTTGAGGAATATACAGATTATTCTCTTATACAAATTCTATAGGTGCAAGTTATATGTCTTTTTTTCCCATGTATTTTTACTAATATAAGTAGAATGAAAGATCAAGCAACATTTTATATTTAAGTATTGTTTATTTTAAAGTGAAATTCCATTTCTATCTAATTGAATGTTGGAAATCTAGTTATTGGTATGGTAAAGAGAAAATTTGCACATTAAATAAAAGATGCCAGAACTTTTCCCCTCTGATTTTCATGACTTCATTGTTAGTTTTGGGGAAAAAAAAATCTTTAAGTTGGATAATTGGGATGTTGCAAGGAGTAAGACATTCATAGATACAACATGTCTATTTCTTTTCTTTCAAGCAAACTTTTTAATTTTGATGCCATAGGTTTTTGAGAAATAAATATTCCATTCATAAATGCATGACTAACATAATTATTTTCCCTTTTCTCTAACATGCCATTCTAGAAATATTTAACTATAGGTGTTGGAAATAACAAAGGCTTAGCATTTTTAAAATTTTGCTTTTTATGCAGGCCACATACTTGCCAAGTCAACTATGTTAGTGGAAGTGATTTCTTAAGCTCCTCATATTGGATAGAATTTCATCATGACAATATGTAAAAAATGCAATTGAATATGCCAGAGGAATTCAAGAATCAAATTATGATTTCCTAGCAAATAGCAGAAATTTTAAAGTTGTCTAAACCTTTCTACCTAAAAAGATATACTGCTTAAAAGCAGGAAAGTGTCCTTAAATGTCTTACAGATTCACAATCATTTGCCCTCTTTTTATGTAATGTGTAGTCATGCTTACTGAGAAATGTACCCCTCAGAATTGAAAATAAATTATTTTAAATATAAATATTGTTTTTTTTTTTTTTTATCAAAGCAGTTTTTGAAAACCTGGCAATGTTTTATGGAAACTATTGGTGCTATGCTTAATGGTGAAATGTGAAACATATATATTTAAAATTCAAGTGAAAATTTCCTGCTGCCCTTTACCCAATAGTCTTAGAAAAATACAAGTTTTTTTTTAGTAGTGTAGATGACTAAACTTTTGCTTCAAATTATATGTGTAGATATAGCCTTTGCCCATATGATTTACTACTTTCTTTTCTTTGCACTCCAAAGAATTTCATGTGTGATATTGCCATTGCCCTAGATAGTTCTTTTTTCTTTATTGTTTTCAGGTTTTATGTGGATAATTTCAACACAATGTTTTAAATAGGCTGAATGCTTTATATTTAATATTGTTACAATATATGGCTCCACAAACTAAATATGTCATCTTTAAATATCTCACTAAACTAGAAGGACAATACTAATAATCTGCTTCATCTAGTGCTTATACTTTTAAAAAGAAGGGTTATAGCCCTGCTTCATCATGGTGGAATACATTTTTAATGGACACATTTCTCTTTAAATCAATATTTCTACTTACAAAGATTAGATAGTTGAAAAGAATGAGACCTAACTCTCTATACATACTCAGTCTCTATACAATCACCAAAGGAATTTTATTGGAGGGAAAGAAAACTTAAGTATAAACTATGCTAGCAAAAGTCGTCAAAAGTAACTACTATAATAGAGAAGTACATTCTTATTTTATACATAGTGTATTAGGTTGCTCTTGGAGTAATAAACATTGTTAAGTATGGAAAAACTGAAATGTTTTGACTATTATGCCTAGCATTTATGGTCTAAAAGATACATTTTTCCCTGCTATTTTCTTCATAGAGCAAATGGTCCATTATGGATGAATGGTGCCTCAGCTTGAAACCAAGCAAGATTTTAGGACTCAAATTATTCTTTGGCTCTGATTTTAGGGTCTGTTATCACTCTGTTAGCTCTTATAATTTACCAAATCCTAAGAATTTGGGAAATAAAAACGACAAGGACTCATATTTAAGCCTTTAGATTGTATAACCAATAATATTGTTTACAAGCTGCCCATTAATGTTCTTTCCTTTATTTTATTTCCAGCAATTCAGAAGTAAACATTATTAGCATAAATATATAGAAGATACAGATCATGTATATAACAAAATAATGGTACACTTTCTTCTTGTGTTTCAATATAAACATATTTTATATTTTGAAACCTTTTTCCATGTGTTCATTATCATATATGTTTCATTATGCTTTTTAAAAAACTTTGTACTCATCTCACAGACTAGTATACATGCTAAGGGAATACATAAGTTCTTAATTCCATCAATAGGTTCTGTAACTATAAGAAAAACTATGTATAATGAGGCCAATTTTACTGTAGACTAATTGATATAAACAGGAGTTAAGATCCTATGGCATCTCATCAATGTTATAACCAAATGACATTGAATGAAAGGACATATTTTGCAGATCTGCTGTATATTACCTTTCATGTTTTCCGGGACTATATGGTCATAGAGTTTATTTCCTGTAGTCCCACTGGAGAACATAGCTTTCATAATAAGATGCTAGTGTTGGCTTTAAAAGACATACACTCAATAAACAAAACTTAACTAATATTTAAGCCTTAAATGAACTAAATATTTGTTTTAGGATTGTAATTAAAACCTGAAATAGAGAAGAAATGTGCATGGAATATAAAGTTATAGTTGTTAAAATTTTTAAAATTTTTATTTATTTTTTATTGATTAAGGTATTACACAGCCTCACTCATGCTCTCACCCCTTGGTGTCTGTGTCCATTGACTAGGCTTATATGCATGCATACAAATCCTTTGGTTGATCTCTTCCCCATTACCCATCTCCTCCCTTACCTTCCCTCTGAGGTTTGACAGTCTGATCAATGCTTCTCTGTCTCTGGATCTGTTTTTGTTCATCAGTTTATGTTGTTCATTATATTCCACAAATTAGTGAGATCATGTGATATTTATCTTCCTCTGGCTTATTTTGCTTAGCATAATGCTCTCCACTTCCATCTATGCTGTTGAAAATGGTAAGAATTCCTTCTTTTTTACCACAGTGTAGTATTCTATTGTGTAGATGTATCACCATTTTTAATCCACTCATCTGCTGATGGGCACTTAGGCTGTTCCCAAATCTTAGTTATGGGAAATTATACTGCTATCGCTATGTTGTAGTTGTTAAATGTTTTAAGTCACTTCAGCCATTGACTGGATTATAAACTTCAGTTGTGATACAATTAGTAGATTTCATAATCTTTAAATGGGATTTTTTAGTATATGGTTAAGTGTACCAGGGTATCTAAAATAAGAAGGTTTAACACAGTTAAAGTTAATAAATAAAAGGATAATATAGAAGGATTTTTATATTTTATGAGTAAAAGTAAAATTACCATACTTTCTCCAGATGCACTTGTTTTAAAGTAGTAATCTTAACTTTATTCACACCTTTATGTGGGCCTATGGAAACCTGTACCATAGTCCCCTTTTCTATTGCCTCATCAGTTATGGTAAGGGAGAAACCTTTTTCTCTCTCTGGTCATGTTTTTGCTGGATCACTGATAACATAATATCTCCCCAGTAAGTTATCTGTCCCAAATAAAATTTCTCTATTATTACTGGGAAGAAGAGAGAATGTTTTTATGTCCGTATGAGACACAAACATACCACGTGGGATATTTAACATTTAAGCATATCTTTTAAAAATATTTTAGATATCAAGTCCAAGCCAAATAGAGTCTAGAGACAATGCAAAATCACTTAATGACAAGATAAGAAAACCAATAGGATCATATGAGTATACTGTATGTTCACTCATTTTCATGTGAAACATGTGTGACATGCCATGTCATGTTTTATGTCGTCTTTTTCCTCATTAAATTCTATTCTTTAAAGTCAGCTCTCTATGACTCTCCAGAGTTCTCTATGTTTTATTTATTTTAACCTACTATTTCTACATCCCAAATTAGCCACTTCCTGTCATCTCTTGAGTAGAGTGAACTTTATCTCCTTTCACAGTGTTACCGCTTAGATCTCCCACTCCCAATACTTGTTTTTGGATAAAAAGGAGATAAGAACTTTAAGGTTCCAGAGCAGAAGGAAGAATGAGAAACTGGGATGATTCTTAGTTGTGGGGTCTTCAGTTGAATAGTTTTATTTTATTATAAAACTAAGAAATGTCATATCCTGTCCTAGCCAGTTTGGCTCAGTGGACAGAGCCTCAGCCTGCATTTTTTTATACTAAAAAATCCCATTTAAAGATTATGAAATCTACTAATTGTATCACAACTGAAGTTTATAATCCAGTCAATGGCTGAAGTGACTTAAAACATTTAACAACTACAACATAGCGATAGCAGTATAATTTCCCATAACTAATTTCTCAGAAGTATTATAAAAAGATCATATAAATCTTCTCATGTGCGTTAAATTTTTACCTAAAGCTGCAATAGGTGCTTGCTATAAGGATTGCATCACTCTGCTAGTTTAACTTTGTTCTTCTTATATCAAAACTAGAGGCCCAGTGCATGAAATTCATGCACGGAGGTTAGGGTGGGGAGTCCCTCAGCCCAGCCTGGCACCTTTCACATCCCCTCAGGGGATGTCCTATTGATGGCTTAGGCCCACTCGGGGAGCAGGCCTAAGATGCAGTCTGGCCTCCCTTTGTGGAAGGTGATCGGGCTGGTCAGGGGAAGGCACTAGCCCCATCACTCCACTGTTGCTGTACTGCTGGCTGCCACAGCCACCAAGGTGTTTTCATCAACACAGACTCTAATCCCTTCACCATGAAAAAATGACAGCTTTCTTTCTTTAGGCATTTTCAAGATGTGTCTTTCATAGGATATGACATTTCTCTCTTTTTTATCCTCACCAAGGATATTTTTCTATTGATTTTTAGAGACCATGGGAGAGGAAAAGACAGAGAAACATCAATGTGAGAGGGACACTTCGATTGGTTGCCTCCTGCATGAGCCCTGAACTAGGCCCCAGCCAGGGAGAAGCCTTCAACCTAGGTACATGCTCTTAACCAGAATTGAATGTGGACCCTGCAATCTGCAGGCTGAGGCTCTGTCCACTGAGCCAAACTGGCTAGGGCAGGATATGACATTTCTTAACCCTCTAGCAATGGACCTTCACTCTTTCCTCCAGTAGTGAGGTGGAAAAACCTTAGATCACCTTCGTGGATTCTTATTACCCAAGTTACCAAGAACACTGCCAGTGGTGTACAGAGAGCTTAGCCAATGTTTCCTCTGTAGTTCACACGCAGAAGCAGAATTTGTGGCAAGCCATGGCTAGCAAATCTCTCCTGTCTCTTGTCCTGCTCAAGCATCCACTGTGGCTTGGGCAGGGTCCCCTGGTTCTGCTCCAACCCTGCTCAAGCCTCCACTGCAGCTTGGACAGGGCCCCCCAGTTCTGCTCAAGCCATGGCTTGGGCAGAGCCTCAAAACAAGCACTTTGCCTGGCTGCTCACGCTGCCTGCTCTCAGCAGGTGCCCTACCCCCCGGGACTGGGGTACTCCAGCGGGGCTATGTGCTGCCATCTTGTGGCTATGGGTTCTGCCATCTTTGTGACAGAGTGATGATTAATTTGCATATTACCCTTTTATTAGATAGGATAGTTAGCCCCTGATTTTGGGTAAGTTTTCAAAGCCTCCTTTTATTACTTTTATTGAAAACCATACTGTCCAGTTTCTCTTTCCAATTCATAAATTTCTCTTTCTGTACTCTCTGTATCCAATGTGAATGGAATATAGAATTGTAGTCCTACCAGTACATATACAGTAGACTGCACAGTCATGTTTAAAACATGATGTTTGTATTGGAGAAACTCTTTAAGGTTCTTATTTACACTGACCCTCATAGTTGGATGTCTTATTTTATTCTACTGTGAAGATCACAGCCCATTAGACCAAGGGATCAGCAGTTCACCTAATGGCAGCCATTTGTAAGACACCTAGCCTAGAAGATCCATCCCAAAATGTGTTTTTTACTGAAAAATTGATCAAATTAGAAGATCTTTCTTGAGGATATTGAATGCAAGACAATCTTCGATTATGGAATAAAAACAATATGTGGAAGCAAAATAGAGAAATAAGACTGTCAGCAAAAGGCATGCTGTACTAGAAAAATCTCTAAAGCATTGCCATAGACACTAGAAGATAGAATCCCCAGAAATAAAGTAGAATCTTACGGTGTTACTATATTCTGAAACTATGAGTGATCAATTTTGTCACTGTACTCAGGCCTGGTTGTATGACTGTTGAAATTGTTTCCTACACTCCTTGTTTTTCTGTGTATTTTGCAATCATTACATATTAACCAGAGCAATTTGATATTTTTTCTTCTAAAAATTAAAATACATTTTCTAAAAACATTATTAAAATGAAAAAGTTTTATGTTCAAGAAATTGGTCTTTCAAACTAATTTAAATACAAGGATTGACTGATCATAAAGATAATTTAAATAGTGCTGAAATGGGTTTTATTTGTAATATAGTTCCCCAATGTAGTAATATTATTTAGAAATAAATAATGCAGGTTTCTTAGGAATTGTTATGAGAAAACAGTACTTTGACATTATTTTTTCATGATAAGGATTATTATTGAATATTATTAAGTTTTTAGGTGTGTATAAGTTAGAATCACATAAATCCTGACCCAAATAGTTTATATACTACATAAAAAGAAATGCAACAGAAAGCAATATAGAAATAACATTTTTAATAAAGCCTACATATAATGCCTTGCTTAACTGACTATACATTTATTGGTAAGTCTTAATCATAGCAATTGATAAAACTAAAGTTGCTTAGGTTCAGAATATTATTATAAAAAAGTTATAAACTATTTTAGAGCAGGTATTTACTTTTAATGCTATTCTCTTACACTGCATTAATCATCATGTGTAAGCTACCTTTCAATAATATGTTTTTTATAAGCACATAAAGTAACTGGTCACTGGGTAATGTCATTTTTATGAAACTAATCTTTGAGCAATTTATTCTGACATCAGATGTTAATGATGAAATTATTAGAATATACAGAGTAGTGTGAAAGTAGGTTTATAGTTGTTCATATGAAAAATTTTGCAATGATTACTAAATAATACAAGAATAAATTGTTTCACATACAGCTGTAAACCTACTTTTGCCCCACCCTGCATATAATTTTATCTCTCTGTATCTTATTTAATGCATTCTTGAAGTTGTATGGTGTCCAAGTGATTTTGATATAGTTGTAAATTATTTATTTGTTGGTTTCAAAGAGTAAGATTTTATCATTGATACAATTTCGTTTGAATAGGCATAAATCAATGATGTCAAAGACATCATATATAGCTAGGCAGCATATATCTTGAGGACCATTAAGGTTGAACTGCCAAAAGTGCTTGCAATAAAGCCTGGGTTGCATGCATAAAAATGACTAGAACTCCAACAATTATCAAACATGTCAAAATAAAGTAACTTCAGACTTCTAATATATCACTAGAATTTATTTCAGATGTTTGTGTATGGTGAGAATCAAATTTTATAAGTGTAAAGGTAACTTTTTAAATATAAATTTTTAAATTGAGCTTTTAAAATTGATTAGTGGGAAATTATTTTTTCCATTTTTAGTGTTATGTATTCTGTAATTTGTGTTCTAGGCTTTCTCATTGTTATGTCGCATAACATCCATCTCTGTTATGTATCCACTGGGTAATGATAAGAGTTGCTGGGGAAAGGAGCTGCCTGACATCAAAAGAATGGATCATTCTGTCTTTTTTTATTATTGAATTCTTCCTTAGGTGAGGTTACCATTTAGTGAGCATTCACATGGGACACACATATTTTTATGGTTTTTGCTTATTTAAAGAAATCTATCCACATACCTCTTATTCAAATTTCCTTATCACCAATTTTCCAAACATGTTCCTTCTAAGTCCCTGAATATCTAGTCAAATAATTGGTTATAGTGCATGAATTGGTATGTAATCATACATCTGGCCATTTTCTTTCACCTTTCTCTTTCACAGTAAAATAAATGATGAGGTACACTGCTCAAAGTTCTGCCAATGGTGGAGGAGTTCCCTTAACCATAATCCTTTAAAGATTTCTCTTGCTCTGGGTCTCACTCAAAAACTACTTAACTATAGCTGTCCACTTTCAGATCGTGCCTGTGTATGGAACAGAACCATCTGTAAACCAGGCCTGAGTCTGTCTTCCTCTGTCAGCTGATCATAGAGTAATCTCCCTGGGGCCATTGGTACAGAGTAGGAGAGAGAAGGCCATGTAGCAACAGTAGCCACTATAGGTATTTGGGCCACTTCTTTACATTACTTACATGAGTCATCATAGCCTTATCAGAAACAATCACTTACTGTATAAAACACTTCCATTGGGTGATTAAGAGTCACTGTGCACCCCCAAGCTTCATGGCATGATGGATTGGAGTTCATGGTGGGCAGCTCAGATTGCATGGTAACTTGGGGGTCCATGGTTCAGCATATAAAGGGCATATATCTATATTAAAATATTTCCTCTAATTAATTCCCTTTTAATGTGCACAAATTTCATGCATCAGGTTATTAGTAAGGCCTAGTAGCAGGGCAGAAACTATTTCTCAAAAAAGAGAGTAGCTATTTTTAGAGAATGGCAGGAATATGCTCCAAAATCCTAAGGACTTGGGCTGTGATTCATCTATAGGAGCCTCTCAGAGGCTCCAAAAAGCATCCGTAGCTGCTACTCACAATTCAAGCATCTTTGATTCTCCTGCATCATGTGGCTCAAGTAGCAGAGCAGCTTGCACAGCAGCGTGGACTTTTTTGCAGAACCTTCTTTTGCGCTGGTTCTCACTCAAAAACTATCATCTCTGGTTATTTGGTAAATGGGATGAAGTAACACATTCAAGGGAGGAATACGTATATTATCTCCCAAATCCAAAGAGACCCTTTAAACATTGTGCTTTGTTTTTGGTTGTAAGAGGAGCCAGATGTAACAACTTATTCTTCAGCTTAGAGAGTATGTCTTAACACGCCCCACATCATTGACATCCTAGAAATTTTATTGAGTTACTAGTGGCCTGGTCCATGAAATTTGTGTACTTATTAAAAGGGAATTAATTAGAGGGAATATTTTAATATGGATACATGCCCTTTCTCTATAATAGAAGTGTCGGAAATGAAAGAAAATTAGTAAAATGTATATAAAAATCTTCCTCCTGTCAGTCTAGGGTGCACTGTGGGACCCTAGAGTTAAGTCCCCACCCACCACCCACACGCACTTTGTAAACACAGGAGACCAAGACCCAGTGGCTCCACTCCTATTTGGTGAGACCCAGACCTGGTTAGCCCCACCCTCGTCAAGCCCTTTCAGGTAGGGGGCGCAGACTCAGGCCCCCTGGCCCAGCGCCAGGTAGGGAGCGCAGTCTTAGGTCCTCCATCAAACCCTGGGCAGGGGCATGGCCTGAGGTCTCCTGGCCCTGGACCCGGGTCGGGGGTGTGGCCTGAGGTCCCTTGCCTTGGCCAGGCATCATGCAGCCTCAGGTCACTACTGATGGGTCATGACATTATGGTGTCCCAGCTAATTTGAATATTCCTCTATTATATAGATAGGCCTTTAGATTGTTGTCAGTTTTATTCCCTACACTCTGACATGCAAATATCCTATCAATAAGTATAGAATAGTTGCTACTTCTTGCTCACTCAATCCAGTTAGCATAAATGGCATAAATGTAATGGACCGGTGTAATTTCTAGTGGAAGAGAAAGACAAGAAAGATCTCTGTGAACTACTAGTAAATTACAGCATAAGATTAGAGAGTTTACATACTACTGAGATAGAACCATGAGGATGGATTGCTGGCCTTGCCAACTGAAAGTATTCTGTTTTGTGATCTTTACTAACACATATTTTAAAAAAAATGCATTTGCTAGATAAACAGCTAAATACCAGGTACCAGGCAGGGGATGTGTTAATTTTCTCAATCAATTAAGCCACATCTGCTACACCTGCTGCAATTGAAGTCCTTACCCTGTTAAGCCTTCAGTAATCCACTGTCCTTCAACAACCATCTATATTGAGCACAGGCCAGATAGGCAGATTGAATAGGGATGCTATGTGAATCACCACCTCTTTCTTTCAAGTCCTTAATTGTGCCACTCATCTTTGCAATCACTCCAAGTATGCAGTAATGCTTTCGGTTTATTGTTTTTGGTAGAGTCACCTCTAATGTTTCCACTTGGCCTTTCCTGCCATAATTACTCTCTTCACACAGGTCAGGACATAAACATAAGGGTTTTTTCAGCAGCTTAGTGTATTTGTTCCAATTATGCATTCGGAAGTGAAGAAATAACCACAAGATGATTTTTGGGAACTACTGGGCCTGCTGTCTGATGGATCTGACATGAAATCTCATTGACTATCTGATCTCCATAAATCCATACTCTGGTGAATCACAATGATGTTTTGGGTCTCTAGGAATTAGTGCATAAATGGTGTCTGTCTGGTAGTAGTTCCTGGAAAGGCAACTTTCTTCCTTTTCTCAAATGCACAGATACCCTGGTAAGATATGATATAGATCCCTTTAGGGAAAACTGGGAGAAATATTAACAGTTTAAAGGTTTCCCAGTGTACCAAAGTCCTTTTTCAAGGGGGCCTTCTTCTCTTTATTCAAGGGGTTTATGTCTGTAAAATGGCTCAAGTCTGGGTATTGATTGAGGGGATGTGACTTTGTTTTTGTGATTCAGATTAAGCTTTAGTTCACTTAATTTTGAACTTTTCTGCTTATACAGATCAGGTAAGAATTTAATATGCACCCTATATATTTCATTATAGGCACACCATGTTCAAATAACCAATGACATGTCTGTGTGAGTTGGCTACTTTGATTGCTTCTTTTGACTCTGTTGTCTCTAACCACACCCACCTTGCATTATTTGGCCATTGAGTGGATGTCACTTGACCTCTGCTAGTTGGGGATCCAATTACCTTGTGTTTCTTTTTTTTTATTATTAAAAGTTTTTAATGTTGATATTTTTGCAGGTGTCAGCCTTTTTAGTTTATTCTTAATATCATTTGAAAATGTGATGTTATTTACATATTTTTAGGGACTTAACCTCCTGATTTTTCAGCTGATTGGGTGCTTTTTTATAATATTATTTTTCCTTGTATGCTTTTACTTTTAATCTTTGTGTTCTTTCTGTGTTTTTTCTTTTTATGTCTCTACTTATCCTTTTCTCTCTGGTAGTTTTGGTATGTTAACTTTGACATAGAAAGTTATTTCAACTTTTTTTTTTTAATTCTATTTTTGAGTAGTCTGGTTATACTAGCAGGTCAGATTTTCTTTCCTGTGAAGATACTGGGATTTGGAGGTCAGTCCTGCATGCTTAGACTTATTTATTCCTATTTTTCTAGGAAATATGCTGCTCTGTTGAGCCATAGACCTAGGAAAATGCTCACTTTAAAAATTTCATTTTCCTGAGTAGTTCTCAGGTTAAGAACTTGTCCCAGGCTCTTATCTTCTTTTCTCCACCTATCAAGTAGATACTTTTGGTGTGACAACTGTTAGTTACTGCCCATTTTGGAACTGGAGCCCAGCTATCCCAGGGTTTCATACAATTATCAATCACTGTGGCTCCTGACTGTTATTTATTTTTATTTCAATATATTTTCTTTCAGTACCTCATTTAGGAAACATTTATTGTGGAATTTGTATAACCATATTTCTTATTTTTGGATATTATGAAGTTATATCTAGATTTTTTCATTTTTATATATTTTATTCTCCTTATCACATCAGTTCTCAATTATCAAATCTTGTGACTATAACTAATTCCATTTGGGCATTGTATAAATTTCAAATGCAAAAATAATATATATCATGAATGCAGAAAGTTAGGGTTAAAAAGATGACATGGAGACTGAGAAAACAGAAATAACATATAATGAAAATTTATGGATTCTGCCAGTCTTAGCCAGTGATGCAAAACTGCTGCTTCTGGGATTTTGATATTTAGAATTCAATAAAAAATGTGAAAAGACATGTGAGTCAGTATTGAAATAGTTTTAGCATTTTAAAGAAGCAGGAAAATATACTTTTCTAACTTTTTATTGATGATAGCACATGAAGGCTCATATTTTATATAATAAAAGGGTAATATGCTAAGTAGAGTAGGAGACCTTCTGGACATTCTTCTGGACAAAGCCATGGTGTCGGGGCTGAGATAGAGGCAGGCAGTTGGAGGCCAAAAGGGGAGGGCAGTAGTGGGTGATAAGGCTGGTGGGGAGGGCGGAGTCATTGGGAGTAAGCAAACAAGCAGAGGAGCCAGTTGGGGGTGAGCAGGCCATTAGTGGGGATCAGTTGGAGGTTATCAAGACAGCAGGAGGGGTCAGTTTGGACTGAGCAGGCTAGCAGGGGGGAAGTTGGAGGTGAGAAAAGCAGTGGGGAGGAAGGTGAGACAAGCAGGCCAGCAGGGGGTGGGGGCAGTTGGGGACGATCAGGCTCGTCGGGGGGTGCATTTGGGGGCAAGTAGTCTGGCAGGTATAGTGGTTAGGGGCAATCAGGCAGGCAGGCAGGTGAGTGGTTAGGAGCCAGTGGTCCCAGATTGCGAGAGGGATATCTGACTGCTGGTTTAAGTCCAATCCTTGTATACCAGCAGTATGACATCCTTCGAGGGGTCCAAGATTGGAGAGGGGACAGGCTAGGCTATGGGACAACCCCATCTCCCCATGCATGAATTTCATGCACTGGGCCTCTAGTATTTTATATTAGTACATATTTTTTATTAGTATCAGTTAATTGAAAATGTAACTGTAGGTTAAACTATACTTTAAAATTTGAATGTATAGTTTATCATTTGAAAGTAAAAATTCTTTAATTTTTCTAGTTAAAAAATATAATCCTGTGGCATGAATAAAGTTTGATTAAGATTTTTAGTTAATTAGAAATTAAAAAACATAACTGGAATACATATTTAAATAGAATCTAATAGGAAATTGCTAAATAATAATTTTAGAAAGCAGATATAAGTGAAATATTTAAACCCTGGATTAAGCAGGTAACTTAATGCAAATTTTCTACTATCATTTGCTCCCCCTTCTTAATCAGCTGTTTAAAAACTAGTGAGTAGACGGTATCTGTCAAAAGTATATTAGAAATAATGCAAATAATTTCAATCTGAACTTGAATTATTGCAAAATAATAGAAACTCCCTTAACTGAGAAGGGAAATTGCTTGTGGATCAAGATATATATATATTCTTCTAGTGCCTAGCTCAAGAATTTATTCTTCATTTACTGAACATCTCATTTTCCCAATATAAGAGAAATGCTTATGTTTAGATCTTATAGAATATACTACTAATTAATTGTAGATATATTATTTATTGAATTAGCTTTGTATTTTCTCACAATTTTGTTTTAAACAAGAGGCCTGGTGCACAGATTTGTGCACTGGTAGGGTCCCTCCTCCTGGCCTATGGGGATCAGGCAGAAACCAGCTCTTTGACATCTCATGTGGAATTCCAGATTGTGAGAGGGTGGTTCTCAGGTGACACACCCCAGAATTGAGCTCCCTGCTCTCTGTTTCTGGGTGCATCACCTGAGAACTGTAGCTATCAAGTTATCACAGCTTGGCAGCTCCTGTGTTGATGATTTGTCCCCTCGTGGTCATTGTGCGTCATAGCTGCTGGTCAGATGGTCAAACAGTTGAGTGGTTGCTAAGGCTTTTATATATATAGATACACTTCCAGATGTATCACAAACTGTCATTTTTTTTATGGCTTTCACAAGAAGTAAACAGACTGAAATGCTTCCCTTACTCATAGTAGAACCAGGTGTCCTGCTAAAGCAAAATCTGATAGATGGCAGAAGCACAGCAAAGGACAGAGTCCAGATAGTTTGGCAATATCTAAATTCTAAACATAGGAACAGTAATATTATAGAACAGAGGATCCTAGAATAGAGATTTAGTGCTATTCTTAATGTTTTATTCTCTTTGCTGGACCTAGAAATCTTTACTGACAAGAGTGGACTGTAGGCAGAATGAAGTCAAAGGTGTACAAGGAAGTCTTGCCCTTGATTGAATAATACTGGTGTTATTTTCAGAGTTTATTAATTCTGTCTTCCTAAATTTGATTCATTCTCAAAAAGAGGAAAAACTATGGGAAAGAAATAAAAGGAGATGGTTAAAGGGATAGTAGAATTACCAGTGAAAGGCAGCAAAGAACAAACAAATGTAAAGTACTAACTTTTACTGTCCTTACTTGGAATGAAAGGCTTTTTTCAAAGGAATAAATTAAAAAATACATAATTAAATAACAAAGAGCGTTTGTATAGCTACCTGGATTCAGGAATCTTCCTATTAGGAAAGAATTCAGTGCCTAGACCCAAACTGTAAAAGAACTTTTATTTGAAATAGAGAAGGAAGAGAGATTGAGTGAGAAAGAAACATAAATGTGAGACCAAAACACCAATTGGATGCCTTCTGCACATCCCCGAGCATGTGCCCTGACTGGGAATTGAACTGGAAAACTTTTAATGCTAAGGACAGTACTCAACCAACTGAGCCACATTGGCCAGAGCTCATATTACTTTTTTTTAAAAATATATTTTATTGATTTTTTACAGAGAGGAAGGGAGAGAGATAGAAAGTCAGAAACACCAATGAGAGAGAGACATCGATCAGCCTCCTCCTGCACACCCCACAGTGGAGACTTGCCCGCAAGCAAGGTACATGCCCCCAACCGGAATTGAACCTGGGACCTTTCAGTTCACAGGCCGACGCTCTATCCACTGAGCCAAACCGGTCTCAGCTCATATTACTTTTTAAAAATCTTAATCTAGTACGGGAGGGCGGGGGGGATGGCGATAGAATAGACAGACGTGTCCCAAGCCTTGTCCCTAAGCAGACAGAGAGAATAGCTGAGGGTTGTGATGGGAATGTTTGTTGGCAAGTAAAGGGAGAGTTATCCTCCAGGAGAAGCGGGGAGATGGCTGGACTGGGCTCCCCTGACCAGGTACCCTCTACTGCTGCTGCTGTATTTTTCTCCTGGAGCCACCAGCTGGGACACCGAGACTGTACCATCTTAAAGGGAAAATAGATGTTTATGGAAGCCTAAAAATCTACAACTGCAGCACCCACCAAAGAACTGCAAGCCCCAGAACACTGGTCCCCAATTGGTGCAAACATTCAGATTCAGAGGAGCTCTACACTCCACACAGGAAGCAGAGAACTGCATAACCAGACACCTGGAGAAGAGAGACCATGGGGAGACAAAGAAACAGCCTGCATATGAAAGAAAAGCAGGTATCACCAGAAAAGGAAGTAAACAAAATGGAGGTAAGCAACCTGCCAGAGAAATAATTCAGAGAAATGGTCTTACGGTGGCGGAAAAGAATGGAAACAAATTCAACAATATGAGTAAGAATCAAGAGGAAATGAACAAGAACCAAGAAAAAATGAAAAATGACATCACTGCTGTAAAGAACTCAATAGAAAGCATGAAGAGTAGGCTAGAAGAAGTAGAGGATTACATCAGTGAGCTAGAAGACAAGGTATGAAAAAATACACAACTACAGCAGCTTCTAGAAAAAAAAAAAAAGCAGAAGGAGAGCCTAAGGGAATTTTGGGACAACAAAAAACAAAACAATATCTGCATCAAGGAGTTCCAGAAGAAGAGGAACCTGAGCAAGGAATAGAAAGCCTATTTGAAGAAATAATGACAGAAAACTTCCCTGATATAGGGAAGAAAAAACCTACACAAATCGAAGAAGTTCATAGAAGCCCAAGCAAAATAAACCCCAAAAGAACAATACCAAAGCACATTATAATTAAATTGGCAAACACCAATGACAAAGTAAGAATCTTAAAAGCGGCCAGAGAGAGACAGAAAGTTGCCCACAAAGGAACCCCTATTAGACTAGTGACTGATTTCTCAAGAGAAACTCATCAGGCCAGAAGGGAATGGAATAAAATATACAAAGTTATGCAAAGGAAGGTTCTGAATACAAGAATACTGTACCCAGCAAGGCTATCAATCAAAATTGAAGGTGAAATCAGGATCTTCACAGACAATAAAGTACTAAGGGAGTTTATTATCACCAAACCAGCAATGCAAGAAATCTAAAGGGTCTGCTGTAAAAAAAAAAAAAAGGAAGCAAAGAAGGAACACAGGGGTAAAGAATAAAAATGGCGACAGATAAGTACCAATCAATAACTTTAAATATAAATGGATTAAATGCTCCAATCAAAACACATAAGGTAATATATTGCATAAGAAAACATGTCCCATATATCTGCTGTTTACAAGAAACCCAACTCAGAAAAAAAGACATACACACACTGAGGGTAAAGAAATTGAAAATGGTTTTTCAGGCAAATGGAAATGAAAAAAAAAAAAGCTGGTGTTGCAATACTTATATCTGACAAATTAGATCTCAAAGTGAAAGACATAACAAAAGATAAGGAAGCCCACTTCATAATACTAAAGGGAGCAATCCAACAAGAAGAAATATCTCTGGTAAACATATATGCACCCAATACAGGAGCACCCAAATACATAAAAAAGAAAAAAAAAACCCTCCTGGAGGTTATCAAGGGAGAGATTGATAGTAGGAGACTTTAATACTCCACTATCATCAATGGACAAATCCTCTAAACAAATAATCAGCAAAGAAACATCAATCCTCATTAGAACAGATGGAAATAATTGAAATCTTCAAAACATTTCACCCCAAAGCCAGAGAATATACATTCTTCTCAAGTGCAGTGGGTCATTTTCAAAGATAGACCATATGTTGGCTCATAGGCAAAGTCTCTTCAAATTCAAGAAGATAGAAATCATATCAAGCATCTCCTTAGATCACAGTGGCATAAAACTGGAAATCAACTATGATAAAAACAATCCAAAGAAATAACAGATGGAGACTAAACAGTATGCTATTAAACAATGATTGGGTAACCAGAGAGACAAAGGAAGAAATAAAAAACATCATGGCAATAAATGATAATGAAAACACAACAATCCAAAATCTATGGGACACAGTGAAAGTAATCTTGAGAGGGAAGTTCATTGATCTACAAGCCAATTAAAAAAAAAGAAAAAGAAAAAAGAAAGAACAATGGTAATAAATTACCTAACCCTAAAAATTAAAGAGCTAGAAAGAGAGCAGCAAGAAAAGCCCAGTGTAAGCAGAAAGAAGGAAATAGTAAAGTTCAAAGTGGAAATAAATGAAAGAGACAAAAGAAAGAATACAAAAGATCAACAAAACCAAGAGCTGGTTCTTTGAAAGAATAAACAATATTGATGAACCTCTAGCTAGGCTCACCAAGAAGCAAAGACAGAGGATCCAAATAAACGAAATCAGAAATGAAAGAGGTGAAATAATAATAGACCCCACCAAAATACAAAGGATTGTTAAAAAACACTATGAACAACTCCATTCCAACAAAATGGACAACTTGGAGAAAATGGACATATTTAGATACTGCACAGGGGAGTATTACCAAACATTCAAGGAAGAATTAAAACCTATCTTCCTCATACTGTTCCAAAGAATTCAATCAATAGAAGGAGCACTTCCAAGTTCCTTCTATGAAGCCAGCATCACCCTAATACCAAAAAAAGATAAGGAAAACACAATGAAAGAGAATTACAGGCCAATATCCCTCATGAACATAGATGCCAAAATTCTCAACAAAATTCTAGCAAATCGGATCCAGTAGTACAACAGAAAGATAATACACCATGACCAATTAGGATTTATCCCAGGAATACAAGGATGGTACAATATCTGCAAATCAATAAATGTGATACATCACATAAACAAATTGAGAGATAAAAAATTACATAGTCATATCAATTGATGCAGAAAAAACATTTGACAAAATCCAACACACTTTCTTGATAAAAACTTTCAACAAGGGAGGAATAGAAGGATCATACCTCAACATAATAAAACCCATATATGATAAACCCACAGCTAACATCATACTCAATGGGCAAAAACTAAAACCATTTCCCCTAAGAACAGGAACAAGACAGGGATGCCCACTCTCAACACTTCTGTTCAACATAGTACTGAAAGTATTAGCCATTGCAATTAGATAAGAAGAAGAAATAAAAGGCATCCAAATTTGAAAAGAAGAAGTAAAGTTGTCCTTAGTTGTAGATGTTAGATGTTATGATTTTGTACATAAAAACCTAAAAGACTCCATCAAAAAACTAATAGACTTAATAAATAAATTTGGCAATGTAGCAGGATACAAAATTAATGCTAAGAAATCTATGGCATTTCTATAACTAATAGTGAACTCATAGAAAGAGAGACTAAAAAAGCAATCCCATTTACCATCGCACCAAAACAATTAAGATATCTAGGAATAAATTTACTAAGGAGGTAAGAGACCTATATGTGGAAAACTATAGGACACTGAAAAAAGAGATAGAGGAAGACATAAAAAGATAGAAGAACATACCACGTTCATGGATTGGGAGAATCAACATCATTAAAATGTCCATACTACCCAAAGCAATTTATTGATTCAATATATTCTTCATTAAAATACCAATGGCATATTTCACAGACTTAGAAAGTATTCATCTGGAACAAAAAAAGACCCTGAATAGCCACAGCAATCCTGAGAAAGAAGAACAAAGTAAGTGGAATCTCAATACCAGATTTCAAGCTCTATTACAAAACCACTGTTCTCAAAACAGCCTGGTACTTGTATAATAACAGATGTATAGACCAATGGAATAGAATGGAGAATCCAAATATTGACCCAAACCACTATACTCAATTAATATTTGACAGAGGAGACATGAACATACAATGGAGTCAAGACAGTCTGTTCAATAACTGGTATTGGGAAAATTGGACGGATACATGCAAAAAATGAAACTAGACCAACAATGTACACCATACACAAAAATAAACTCAAAATTGATATAGAACTTAAACATAAGATGGGAAACCATAAAAATACTAGAGGAATCCACAGACAGCAAAATCTCAGACATATGCCAAAGGAACTTCTTCACTGATACTGCTCCTAGGGCAATGGAAGCTAAATAGAAAATTAATAAATGGGACTACATCAAAATAAAAACTTTTTCATACCAAAAGAAACCATCAACAAAATAACAAGAAAGCCCACTGTGTGGGAGAGCATATTTGCAAATGTTATCACTGATAAAGGTTTAATCTCCAACATCAACAGGGAAGTAATAGAACTTAATAAAAGGAAGATAAATGATCCAATAAAAAAGTTACAATGGACCTAAATAGAATCCTTTGGAAAGAAGATAGAAGGAAGTCCAAGAGACACATGAGAACATGCTCCAAGTCACTAATTATCTGAAAGATGCAAATCAAAATGACAATGTGATACTATCTCACAGCTGTCAGAATGGCAATCATCAATAAATCAACAAACAACAAGTATTGGTGAGGATGCAGAGAAAAAGGAACCCTCGTGCACTGCTGATGGGAATGCAGACTGGTGCTGCCACTGTGGAGAACAGTATGGAGTTTCTTCAAAAAACTAAAAATGGAACTCCCATTTGACCCAGTAATCCCACTCCTAGGCATATATCCTAAGAAACTAGAAACACCAATCAGAGATGTTATATGCACCCCTATATTCATAGCAGCATAATTTATAATAGATAATATTTGGAAACAGCCTAGGTGTCCATCAGCAGATGACTAGATAAGAAAACAATGGTACATCTACACAATGGAATACTATGCTGTCATTAAAAAGAAGGAACTCTTACCATTTGCAGCAACCTGGATGGAACTGGAGAGCCTTATGCTTAGTGAAACAAGCCAGTCAATGAAGGAGAAGCACCACATGCTCTCCCTCATTTGTGGATAATAAAGAACATTGTAAACTAATGAATAAAAGGATAGATACAGAGGCAATAAAGCATCAAACAGACTGTGATATTATAGCAGGAAGATTAAGGAAAGGTGGGGTAGATAAGAGATCAATCAAAGGACTTGAATCTATGCATATAAGCATAACCAATGAACCTAGACTCTGGGGGGTGGAGGTATACCTGGGAGGGAGGGAGGGGCAATAGGGAGATATATATACATGTAACACAATAAAAATAAAGAGAGGAGGAATTCTCACCATTTGCAGCAACCTGGATGGAACTGGAGAGCATTATGCTAAGTGAAATAAGCCAGTCAATGAAAGAAAAATACCACATGATCTCATTCATTTATGGATAATAAAGAACATTATAAACTGATGAACAAAGAGATAGATACAGAGGCAGTAAAGCATTAAACAGACTGTAAAATTACAGTGGGAAGATTAGAGAGAGGGGAGGTAGATAAGAGATCAACCAAAGGACTTGTATACATGCATATAAGCATAACCAATGGATGCAAGACACTGGGGGGTTAGGGCATGCATGGGAATGGGGGGACAATGGAAAGATATGTACACATGTAATACATTAATAAAAAAGTGTAAAAAATTAAAAAATAGTAAGATGATGTATTTCAAGCTGTGACTGAAAGTTTTATTCTTAGTTCTATATTTGTTTTCATTCTAATTTTGAATTAACAGAGTAAAACAGGAAGAACACTTTCTCATTTTAATTTATTTTGTATGCTATGTATTAAGATAGTAGGCAAGAAATCACTTAGTAATAAATGCTTTATAAAATATATTTTCCATTAACAAAGTTTATTGAATAATTTTGTTGTACTTATCTCTCATTGATTGCCATTACATTTATCCCAAAGGTGGAAAGTACCTAAATAGATGAAGAAAGGCATAGGAGAGTTATCATTTTAGTTGGATCAACTAATTTTGTTAGACACCTTGGAGTCATTATTCAAACTAAAAAAAGTTATTAATAAAACTATTATATTTATGATTTTTTTGCCAGGTAGATAGTTATGATTATTTAAAAAATGAAACAGTTATCCACGTTATTTGATATTTGTTCAATAAATGTAAAGGCCACTGAGAGTGATATATCCACTTTTACCTATGTACAATGTTTATTTTTAATATTTTTTAACATATTCTAGGTCACCTTTGCTCTAAATAAATTCCAAACTTCACCAATATTACTTTGGGAGCTTTAAAAAATTCAGATTACTAGGCTAATCCCAAGTCTTTTAGATCAGTATTTTTAGGGTAGAGTTTGGAAATCTGCATTTTTATGACATTTTTATATACTGAAAGATTGAGAACCATAATTCTGAGCTGGCCTGTTAAGTTTCATTTAGTTAATACCAACATTGTAAGCCTAACTTTAATTTAAATGATATTTCAATTAATTTTTAGTAATACAATTAATTTAATTAAGAAGAAATTACTTAAGGAATTCCTATCTATTTTTTTTGTTCCAGAAAATTTTAAAGTAAATTTACTTTATATTAATAGAAGGAAGAAACTAATCCTCTAAATCTCAATGTAGATTCAATTTTATCTCAACTGTTTTCCCCAATTTTTCTCCACTTTAATAAACATGTTTAAGTTCAATTAAACATATATAAGCTAAACGGAAATAGCCAAGCATTATGTCTCATACTGAAGACTTAATTGGTTGAAAAATAACAAATGAATAAAATTTTATAGGAAAAGAACAGTTGTAATAGGAAAATCAAGAAAAAGTTTCAGGTAAATAATATGTAAGAAACCATTGTAGATTCACTGAAACAAAGTTTAATCATCCAAAATCTATAATCAAGTTGATATAGGCATTTTAAGGTAATACATTCCCAATGTATTTTCTCAGCAAGTAGTTCTTTTGAACAATACTTTTTACCAATTCCCAAAGGTATTTTTAACATCCTCATGTTTTTAGCATTTCTGATTAATACTTGTCAAAATAAATTCCAATTATAAAGTCAAAATATTTAATAGTTTGTGGTTATTTTTTGTTTTTGTTATTGTTTAAAGTATACTTACCCTTTTTGAATATTTTGAATAGACCATCATGTTTATTATTGAGTGTTGAAAATATAGAAATGTGCAAGTTATAATATCCAGTGATGTTTGTGGTTAATATTTGGGGATCTATTTTTGCAGACTTGCTTCTATTAAACTAAATGTGTTCTATGTTTGAATTAATCACACATTTGTTACATACTAAAAAATATTGATCATGAATATATTTTAATAAAATTTACATTAACTTTTTAATAGTTGTCTACAGTTACATTCAGTGAATGGATGCATATACATACAGTAATGTCCTATAGTTGGGTATAATGGTATATATACAAACACACTAGAGGCCCAGTGCATGAAATTCGTGCACAGAGGAGGTATTCCCTCAGCCCTGCCTGCACCCTCTGCAATTCAGGATTTTTATACCTTTTTCTTATCTAGCTAACCTCTTCCCATTTAAAAAAAATTAACTTAAATATCACCTATTCTAGGAAATCTTCTTTGAACAAATGTCTTTACAATCTGTATTATTTTCATAGTAAACCATTCTTTTTCTTTAACAGCTCCTTAGAGTGGATGCAGTGTGGTTTTCATTCTTGCATCTGAAAATTTTCTTCGTGCTATTGTAATAGCAAAGCTTATCCAAATTACATTTGCCCTTCAAGGGGTTATATTTGGCTCAGTTTCTAGTTGGCTTCCTGCTTTTTTGTTTAAGCAATAAATGTGGGTTGTGATAGTAAGCCTCAATTGTAATCAAGCCTATAGGCCTCTCTATCTGAATGTTTCTATAATACCTATCACTTTAGCATACCAGAGACTGTGTTCATTTATAGAAAATAACAATAAATGTCACCTGATCACTTGATCTTCTAGTAATATTTTATAACAAGATGTATTATTCTAGTAATATATCTATTTCAAAACTGAGGTGTACAGAAATACATTACATTGAACAATAAAGAATGACTCAAATATCAAAGCATAGTACACTTAGAACCTCCCTTGTCCTGTGCCTCAGATATCATAGCATAGTACACAATTCCCGAGAAACTCAGCTTCCTTTAAAATAGGAAAGGATGCCATACTCACGAAGCAGCTATTTCCACACATATTTTTTTAATTTAATTCATAGCACATACTCTTTGTACTAATTATTGGAAAATCATCCTAGCAATTGTCTTTGTTCCTCTCTGTATTGTTGCCTTACATTCTGATGTTATTACTGTGCTTTTATCATCCACTCACTGTAATAAGATTGTGAATTTTTTAAGGGAAGAGATCATAACTTGAGCTTGTGTTTCTCTGTCATGGTGCCTAGATAAATACTCAAATGCCATCCAGTCCAAATGACTGTGATGAGAGAGGCCCACTGTTGCTGGAGACCTCTGATTTTTATTTAAGGGGCCTCACTTATTCTGTGCCTTTATAGAGGGGTGAGTAAGGGCTGAGGGAATGTGAGGAAACCCAGACAGAATTTTCCTCCAAAAATTTTTTGCTAGGCTGGCGACTAGAACCGCCAGTCAGTTGTCCATTTAAAACCCAGACACACAGCAATAAGAAAGGCACTGGTCTCCTACTGGTAATGCGTGGGGATCAAACCCAAGCCTGCAGGAACTCACCTTGTGCAGACAGGACCAGGCCACTGGGTAGATCTGGGCTGGTGCTCCTAACTCCGGGAAGAGGGAGATTTCCCCTGGCTGTAGGCCAGAGGCCCTGGACTCCGCACCAAGCCCCCAACAGGTCTCTAGTACAGGATGGTCAGCAGGGCAGCTTCTTCGCCAGGGATTGCGGGAGCAGCTTGACTGGACTCTGCCTGGCTTGTTGGCCCTGCGATCACAGGGCTGGTCAGCCTGATCTGTTGGCCCTGTGATGGCAGGGTGGCTCAGTCTGGGCTTTTCACCCCGTGATCGCTGGGCTGCTCGACCTGAGCTATTCTCCCTCTGATTTCAGGGCATCTTGGCCTGGGCTCTTTGTCCCGTGATGGCGGGGCAGCCTGGCCTGTTCTCTCCATGATTGTGGGGTGGCCTGGCTTGGGCTCTTTGCTGGTGATCAGGGCATCTTGGACCCGGTTGGGCAGTGGGTGTCTTGGACCTGGGCAGGGAGCTTAAGGTGCTGTCCCTGCTGCCTTCCCAGATCCAAGCCACCATCGCAATTGGGGCTTGGACCTGGGCAGGCCAAGGTGCTTCTGGGAACTCGAACCCAAGCAAGCAGCTCTGGACGCTGCCTGAACCACCTGAGTATGCAGATTTACTGCCATCTTTGCTGAGTTAATTTCCATATCACTCCTCATTGGCTGTGGGTATAGTGGAGGTATGGTCAATTAGCATTTTTCTCTTTTATTAGTGTAGATATTTTTTATATAACAGGTGATACGACAGTAAATACAAATTACTTAGTACAATTATTTTTTAGTCATTAGTCTATAACCATGAACATTTAGATCTTTGGCCAAATTTTATGGCAACAAATCTAAATTACCACAAGCTATGCTCTAGATAACCCATATTTTTATATACCTTGGTTGACATTTTTAGGAAAAGGTAGTAGTATTCAGTTTTTTTATTTTTAAAATATTTATACAAATGTTGCATTTGTTTACACTTCTTTTGCTCATCTTTTTTATTTGTGAAATTTTTCAAGTTGGTCTTTATTGTTGGGAGGAGCTGAATTATTCTTAATAATATATACTATAGCTTTATGTATAGTCATAGATGGATTCTTTCATATATTTGTGTCATTTTGTTAGTTGCGGTTTTTATATACTAGTAAAAATTGTAAAATTATAAGATTCAAATGTTCAACAATAAAGGATTTATTAAAGTTGTCTTTGCTATAGCAGAATATTCTGCAGTACTTAAGAATGAATATCAATACATATTATTTATATTTTGAATAAAAATGTACAAAATAGTACATAAAGACCTCTTTTAATATATTATTAATCTACATACCACTTACTATTTCTTTTATATATATTTATTCAGATGCTAAATAGACTGCTAAAAATTAGTAATCTATTCCATACTTCCTCTTTTCCATGAAGCCAAATAGAATAAAATTCCCCAGAGCTATGCATTATAGGTTTTACTTTGCTTATACTTACATTATATCTACCCTTAGAAAATATAAAAGCAAATTAAACAGTTGCAGCAAAGGCAAAATTTTACTCAATCCCAACTGTATCACTATGATTTCAGCCTTTTGTTTGGCAAGACTGACCAATGGAAAGAAATGTTAAGCCTTAAAGTCACTCCCAGCAGAGCCTTTCTTTAGCTCAGTTTATGTTCTTGAAAAGAAAAGAAAAATTGCAAAAAGGAAGGAGCCAAGTTTTCAAAAGCATTCAAACATCTAAAAATCTAAAGTTATGCAACTTGCTTGCTGAGAACGTTCCACTCATTCTCAACCAATGTTATCTGATATGGGATTCTTGATTTTCTTTTGTTCAGACATTTAAATTAAATTCTATGAAGCAGTACAAGGAGGGCTAAGTATATGAAGTCTTCTGCATGTACAATAAACAGGTATGCTATTCCTCCTGAGTTATTGTACCCAGTATACCAAAGGAACATCTTTCCTGTGTGATCTTTGTGGGCAATTAAGCAATAATCACCTGTGAACTACTAGCTTTAAATGATAGGCCCCTGGAAGAATAATTACATGCATTAAAACATGTTTCTAATGTTGATGTCTATAAAGCAAGACATAATCTGAATCTCTGCCAGTCTGCCCTCGCCAACATCTCTTTCATTCTGTTTGTTCTTACTCTTGGTCTTACACTTTTTCTTCTACTTATATTTCTCTTTTCTGTCCTTCTTTCTTTATTCCTTTTCTATCTTGGGCTCTTCTTTACATTTTAGCATTTGTGTAATATGTGTAAATTATTACTGTGATGGCAGGTTAAAGTTTTCTAAAAAGTAAAATTGTATGAATTGAAATATAAAATATTTTCTGATGAAATGGTATGTTAAAATAAAATTGTGAACCTTTAGCAAATTGTGTTAATTATGAATCAAGTTTGACTTTCATTTTTTTACTACTCATTGTATTTAAAACTAAATATATGTTATTCATAATTCCACCATATATTCTATTGCATACTTAAAGTATATAAACTCAGCTTAATAAAAATATACTGAATTTAATAAACATTCTTTCTCTTTAAAATATATTTTAAATTATTAAATGATATTAGAATGTAGCCATCTTCCTCTCTTGCTTAATTACTTTTTCAACTCTTAATTTCTTTAAATTTTACTTAAATTATTTCACTGATTTTTGGTTGTCTTATATTACTCAAAAATAAGAGCTAACATTTTATTAAGATTTGAAACATTCCAACTGCCCACAATGTAATTTCTAACTATAATAATCATATTTTATTTTTTTCATTCAGGTTTAATTTGTGTGCTGTCAGTCTAAATGTCTTAATTTTAAATCATAAGTACACTTTAGATATTAATGTCGTTATAGACTGACAAAAAGAGTGCAAGTTTAATTATTAGTATTAAGTTTTAGTACCAGTTTAATTAAAGCATAAATACTGTTTATGAACATTACTTGCATATATATGAACTTCCTCCTCCTTGTGAATGTAATATTTTGGAGAAAAAACAGTAAAAATGTTTATTATTTGTGTATTCTGTGTTGATGTGTATTACTATTACTGATAAAATGCTTTATTGCTGATAAAGGTTTACTATATTTGTCTTATCATTAATTAAATAAAAATAAACAAATGATTACTTGTTGACTTAATTATACATGCTTAGACAGTTGGTTAAGCATTAGAAGCTTGAATAAGGGTTAGCATAAATCTATGGTTATTCTCTTTTTATGGAAAAGATTCAGTGTTATGGTTATGATCAAGCATCCTACATTTCTTTATAGTTGACTGTGTTAGCAGTGTAGATTTTTAAACACAACCTGTAATATAACTGATAGGAATTGAATAAATCTGTTTTTGTAAGCACTATTGTATAGATTAAAATAGCTATAGAAGCACATGAAAGAAGTAAGTCTTTTAAAGTACTATTTTGAGGAAACTAATGGGAATTTTAAAATTTTATTAATATTTGTTTTTATATTTTAAACAGTAGTCAAATCTTGAGATTTAAATATATTTGTGGAGCCTAATAGATATTCCATTTAAATTTGGAAAGTCCTCCATCTATATTAAAAGCTTTTTCTCAATTACATACTGAATTAAATATGAAATAAGGAGATTCTAAGTGCTAGAAATTTATGGTTTCATTATTCTGAAAAGTTAAATCTAAGAATATGTAAAAATTCACATTAATGATTTAGTTTCAGCACATACATGTAAATGAATTGGAACTGAAATTCACTTCTGACTGTAAGTAACTATCACCTAGAAACACCACATGGGCTTCATTATATCTTATGTTGAATAAAAGTAAAGCACACAAGGGACCTGGACAATCTGCACAAATAAAAGGATTATAGTATTTAATCAGCCTAAAATGATCACCATAAAACTTCATTATGGAGCACTTTTAAAAAACAAAATAAGGAAAGATGATCTTGACAATGAAATCCAATTTTCAAGTTGACAATTGCTTTAACAAAATGCAGCTAATTTTCACGCAGGTGTCTTCTATATTCTTTTTGTATATAAAAAAATAGTGAAGCAAAATGAATATGGAAGTTATTGAAAACACCCATGGCATTTAGTATCTTTGTTTAATATACAAGCATGTGAAAATGCCAGCATTTTTTTTTCTTTTTCTAATTTGTTATGATTCCTGCTTTTAAATAGCATCTTTTAAAAATCACTTTGGGAAACTTCTCTAGGGAGTAAGGTACACAAAATTTGTTAAAGACAATGGAAGCTATGTTTCCAATTTTCTATGCAGAGTGAAATCAGAGAACAAGCTAGATTTAGAGCCTGAGTGGTAGTTCTGAATTTTAGAATTTGGTTTAAAATTTTCTCTATGTTATTAGAAAATACAATTAATATTTAGCTTGAATTTGTTTAATTTAGAGCAACATCCAGGTGATATAAGGTTTATAATATTATTAGAGGCCTAGTACATAGATTTATACATGGGTAAAACAGCCTGATCCCCACAGGCCAGGCCTAAGGACCCACCATTTCAAGAATCTGTGCACTGGGCCTCTAGTCTATAATAATAAAAGCATAATATGCTAATTAGACCGGACAGCTGAATGACCTTCCAGACATCATTCTGAACATCCTTCTGGACAAAGCCACCATGGCAGAGGCTGAGGCAGAGGCCATTAGGGGAAATCAGGCAGGCAGGCGAATGGTTAGGGCTGATCAGGCAGGCAGGTAGAGTGGTTAGGTGCAATCAGGCAGGCAGGCAGGCAGGTGAGCAGTTAGTAGCCAGTGGTCCCAGATTTCAAGAGGGATGTCTGACTGCTAGAGGGATTGGGCTAAATCAGCAGTCAGACATCCTTTGAGGAGTCCCGGATTGTGAGAAGGTGCAGGCCAGACCGAAGCACCCTCTCCATGTGTGAATTTCTTGCACCAGGCCTCTAGAATGCATATAAGATCTTTGTATAATCTTTTCTACCCTTCCCCCTTGATATTTTAATGAGGATTTCATTGAATCAAAGATTGCTTTGAGTAGTATGGACATTTTAATGATGTTGATCTACCAGTCCATGAATAGGATATATTCTTCCATTAGTTTAAGTCTTCCTTTATTGTTTTTTTCAACATCATGTAGTTTTCTAAGTACAAGTCTTTTACCTCCAAGAAACCATCAACAAAACAACAAGAAAGCCCACTGCATGGAAGAACATATTTGCCAATGTTATCTCTAATAAGGTTTTAATCTTCAAAACTTATAGGGAACTTGTACAACTTAATAAAAGGGAAGATAAGAAATCCAATCAAAAATTGGGCAAAGGATTTAAATAAACACTTTCCAAAAGAGAACATACAGAAGGCAAAGAGAAATATGAAAACATGCTCAAAGTCACTAATCATCTGAGAGATGCAAATCAAGACAACAATGCGGTACCATCTCATACCTGTCAGAATGGCTATCATCAACAAATCAACAAACAACAAGTGTTGACAAGGATGAGGAGAAAAAGGAACCCTTGTGCATTGCTGGTGGGAAGTCACTGTGGTGTATCCTCAAAAACTTAAAAATGAAACTCCAATTTGATCTAGTAATCCCACTTCTAGGAATATATCCCAAGAAACCAAAAACACCAATCAGAAAATTATATATGCTTCCCTATGTTCATAGCAGCACAATTTACCATAGCTAAGATTTGGAAACAGCCTAAGTGCCCATCAGCAGATGAGTGGATTAAAAAAATGTGGTACATCTACACAATGGAATACTACGCTGCTGTAAAAAAGGAACTCTTCCATTTGCAATAGCATGGATGGACCTGGAGAACATTATGCAAAGGAAAATAAGCCAGTCAGAGAAGGATAACATATGATCTCACTCATTTGTGGAATATAATGAACAATTTAACCTGATTAACCAAAATAGACCCAGAGACATAGAAGCATCAAACAGACCATCAAACCTCAGACGGAAGGCAGGGGAAGTTGCTGGGGAGAGGGAGTGTGATGATGTTGGTAAGAGATCAACCAAAGGACTTGTATGCATGCATATAAGTGTAATCAATGGATACAGACACTAAGGGGTGAGAGCATGTGCTGGGAGGGTAGGAGCAGCCAGGGAGAGGTCAGTGGGTGGGGGCCGCCCCAAGGAGACATGTGTAATAATTTAAACAATAAAAAATTTAAATTAAAAAAAGAATAAGGTACCTCCAGAGACCATGAGAGAAAATATGTAGTCAGATTTCTGAGAGAAAGAAGATATGATACAGGCTCAGTCAAAGGAACTTTCTGTAGATAAATTCAGAAGCATTCATACATTAGAACAGATGGAATGAGTTCAGGTAAATACATATTTATTTATTTGTGGGTGACAAGTAGAGAGCTTTTTGGAGTGATGACCTATTTCTTCTCTTAACTTGGACCTGAAGTCATCTGTTAAAGAGCCTGAAAGTCAGAAGTTTTGAAATTGTGCTTAAGAATTAGTGAATAAGTTGACAATGTAAATAGTAATATAGTTGATCAAAACAAAGCTAGTTGTGGTTGTGACCAGGAGTTCATAGTGGGCTACTCCTCAGGCATGACGCTGTACCTTGGACAGGTGCAGAAAGACACTTGATTTTAAGCACAGTCAGAGTTCTACAGGACAGGTGAAATGAAATGGTCAGTGGGTTAAGAGATGATCAATAATGATATTAAAGGGTGTGGATGGTAGCTAGATAGAAGAGTTTAGTCCAGTTCTCAAAATAGCTTTTAACATTCATTTCCTTAAGTACACAAATTACAATTTATGACAGAAGTAACTTTTAAAAAGTATATATTTTATTGATTTTTTACAGAGAGGAAGGGAGAGGAATAGAGAGTTAGAAATATCGATGAGAGAGAGACATCTATCAGCTGCCTCTTGCACACCCCTTACTGGGGATGTGCCTGCAACCAAGGTACATGCCCTTAACCAAATCGAACCTGGGAACTTTCAGTCCGCAGACCAATGCTATATCCATTGAGCCAAACCGGTTTCAGCCAGAGTAACTTAAAAAAAAAACCTTGAATAATTGAAAACGTAAAAAGCCTAAGAGAAGAGCAGTGATAATCTGGCTAAGGTTAGCTGTGCATGAACAAATTCAACCAAAATGTTCAGATTCCTTCTCAGGAGAAATTGGTAGAGTGTTTTCTTTCTTTTTAAGAAGGCCTATGTCCAGTTAACATTGGTGATGACTGTCCATCTTTTATAGTATATTCTAGCCTTTCCTTTGAGAGATTCTTTAAATAGGGAGCTGTGAATACAGTGCTTTAATTAAGCCATCTTCTTTTAAAACTTTGATCTTATGGTTGAATATAACAGCTACAATAGAGCTGAATTCTCTGGAGAACTATAATAATGTTAAGAATCTTCCCTTATTCTGCATCTTTTAAATATATATGTTCTATAGTGGAATAATTTATTTCCATCCTACAGCAGAAAATTCTGACTCTAACATTTATCAAATTTGCATAAAAAATCTTATTTTTAAAGTTGGCATTGAAAAAGTGCTGATGAAGTAATTCAATACGGTGAAATGTGTGTGTACCAGTATTTATATATGTGTGTGTGTGTGTGTGTGTGTGTGTGTGTGGAGAGGGGTGTGTGATTATTTGTGAGAATTCATACAGGTTATATCTTAGAAATGTACAAGTCTAACAGTACATTAAATATCATGATGAGGGTTTAATAGCTGGAGGCATCCAAAATTCAGAGTTTGAGATAGCAATAAGCATGATTGATACATGAATAAAGAAATCTTAATAAGAATTTTAAACTTCTAAGCTTTGCAGGAATGTTACACATTTTTTTTATGAAGGGGCATGGCAGGAAGATATGGAAGATATGTTACTCTTGCTTTGTCAGGTATAGTGCAGAGTTGTGAGCATGAGTCCTGTGTAAATGCTATCCAATTACTGTCTGTAATTCCCACTACTAAGCCAGAAAGTGTTGCCTTAATTGTGTTCATTTGAACAATGATGAAAATATGTTTGTTGTGCTATGAATATGCAAGCCATTTTTTTTCTATAAACAGTATTGGATAGTAATGTTTATTGCAAATGATAAAGATTAAAAATTTGCTGAGACAAGAGGATTCTATAAAAAAATGTTGACTGCTTCACACTTACCCAATATAAGTAAACATTAAGCAGGTTGCAAAATAAAGATAAATTTAAATTTTAGTTAGAGTAAGAAATTTTATTTTAGTGCTTCAACAATAAATAACTTCTGACAACATAATGATTATGGAAGGAAAGAGGACAATGCCTTATAAAAGAAGTAAAACTTTTGTCTTGACATCTAGAGAAAAGAGTCAGCTTCCCATATCCAGGTACATAATACAATAACTCAAGGTAAAGCAAAAAGTTGTGCCTATGAAAATGAAACAAGAATGTATTGTGACATGGGAACTTTGCAGAGCTTTATGAAATATGAAGCAGACTGGATCAAACAAATGAAACACCTCACCAGTTTGGTTTGCTATCTAAAGGGAAAAAAATGTCAACAGTAAGGGAAAATGTCACCAAATGTCAGAACTAGAGCTCCTACAAAATAAAGCAGCACATTTTGCTAGGGATAAAGACTACTGCACAATCCTATTGGAACTCTATAAATCAAATTCATGAAAAAGGGACACCTCAATAGGCTAGAATGTCAACATTAATAAACAGAGTCAAATAGAACTACCACACCAGAGTAGTAATGAAAAAAGAAAGAGAAGTAGAACTGTAATTTCCAGTGGCTGGGTTTTGCAGCGATATATTTGTGTGGGTTCTAGAAGTGGTAGTAATGAGTAGTATGAAGAAGAAAGACGGTATTAAGAAATTAAGTGGGTGCACAGAATAGAAAAAGAAGTATTGATCTGTAGATGTTGCAATTTTGTTTTAAGCATGAGCAGCTGTGAAAAATAACTACTGTCTATCGAGTCTGATTATATGCTAGCAACTCTGCTTGCCGCTTATAAGATTACTTCATTTTAGTCTCACAGTAATTTTAGAACTGTGTTAGCATTCTCTTTAGAAATGAGAAGGCTGGATCAAAAAGCATATATTAACTGACCAGCATGACATAGTGACTAAGTACCTAACATATAATTCCTGCCAGCACACAATATTGTAATTTTTTCTGCTCACCTAGTTTATTTGAGTAGCAAAATTGTGATTTTTGTACTCAGAATATCTATACATACATACACACCCACTGAGTGGCCAGATTATTATGATCTCTGAATGCATAATAATCTGGCCCCTCAGTGTATTTGTATCTCAGATGGGTACCAAAAGTATTCTAGACTTTTGCTGGAGATCAACCATCTACTGTACTGTATTTGCCTTGAACTTTCTATCAGCCAGTGCAAAGGGGAAAACTTATCAGGTGCATAATTTATAGTATCTTTGATATCAAATAAATGAGGTACTCAAGAGAAGTACACTGAGTGGCCATATTATTATGTGTCCAGTGGTATCACAAAGCATAAAATGAAGAATTAGTATTTTAAAAATAAAAGTATATTTTCATATTAAATACTTAGCATACATTGCTATTGTGAAAATATGAGTGTGATACTAAGATTCTTAAGAGATAATAAACTATATAAGGTGAACTCTTATTAGTAGGATAATTTGACCTTCGTAGAAACATACTTTGGTCCTGTAGAATGACTGATGATTTAGTCACAAATAATTTGACCTCTGAGTGAGATTCTGTAATATTAGTATGTGGAACCTTAAAAAAATATTTGTCAAACATGAGGGTTTTGTTTGCATTCAGCTGCTGCTAAGCTATTATTCTGACGGTAATTAGTCAAAGGTTCAATTGCTTAAGGCTTTTTCATAATGAAACCATGTCATCTGCACAGAGAGAGATGATTATATTCTAATTTATGGTGTTAGAATGGGCTGCATCCAAAGGATCTAAATCAGTAGTTAAGTTATCCAACTTATTTTCCCCTTCAGATTGATTCTGTTTACAACATAGTCTCATGGGTGACATCACTCATTACATAGAATGATTCTAAAATTGTGGAGAAATAGAAGGGCATTCAACCTTAAGGCAATCCTTCTCCAATCAAGCTGTTCATCATAGCAACTTGTGGAATTAATAAAAATACAGTTATCAAATATAGTATACCTGAGGAGGATCTGGATTTATGATAGCTTATAGGACTCTATTTAGAAGTACAAATGGTCTTAAAACTATTATTGAAGGAGGATATAGAGCCTTTTGTGTATAAAATGAAACAAGCTGCTTAATTAAACAAACAAAACACAATAATAGAAACAACAATAATAAAAACTCCAAAGATAATTCTGATATGTTACCTAAACTGAAGTCCCTATAATGGAACTTATTAAAATGTTGTTGATAAGTATATTTATAGATTTTTTATTACAGATCTGTGCATCCATATACACATTTATCATTCTTTCATCCCTGATCTATTTGAAATAGGAGAAAAAATGAAATAGAAATAATTATATAAGAATCTTAAAATAAAACTTTGCAATGAATGCTATTAAGCAAAAGAGAAGACTTCTGAGTGATTTTTCCCAGTATTATTCTGGAAGGAGATTGGGAAGGGTATATCTCAGACAGTGAAAGCAAGAGAAGCTGTGATTCTGAAAAGAGATCTAGTGAATGAAATAGGATGCAGTTGTCCCACGTTCTTTCTATAGGAGTGGCTGACTGCAACTTACGTTCCCTCTCTAAAGACCAGACAGCTTAAAAAAATGTCTATGCTGCCCTAGTTACAGAAAGACAAATGCCATATGATCTTACTCATATGTGGAATCTAATGAATAAAATAAACTGACAAACAAAATAGAGCTAGAAGCATGGGTACCTAGAACAGACTGAAAAATGTCAGAGTAGAATCAGGTGGAGGAACTGAATAAAGGAAGGTGAAGGGATTAGCCAAAGAACATATATAGCATAACCCATGGACACAGACACCACTGTAGTGAGCGTCCCAGGGAGGGGGAGTCGGGCATGGGTGGAGTTGGGCAAATTGGGATGGACTGGGAGACATTTGCAATAGTGTCAACAATAAAAATTTGAAATTAAAAAGTCTGCAACTATTCCAATGAAGTGGAAAATCTGTAACAGGGATTCTCCCTACAGAGGTATTTGCTTCTAGAGAAGGTGCCTGGGAACCTCCCAGGTGCCTTCCAGCTGATGCAAAAAAGCAAAAACAAACAAACAAACAAACAAACAAAACAAAACAAAAAAAAACCCTCGAATATCTAGGATGAAAGCTGTTCACATCATTAGTTCCTAAGGCCAAAAATCTAGATTGGCTTTGATCTATCATTTTTCCTCACCAACCACAGGCACCCAATTTAGCAGACATTCTTGTCTCTGAATGCTATTTTGTGACATGCTGATATACTTCTCTACATTTCCACAGCTACTGTTCCCATCTGTGCCAGCATCATTTCCACCCACGACTGTAGCACCTTTCTCGCTGGCCTTGTTGTCTGCACTCTTATGCCATTGCTATCTAATCTCCACACAGATTCCATAATGATATTTTGAAAATATTAAATCATGTTCTTCACTTGCTTTAAGCCCTGTCATGTTTCTCCTTGAAACTTGAAATAAAAACCGAACTTCCTTCAGCAACCTAAGAGGTGTTAAGTATTCAGCCCTTCACATCTCTCTTAGCTTCTGTCCTCTCACACGGAAGATATTCTTGATTGTTATGCTATTCGGTTGTCCCAGGTGTATGACTTAGGATAGAATATGTCCCCTTTGATTATCCAATAGATGTTAAATGGCATTCACAAACCGATAAGTGAACATAATAATTTATGTAAGGCTGTCGATGCTCTACTGCTTGAGACAAACAACTTACCTTTTAAAAATCATGGGTAAAATATTGCAGGGGCTCAGACGCTGAAAGTCATTAGTAGGTGAAAAATTTTATTTTTTTTTCTGCTTTTTTTTCAGTCTTCTTATGTTACTGATTATGTTCCCTGGGGGAAGAGCCATATTAAGAAAAGTTCTTCCTCAACTTGTGGTAAAATATCCATCATGACGTAAATGTAAGCAAAGAAACAGAAGTACTAACCCCTAATTAGAAATGTAAAATTAATAACTGAAGAATTATTATCTATTTTTCCACACTGATATATATCTGAGATGGTAAAGTAGCTTGATAGATATATTCTTCTTATATCAAAATAAACATATGCAGGCAAGTCCATATTTTCTCTGAATGCTATTCAAGTCCCTCCAGATTTACAGTTCAGGTGATAGATGCTCATGAAATAGTAATTATGGTTTTGGACACATCTGAGGGATTTTTATATGCATCAGTAAGAAAGCCATACTCCAAAGCATACCAAGGGCATCCTCAAACTGTAGGAGATATATTAGATAATAGATATTTAACACACAAGAAATCAAGGAAATTGTGTAACTTGCTTTACCAAATGTGTTTTAGTGAAATCTAAATAAAGAATGACATAAACATTAAGCAAAGGGAATTCAGGTCGAAGGCCTGGGGAGAGGGCAGGGGTGGGGAGGAAAGGGTCAATGGAGAGCAAAATAGCAGGGCATCTGTAAAATTTTCAACAATAAAAAATAAATAAAAATTTTTAAAAAGAATAGCTATTTGAAAATAAAGTTAAAGACAGAAAAGTCAAGTGGTCAGTTAGCGCTTTATTTTTTTACTCATGCTTCCATATTAAAACAAGACATTTCAAATATTTAGAGTAGTATTTAAAAACATTTTATGGGGGGATAAGGACACATATGTAATACCTTAATAAATAAAGAAAAAAGTTGAAAATATTTTTATTGCAAGAAAAGTTCCTCTTTTTGTTTTGAGGCTTGGTAATTTCATTGTTCTCTGAAGGAGTGGGGAACCTTTTTTTTCTGCCAAGGGCCATTTGGATATTTATAACATTATTTGAGGGCCATAAAAATTATCAACTTAAAAATTAGCTTGCTGTATTTGGTTGAACATTTCATTAACTCACCCCTAATGCCTTGACAGGGCCAGACCAAATGATTTCAGGGGCCTTATATGGCCAGTGGGACAGACTTAACTGAGTATTAACCTGCCTGGAATTTGATAAGTCTGACTTAAACTTTCGATTAGAAAATAATTTTTTTCTTTGGTTGTAGAATTATAACATACTTCCTCTGATACATCATTTAACAAGAAAGAATCACTAAAAAATTAGGTACAAACTGATACATCTCATTGTTTATTAAATCTAATTTGGTAAGGAAAACAGTACTAAAGAACTAATATAGATAAAATATTCTATGTAAGGTTTAATTGATCAGAAAAATTTTCACTGGTGTGGCAAAATGACCAGTTTTAAAGCAATCATACAGGTTAAAAAGACTACAGGTTCTGACCTTAGCAGAATAGCCTGTAATAGACTCAACTGCTTACTAGAAAGAACTGTCACTGGACTAAATACTTAAAACCTCTTTTTGAAGGCACTGGAGAGAAGCCAATACAGTCAGGATTGGCAAGGATAAAACTCCTGTCAGTAGAGAGGCCTTCAGAGGAAAGATACACTTCCCATTTTGATTTCCCCTGAAGACATTTGCCCATTCACAGAGAAATGAGGAATAGACTATGTAGATTTAAAAAAGAATGAAAGCTTATCAGAAGGGAGGAATTTTTTGTTGTTGTTGTTTGTTTTTTGTTTTTTGGTGGGGGGCATGGAAAAAGGCTAAGGGATTAAGAAGTAAAAATTGGCAGTTATGAAGTAGTCATGAAAGTATGAAAGTCCTGGAATGTAAAGTGCATCATAGGAAATATAGCTAATAATATTGCAATAACTATGTATGATGCCAGCTGGGTTCTTGAAATATCAGAGGGAATGCTTTGTAAAGTATATGATTGTCAAATCACTATGCTGCACTGTGGAAAGCAGCTACAGCGTTTTAACAGGTTCAAGCTTCTGACTAATGAGAAGGCATGGGTCTTTTGGGGCAAAGCCACGCGTAGGTTCCAGCTTTGAGGGCAAACCCTCCCAGCACAATTATAGCCAAAAGCTATGGTTGTGAGCATGACCTTATGGTCCAAACCCGTGGTCTCAGGTGGCTGAGTGATGTGGGCTGTGGGAGGTGCAGCAAGTGCTGCCAAAACAAAGCTTGATAGAGCTCTCAGGTGCATGTAATTACGTAGATTTGAAACTCCCAAGAACATTGTAAACATCTTGATCACTCCCTTGCTTTGCCTTGTGGAATTTGACTATAAAATACATGACTTACAGGCTGTGGCACTGTCTTTCCATCCAAGAACAGTGTCCTACCTGGCCCCAACTGTATTCTCTTGTCTATCTTCTTTAATCCTTCACTCCAAACCATTCCTCCATCCCCACTCCCAGGTTCACCACTGGCCATGCTGGACCAGTTCACTGCACGCACAAAGAAAATGAAAATAATATAAGGGTGAATGTAACTTGTAATTAAAAAAAAATAAAAAGGTGTAAGTAGGGCAAAGACACAGGTTTGATGGTAAGAACTGCCAAAGTGGTTGAGACTTGAACAAAATCCCAGAGATGGAGAAGCATGAACTTGAGCCAGTGCAATACCCTTGATGCTCTGTGGGGAGATGAGAATTGTAAACGAAGGATCTGTTTTTTCTTTTGTTGTTGTTGTTGTTGTTGTTTTTGTGTGTGTGTGTTTCTTTTTTTTGAGTAATTTTGAGATTTTAGGTGAAGAAAGAGAGCTATACCTGATATGGATAATTAATCGATAAGATAATTCTATGGGATACTAAACACATCTAGAGCTATACTGGGAAATACTGCATATCTCACAGATTAGGGGAAGATCATTCATGCTCACAACATCTGAACACAGGCCAACAACTTTCTGCTGCCTCAAAAGCTAAGCACCTTTGGCATGAGTATGGGAGTTCTGAAAATGACACTTGCATGGCAGAGGTGAAGTTTCTTTACCTTACTTTTTGTGAAGCAGCTTCAATCAGAGGAGCCATTTCTGCATCATGGGTAGTAGATGAAGAGGATGTGGCAGAACTTACAGGCTGACAGATCTCTAAATATATGCACTTTAAAAGATCCCAGGTAATAATTTGGAAATTTCTTTAAAAAAGCTATTTTGTATGATGTATGTTTAGGTGTGAGCAAATACAAACAGCTAGGATGTAATCTATGCTACTGTGGTTATTATGAAAAATTAATGATTTCCATCCTGATTACATGCTAACATGTTGACATTCTGTCTAGATTACAAACATGGAAACTCTTAAATCTTAGATTTCTTTAAGAGTAAATTAATAGTAAAACAAATGCAGGCAATGTCATTGCTATGACTTTCACATAAATCTCTACTAATGTTAAATAAGCTAACATTTGGTTGTTAGCTAAATCAATGAAATTATATATCTCTGTAAGAGCAAATAATAGAATAAGAAAAAAACCTGGCCTAGTTTGATGCCACCACACATAATTTTAAAATAAATAGATCTGTAAATTTCAAAAGAAATTCTAATCATAGCACTTTAGAGAAAGGAGATTCAGATCATCAAATTGTAGAGAGCAGTGAGCTTCTGTACATTTGCCAGTGAAGATGTCCTTAGTTTCATCAACAGTTGACATTCAATTGACCTCCTGTCACCAGAAAGCTCAAGTTCATTAATGAAGATAAAATATCTCTGAACTGAAATTCAGGAATCAAAAGTTTTATTCAAATAAATTAGCCTATTGACCCTGAGATAAAAATAATTAGGAAGTACAACTAAATGATCATGATGGAATTTTCCATCTGGGTTTTCCTTTTAAGGATGATCAGTTATTCTTCCAATGTCTTTACTAAGCATACAAAAATGGCAATGTCCTTGTTCTTATCAGCATCACATACTTCGCTTCACTGATTTCTGACTGTATAGGAGACTGAATTAATAGCTAACCTTGTGTAGTAAAGATTCGGCATGACTTCTTATTAGTTATTCTTTTGTGTGTGTGTGTGTGTGTGTGTTTTTAGTCTGTGATCTGCCAGGTAATATCTTGAGCATTTTGGAAAGCTGCTACCTTTTTAAAAGTTTTTGAGTACCAATCATACTCTGCCAGGAAATGATTAAGTAGAGTAGCCCCATTTGAATGGCAACATTGAAAATGATTTTGAAAATGATTTTGACCCATAAGTTGAAATTCATTCGGAATGCATGAGTTTATGGCATCCTTTCTGATAGCTTAGGGTTTTATCTGACTCCCTAGTTTTGGATAATGAAATTAAAATGCTTTATACTACACTAACTGCCATCATTGGGAAGTTTTTGAAGGAGTTTAAGAAGTATTGGTATTAATCTGTGTGTGTGTGTGTGTGTGTGTGCGCACGTGTGTGTGTGTGTGTGTGTATGTGTGTGTGTGTGTGTATGTGTGTGTGTGTGTGTGTGTGTGTGTTTTGTTTGTTTTAATGTTTGGTAGAACACAGCTGAGATCCCATCTAGTCCTGGGCTTTTTTTTTTTTTTTGAGGGGAATAGAGGGGTTAGGATTCTACTTAAATCCCCTTGTTTAATATTGATCTTTTTAGGCTGTCATTTTGGTTGTATGCTTCTATAAATTATCCATTTCTTCTAGATTATTATATTTCTGCATGGACTCATCCCAGTACTCAATTTTAGGTTAGATTTTACTTCTGTGAAATGGAATGTTTCTATGAATATCACTAAAGAAGCTTTTCTAGTCACCACCTATCCCATCACCTGGTTTATTTTCTAGATTTATTTTCTGTATAATTTTAGTTAATGTTAATCAAAGTTATGTATTTTCTCACATACTTATTTCTATTAATAGAGTTTTCTATAAATATTTGAATATATATTAATCATTAGTACCTTAAAACTAAAAAAAGTTTTTAGTTAATGATAATATTTAAAACAAACATTTCATAAACTTTAAAAATAATTCGTTTTTTTGAACACTGTAAGTACTACAATGTAAATTACCACTCAGATTTGTCACTTGCTATTTAGAATTTTCAGGTGATCCTTTATAATATTTTAAAAAAGATTAATCAATCATTGAATTTATAACTAAAAATATGGCATATCACATCTTGTGCCTCATAATACAGAAATTGTGCTGTTATACTGTAGAAGAGATAGATATAGGCAAGATGGAATACATAAAGCTTCCTCTCTCTACTCAGACTGAGAAACTCAAACAAGAAGGAAATTGCTAATAGAGGAACCCAACAATCAGGAAGATATATTGCTCATAAATTGAACAATTAAGCTATTTTTTTGTTCATCACTGCTACCATGAAGGAGTACATGAAACTTCTTTTAATTTTGATAATCAATTACTTAGTTCACTTAAATTATCTCTATTTCATGATGACTTTGGTAAAATTATTCATAAGAGAAAATCAATGAAATATGGACTAATAATTATGGCTACTTCTCAGAAAGAGAATGTGTCTTGTCTAGATATATATACTATACACATAGTGTTTCTCTATTTTGGATACTTCATCATAGAGCATGAATTCAATACTGTAATTTAAAAGTTTTCTAAAGAGAAAAAATATAAAGAGCCTCTTTCTATTTTTTTGCCATTTACCATGACTCTACAAAAATTGTCAGTGTTTTCTTAAGCTGATATATCTGCTCTTAGTGATAATTAAACTGAGCTACATAAATATGAATCTATGAATAAATGATAGCTAGAATTAGGACCAAGGCTTTCCCATGTTCTAAGCAGCACTATCATGAAAATAAAGTTTTGTTATCATTATTTAGTTACTTGCCCATGACTCAACCCCGTGCTTTCACTTTTGCTTATCTATTTTGGCAGTACTTTAAGAAAAAAAAAATCAAACATGTCCCTTTGTTCATTGTTCAACTTTCCTTTCTGTCAATACTGAGAAGACAAGAAAAAAAAACGAAGAAAAAAATGCATCATATTTTTATAGGTCTCCTTAGAATGGACATGACACCTGTCTAATTATAAGGTTATCTGCCCTTGACAACTTCTCCTGCTCTTTCTATCATGCTGAGCAGAAAATACAACTTTATGAATATGATCCCACTGATTTGGAATTTGCAAGAATGAAGCATAAGAAGAAGAGTTTTAAAATGTTGCATGACAAAATATATAGGGTCTTAGTTGGAGCTACAATGAAGTCAGATTTACACTTTTTAAATGAAGGAAAAATTGAATTTTCATATATTGTTAATAATTATTTTTTCTCACTAGGTAATTTTGAATCTTGTCTTTTTGTATTGATATAGTTTCAAGTAACAGTATCATGAAATATCTCTTTGTATTTTATCATATAGTTATCCTAGCTAATGAAAGAGTAATATGCAAATTGACTGTACCTCCACTACACTCTCAAGCCACAGCCCCAGCCACGCTCACCAGCCAATTAGAGTGAGTATGCAAATTAACCTAACCAAGATAGCAATTATTTGCATATTCTGGTGCAGAGTGAAGATTGAAGATAGCATAGAAGGAAGCCAACTGCTGCAGAAGGGAGGGAAGCTGTGAGAAGCAAGCAATTGGGGTGGTGGAGAAGGGAAGGAAGCAGGCATGGCTGCTGAGAAGGCAGGGAAGCTGGCAAGGTGGGGGAGAAGAGAGGGAAGCAGGCAGGGCTGCTGAGAAGGGAGATAAGCTGGCGATGCAGCGGAGACCACAGCAGGAAGCCTCTAGTATAAATTATAAAATCCATTATTTGTTAGGTTTTATCTATGTGTAAATTTTTCCAATGATTTTATTTATTATATTTAAAAATCTTTATTGTTGAGAATATTACTGATGTCCCCATTTTTCCTCCCCATTGTCTCCCTCCAACCAGTTCCTCCCCCCACCCTACCCAGGCCTTCATTGCCCTATTGTTTGTGTACATTGGTAATGTATATATGCATATAAGTTCTTTGGTTCCCCCACCCCACCCCAGACCTTTACTACACTATTGTCCATGTCCATTGATGATGTATATGTGCATGTAAGTTCTTTAGTTACTCTCAGCCCCTTCCTCCTTTTCCCTCTGAGATTCCTTCCTTTCTCCTTTTGTGTTCTGTGTCTTCTAATAAAAATTTTGATTTGACTAACTACTATAAAATATCATTGATGCTCATAGTTGCTTCCCTATTCATCTCTATTACATCACTCCAAAACAGATTCACATTTTCCCACAAAATTTGGAAAAATTGTAACCATTCCAAGTTTTTAATTTATCATTGGTCATTCTTGGAGTATATCTCAGAAATAGGATTTTATCTTTTTTCCCCTTTCAAAATAATAATATTCTCTGTTTTTATGAATGTCTTCTTTATTCTAGAAACATTAAAAACCCTGAGACTTTCACTATAGTTTTTAGTAACAAAGTCTCTTTATTTGCTTTCTATGTGTCATGCAATATTTGATTCTATTACAATGAAAAGTAATTCAGAAAAAAGTCTAAGTCCAGCTAGGATTTTATTCCCTTTATTTTATTTTAGTTATAGTGCTTGATAGAATGTCTTTAGTTTCTGATTACTCAGCATAAAAACAGAATTCTTGAGCCATGATGAGAATTTCAGACTCTTGAGCAAGGTTAAGAAAAATCTGAGTAGTCATTGAGACTACAAGGGAGGATACAATCAACCATTAGCTGGGCATCTGAAAACATAAGCAGGAGGTAACTGTCCAAGGAAAGGTAGGACTATGAGTAGTAAAGAATAGCCTGGTCCCAAATTACTTATATTTTGTGTGAAACTGTGAACACTCTGTACACATTTTTCTTTTATTTAGAACATTGATGGACAGATTTCTTGATAATTTATGTATAATTTTAATATTTTTATAGTTGTATCTGGATGTTTAGTAATATATTGTAAAAGTTATGTAACTAATCATCCAGTAATTCCACTTCTGGACATATACCCCAAAGAATTGAAATCAGAGACTTGAAGAAATGCCAGTGCATCCATGTTAATAACAACTTTATTTACAATAGTCAAAATGTGGAAGCAGTCCAAATTTGATACCATTATGATTAGCTATCTATAATAATAAAAGTATAATATGCTAATTAGATTGGACAGCTGAACAACCTTCTGGATGTCATTCTGGACATCCTTCCTAATGAAGCCACAATGGCAGTGGCCAAGGCAAAGGTGATTAGGGGTGATCAGGCAGGCAGAGGAGTCAGGGGTGATAAGGCAGGCAAGTGAGTGGTTAGGGGCAATGAAGCCAGCATATAGAGTTAGGGGATATCAAGCAGGCAAGCAGGCAAGCAGTTAGGAGCCAGCAGTCCCAGATTGCAAGAGGGATGTCCAATTGCCAGTTTAGGCCTGAATACCTGCAGAATCAGGCCTAAACTGGCAGGTGGACATCCCTTGAGGGGTCCCAGATTGTGAGAGGGTATAGGCTGGGCTGAGGGATTCCTGTCTCCCCGCCCCAACCATGCACAACTTCATGCTTCTAGTCCTATCTAATAAAAGAGTAATATGCAAATTGACTGTACCTCCACTACACCCACAAGCCACATCCACAAACCACACCCATCAGCCAATCAGAGTGGGTATGCAAATCAACTCAACCAAAATGGCTACAACCACAGAGAGAGCAAGAGGGAGGCTTGGGTTGCCCCTGGCATTGGAGGAAGCCAAGTTTTCCTCATATCCTGGCCAACTCAGGCCTCCTTAGGGCAACAAAGTTTCAATGGCTGTGTGAGCAGAAGGCTTGGCTCTGCTCCAGGCTACAAAGTTTCAATTGTAGAAGATAAATAAATCCCAAATATCAGGACCTCGGCTTGGGTCGCTGGGGGTGTGTGGCTGGCCTGCAAACCATGACAGGCTCCTCTCCAGGCCACCCCATGGCTCAAGGGAACACCCACCCTGATCCAGGGCACCTTTCAGGGCAAACCAACTGGCCACTACCCTTGCACTAGGCCTCTATTCTATCTAATAAAGGAATAATATGCAGATTGACCATCCCTCCAACATACAAGATTACTGTGCCCATGTGGTCAAAAGATCCTGCCCCATGTGGACTCGAGATGGCCACCACAGGATGGCCAGCAGGGGAGGGCAGTTGGCAGAGACCAGACCTCCAAGGGAAGGCAGTTGAGGGCAATCAGGCCAGCAGGGGAGGGCAGTTGGGAGGGACCAGGCCTGCAAGGGAGAGCAGTTGGGGGTGATCAAGCCTGCAGGGGATTGCAGTTAGAGGTGACCAGGCCGGCAGAGGAGGGAAGTTAGGGATGACTGTGCCTGCAGGGAAGGGTAATTGTGGGGCACCCAGACCTGCAGGGGAAGGCAGTTAATTGTGACCAGGCCCACAGGGTAGGGAAGTTATGAGCAAACAGGCTGGCAGGAAGCAGTTAGGCATCAATCCGGCTGGCAGGGGAGTGGTTAGGGGGTAATCAGGCTGGCAGGCAGAAGTATTTGTGGGCAATCAGAAAGCCAGGCCAGTGAGCAGTTGGGAGCCAGAAGTCCTGGATTGTGAGAGGGATGTCAGACAGTTAGACATCCCTCAAGGGGTCCCAGATTTGAGAGGGAGCAGGATGACCTGAAGGACATCCCCCATGCATGAATTTCATGCACTTGGCCTCTAGTTTATTAATAATAGGAAAGGAGCAGAAGAAAGGCTAAGCATTATAAGCATGGTCACTTGGGCATCTTCACCAGAAAGCTTCAGTTTTATACTCCCCAGGGAACCACTATTTCATTCCTTGCAGGTTACTGGTGAAAGGAACTGGACAAAGGATGGGATGGGTGCATGAACAATGTGTCAGGGTGATATAGGTAAGGTGCCTGTCTGTAGAACCTGGGAATAGAGATTATTGGCTAGAGGAGGCTGGGCCAGTGCAAGGCCGCCAAATTTGGGGGATACATACTCCCCACACAAAGGAGTTCACTCTTCCGGTGCTCTTATGGTTCTCTCACATTTGCCCCTGTTCCCTCCAAACCTTGTGGGCCTAAGGACTCCACACACAATGGACTGATGAACTGCAGCGAGGAATACAAACTGAGCTAGCCTGACTGTGTCCCAACATGAAATGGAAACTCTAGGCAACAGCTTTTATCCTAGCTCTGCTGAAGGCACAGCCACACTTCTTCTGTGGCAGAATGGAGGGACCTTGGAAACTCATGGTAGTCATCCTCCCAGGCAAGTCTCAGAAAATTCCTTTTCTCATGACATTACAAGAATCCCACTTCCACCAGCAACAGCTGTGGATGAGGAGAGTTCCCCACTGGTAACATTTGGAAGGATGAATGGATAAACAAAATGTTGTATATACTTGTAATGGAATATTATTCAGCTTTAAAAAGGAATGAGATTCTAATACCCTAATTTTGCATTAGGCCTTGTCTTACAAGGACTATTATACCAATGCTGTCTCCAGAACACCTCTAATGCTGTGAAAATATTTATTTTTATCTATGGTCTTGCTGCATTTTCATCATCCGAGTTCCTACAAGATGCATAATTTTCTATTCATATTAAAGAGCTTCTGGAATACAAAGACCATGTCTTACTCATTTTTTCAAAAACATGATTTTAATACTTTTCTACAGAGTATGGTAAACTGTAAAAAATGTGAATAGATTCTTCTATCTCTTTATCAACACTCTCTTGAAATGAGATTCTGAAACTCTTCCCATTCAAATCTAATCTATTCTGATATTCATTCTGGCCTTCTTTTATAATATTTTCCCCAACAAAATGTGGTAAACATGACTTTGTGCCAGTTATAACTTCAGTCTCAAGAATCTTGGCATGGTTAAATTTTACCATTCCCTAGTCAATAAGCACACAGTAGCCCTTTTCAATGGCTAAGTGGAGCCAACAAGTTTTGAGAGATTTCATTTCCACATCTTCAACTTCCATAAACACTTTTTTATGAAACTCAGAACTTTCCTGAGTTCAAAATATTCTGTCTCCTATATCAAAAGAGACATGTTAGTCAAATTTTGCTAACTTATACTATAGCCACACACACACACACACACACACACACACAGACATACAAAAAAAAAAACACAAAACAAAACAAAACTCTCAAATTCCAGTGCCTTACACCAGAAAATTATTTGCTATTCACACTAAACATAGATTGTTGATTAGTTAAGACTAAGCTCTAGGCTAAGGATCAACTTCAAACATTCTTAAAGTGTCTTCTTCTTTTCTTGGACCCAGGCTGAGAGAGCAGCACCATTTAGGACATGGCAGGGGTTAAGAAGTAAACAAGCTATCAGAAATATATAGTGTCTCTTAGAGTTCTGTGTGGTCCTGTGAAATGTCACCTTCACTCATATTCAAATTTCCCTGGCCAGGGAAGACTCATGCTCAAGCCTGAAACCAGGGAAGATAGATATTCTTCTCCATGGAGTTCTCTGATTCATGTGGAAACTGGCAGGATATGTCATCCTCTTATAGGAGATAATAATAGGATCTGACACAGAAGCCAATTTCTTCAATCGTTCCAAGGAACATAAAATTTTCCCAAGGACCAAATAAAGGGATATTTCAAAGTTGATGTTTGCATTAGGAAGCATAAACCTCTTTAATTATATAGTACTTTTGGTTTTCCCTCTCATTCATATTCATATTCATATTCATATTCATATTCATATTCATATTCTTATTCATATGAATTGGCGAGTTAGGATGTTTTGAATTTAAAGCAGCATTTGTAATTTTGGTATGAGCCTGATCTTTTAAAATTTGACTAGACTATGTTCCATTTTTATGATAAAATTTTGCATACAACATTTCAAGTTCATTGTGAGACATGCAATAATAAGATAGTTCAAATTTAATTTTGAAAATTTTATTGTGGAATAGCTATGCCAATTATAGTTGAAACATCATCTTTTTTATTTTTTAAAAAATATATTTTATTGATTTTTTACAGAGAGGAAGGGAGAGGGATAGAAAGTCAGAAACATCGATGAGAGAGACATCGATCAGCCGCCTCCTGCATGCCCTGCCCGCTACTGAGGATGCGCCCGCAAGCAAGGTACATGCCCCTGATGGGAATCGAACCCAGGACCTTTCAGTCCGCAGGCCGACGCTCTATCCACTGAGCCAAACCGGTCTCGGTGAAACATCATCTTGTAAATTGTTTGAAATATCTAACTTTTTAAAAAATATTTTTATTGATTTTTAGAGAGTGAAAAAGGGAGAGAGATAGAGGGATAGAAACATCAATGAAAGAGGAACATCATGAATCAGCTGCCTCCTAGACGCCCCACATGGGATTGAGCCAGCAACCTAGGCATGTGCCCTGACTAGGAATTGAACCAATAACCTCTTAGTTACTGAGTCAACTGCTCAAACATTGAGTCATTCCTATGGGGAAAGTTATCTAACTTTTATTAAATATATTTAACAAAAGTAAGTATATTTAAAACTATGATGAGAATTTTACATATTAACTTTGTAATGTCTTATAGTATTATTCCTATATAAAGCATAGTATGCAAATTGTCCCCTCTAATGGAAGTTGTCTGAGAGTTTGACCAGGGGGCGGGGCCAGCCAGCTGAAGGGAAGGAAGCCTTCATTGGCAGCCGGCAGCTGCTAGGTACTGTACCAGTGCACAAATTTTGTGCACTGGGCCTTTAGTCTTTAATAATGTATAAAGTAGTGTTAATTTTTGCAGTTATTTTAACAAGCTACACAATTAATTTAGCTATTGTCTCTCATTTTCATGTCCTTTTATTCCGTTTTCTGTGATGTGGGGAGTGAGTTAACACAAACTTCATTTCTCTCTGGATAGCTGATTTTTGTCTTTTGTTCCCTCCCCCCAAAAAAAATCAAGTAGAAGATTTCAAGACATGAAGATAGAAAAGTGCTCATTTCTTCCTGCTTTCTACCACCTTATCAATAGTTCTTTTTCCCTCAGCAGTAATGGGTTTCCAGATTCTAAATAAACTGATAGAGCTGCCCTTACCATGGAATCTAAGTTTAATGTGTTTGCTCATGCCCCTGAAATTGCCTCTGATACTTTATTTATTTAGTTGATTTAGACTTGGATATAAAATGATTGAAATGCTTTAAGAAATTTGAGGGCAGAAAGATGTTTCTTTGGAAGAAAGAAATGTTGGAGTGCATTTATCACATATGACCTGTATACCATCCTTCATTACACTCCTAATGGGGCATAGAAGACACTTCATTTACTCAGCTACTTACAAATACATTAGTGAATGGAATGCCATAATACTTGAAGATCCCTGTATATGACTAGGGGAAACGCTGCCATTAAGATGGCTTGTGTGTTTTACGTAGTGATTATATGATCTTAAGAATAGTGAGGGTCAAGTGGTATTATTTAACCATTATACACAGGTATCTTGATTTCCATAAGGTGTAGTAGAGACAGTAGTGATCAGAATGTCTTGATCTACTGAGACTCCTGGTGTGGTGTGGTTCCTTGAATATGGTGTCCCTGAGAATAAAACTGATTGGTACCCTACTAAAATATTCCTCATTCCCATAACTCCAGGTCCGGTGCCAGAAACTTGATTTGTCAAAGGAAAGTACAGCCCCTCAGCATGTTTCCATACCTAAGTCGCTTGACAGTTTGGAGCATTTCTCTTGAAGAGGAAGTCATATCCCTTGAAAGGTTCAGGTTGTATTATATGACACAGTATTTTTTTTTTGAAGTACCAAAGACTACATCATGGTTCCTTAGTGTGAATATATTTTCCCTCTTTTACTATGTTCCCCATTTGTTGAGAATAATTATGGCTCAATACTACAGTGAATTAGTAACTACTAATTTAGTCCACAGATATTTACTGAGTCTAATTTCCACATCACATTTGGCACGGGCAACATTGTTTTAGATCATGAAAAAACGATGTTAAAGGAACTTGCATTTTAATAAAAAAGACTAAAGTATGTATCCAAATAACTACTGAAATCACTAGAATTTTAGTATTTAACTTAATTTATTTTTATGAATTATGGCATAGACTATTCATTAGATGTCATCAACATTTTATATATATATATATATATATATATATATATTATAACATAGAAGTAAAAATGGCAACAATTTAGAGAAATTTAAGTTACTTTTTCTGAGACATATCCAATATTTTAATTTCCAACATTATAAATGTGTGGTAATAAATTAGTTTAACTCCCTCAAAAATTATACTCTCTTCTCTGTAATTTTCTCCTATCTCTACCTCTATCTATGTCTATATTTCATCTGTTCCTCCCCACCCTTTTCTGTTTCTCTCGTTGTTTTTATCTCTCTTCTGTTTTTGTTTGAGGCTTTACTCTAAGTTCAAAGACTGAAATACTAAAGTGGAAGATTATGTAGTTTTTCTAATCCTGCAGTTTATGTTTACGAATTGACTTACTGGTAAAAAGAGGAGAACTCTGAGATTGGGAAGAAAATAGTTAACTACAGAATGTGAGAAAATGCTTTTAAGTGTATATTGGATATGACTTATGAAAGAGATCTGTAATGTAAATCAGAGGATACATAATCAAAAAGGAATCCCTGACATTACACCATCTGTTTGAAGAACTCATATTGATTTATATGAATTCAATTAAAGTGGATACATTTTAAAGTATAAAATTATTTTATGAATACTTTAAATTTTATTTTATGATACTGTTCTTTAACTGACTTCTCTTTTAATGTACAGCATGGTAATTATAGTTAATAATACTATATTTTATACTTGAAATTTTCTGAGAGTAAATCTTAAGCATTCTCACCAAAAAAAAAGTAGAAAAAGAAAGGAGGAGAAGGAGAAGAGGTGATGGATGGGTTAACTGGCTTGTTTTTTTTTTAATCTAAACAAACATATACTCTTATCAGGCAATATTTCTTGTTTTAATTCCCCATCACAGATGAATAAAATTAAATTGAAAATGATAAAGAGGTAAATAAAAAATCCTAAATACTGAGAAAAAAATGAAATATATCACTTAATACGTTGTGTTAAGAAAAGAAAGCTGAAGTTTCCAACACATGTCCAAAGGATAACAGAGAAGATGGAAATGGAGTTTATAATGGTGTGGCACCCAGGGCTGTGTTCCAGGCTGAGCATCCCTCAGAGGACCTGGCGGCTGCCAGAGGTAGATTCCTCTTTGACATGTGCCAAAGGTTTGAACATTACATGCCTGAGAGAAAAGAAAAGAAAAAGACTGCAGTTACTCAGGTCAAATCCCAACTGCTTCCTGTGCATATTTGGAATAAATATCAAACAAAGCATTTCTCTCCTTCACAGCAAGTGGTGAAGCTAATATTTCCTGCTCAGACATAGGTCTTGCCTTATAAAAACATGTAAGAAAGTGTTCTTAAAATACCAAACACTTTGATTTAGCAAAATAACTTTTCTTGTGTGTGTGTGTGTGTGTGTGTGTGTGTGTGTGTGTGTGTAGTGTAAGGTTGCCCAAATTCCCACCTTTGACTTTGGAAGCCTTTGGATAAAAGCAGTACATTTTTTTTCTACTGCATACATAAGTTGGCATAATTTAAGAAATTTTATAACACTCATATTGCATAGTATATGTGATGTACTATTAATGCATGTTTTTATAGCTTTTCAGGAGAAGAAGATAACAATAAGTACCAACATTTAAAATAAAAAGTGTTGTATGTAATAAAATTGCTTCAAAGCTTTCATAAATTATACTACTAAAGGCCTGGTGCACAAAATTTGTGCACTCAGGGAAGGGGTCCTTCAGCCCTGCTTGCACCCTCTCGCAGCCTGGGAGCCCTCAGGAGATGTATGACTGCTGGCTTAGGCCCACTCCTGCAGTCAGACATCCTTAGCAATGCTGTGGAGGTGAAAGAGGCTCCCGCTGCTGTGTCTGTGCTAGCCAGCTGTGCTCCCAGCTTCTGGCTGAGCAGTGCTCCCCCTGTGGGAGTGAACTGACCACAGGGGGCAGCTCCTGCATTGAGAATCTGCCCCCTGGTGTTCAGTGCACCTCATAGTGACCAGTCATTCCCCCATGAGGCCAAACTGGATCTCTGACATCCCCCTGCCAGTGCAAAGGATAACATGTCAAAGAGGAATCTACCTCTGGCAGCCTGGCCGGGTCCTCTGAGGGATGCTCAGCCTGGAACACAGCCCTGGGTGCCACACTATTATAAACTCCATTTCCATCTTCTCTGTCATCCTTTGGACATGGTGGGATCCCTTGGCCTGGCCTGCACCCTCTCACAATCCAGGACCCCTTGGCGGATATCAGAGATCCAGTGCACAGCTGGGGCCAGGGAGGGACATAGGAGGTTGACTAGCTGAGTAGGGACTGTGGGAGGGCACCAGGGTGTGTTCAGCCTATCTTGCTCAGTCTCGATTGGTTGGAACCCAGCAGCAAGCTAACCTACTGGTTGGAGTGTCTGTCCCCTAGTGGTCAGTGCATGTCATAGCAAGTGGTTGAGCAACCTTAGCATATCATTAGCATATTATGCTTTGATTGGTTGGACAACCAAATACAGTGGTACCTCGAGATACGAGTGCCCTAACATACGAGATTGTTGAGATATGAGCGGTCGAGCGAGCGATTTTTGCTTTGAAATACGAGCAACATTTGAGATAGGAGTAATCACGGGGATCGGCTGGCTGCACACCACCCACCAGTTTACCAGGACTCGAGCGTCTCATAGTTTCCCACGCCTCAAGGTTATGGAACGAATTAAACTTGTATCTCAAGGTACCACTGTACTTAACATAGTAGGCTTTTATTATATAGGATTGTCATAAAGGTTATAAAATGTATGCCTCAATATTTATTGCTTACAAGTCAAACAAACTGAATAGCCTAAATGTTCATTATTGAAAAAAAGTTAAATAAATTAATGCAAAGGTACATATGCAGGTTATTTTTTTTTAAGTGAATCCATGTGCTATTGAAGAAAGAGTGCCAAGATAATTATCATGTGATATAAAATGGACAAAGAACAGAATACATTGTGTGATTTTTTTCTGTATAAATATACCTATAATCTTGCATTCATACATACATGGATTACAGGTAATTGGCAAACTTTATGTATTTTGCTTATGCATAGAATTTAATAAAAACTCAAGGAACTGTTCTTAGGGATAGCTATAATACACAAGTGGTTAGGATAATTAATTTTACATTTTATTTTGTACTATTTTTATTTTATATAATTTTTAGAAATTATATGATTATGAATTCCTCTTCCCCTCTTTTCACACCCTCATTACAATTTAATTTTTTGAACTGTCAGAACTAATCCTATTAATGCCCATTATCCTTTACATAAATAAAAACAAGAATCCCAGGATTTCCAGGTCGCCCTTATTCTTTAGAGTCTCATCCCCAAACATGTTTTACATTTATTTTTTTCTCTTTGTGAAATTTGTTTCAATTACAATTGACATTCGATAATAGTAAGACAATCATATATTTTACAAAGTGTTTCCTCTCATATTTCCAGTACTCAACTGGCATCATACTTAGTTATTACAATATTATTGACTATTTTGTAACTACCAATCTTACCTTTCAATCTCTTTACCCTTTTCACAGTTTTCCCAACCCACCTCCCCTCTGGAAATCATCAATTTGTTATCTGTACCTATGAATCTGCCTCTGTTTTGTTTGTTCATTTATATAGTTCTATATTTCACTTATATGTGGCTGAAATATAAGCCCATATATAAGTGAAATCATGTAGTATTTTTTTTCTCTGACTGACTCAATTCAGTTAGCATAATACCCTCTAAGTATAACCATGCCATTGCAGATGGTAAAATTTTTTGTATTTTTTTAATGGCCAAGTAATATTCCGTTGTATATATGTACTACCACTTTTTACATCCACTCATCTACCAAAGGGCACTTGAGCTGCTTTCAAATCTTGGCCATTGTACATGGCATTGCAGTGAACATAGAGGTGCATATATTCTTTTGAATTAGTGTTCAGGTTTTCTCCGATATATTTCCAGAAGTGAAATTGTGTGTCATAAGGCAGTTTCATTTTTGATTTTTTGAAGAACCTCCATAGAGTTTTCCATAGTAGTTGCACCAATCTACATACACAACAGTGCATGAGGGTTCCCTTTTCTCCACATCCTCAACAACACTTGATGATTTATTGATGATAGCCATTCTGACAGGTTTAAAGTGATATCTCATTGTGGTTTTAATTTGCATTTCTCTGATGATTAGTGATGAGCATTTTTTTCATGTCTATTGGCCATCTGTACTTTTTACACCTATTCTGCCCCATCTCTCATTGCTTTCTAAATCCTATATAATAAAGATGTAATATGCAAATGGTCGTTATGCCATGAAGCCTAATGACCAGATCATGGATCAGCAGGAGGGTGGGGCAGCAAGCTACAAACAGGCAGGGGAGAGTTACAGGAGGGGGAAGGGCAGCAAGCAATGAGGCGGGTAGGGGAGCTACAGAAGGGCAGGACAGTGAACAGAGAGCTACTGGAAGACAGCAGCAAGCTACTGGTGAGCTACTAGCACTTGGGTTCATGTGCAGGGCTACTAGTACTAAAATATTCTAAGTGTGCCACCACAATTCACAGTCCGTAATCATTAAAATGTTCTTTATCTACTCTAACTGTTCCTTTCACTTTGTTACTCAAATTGAAACTTATTTCTCATGTGAAGACTCTGCTTATCCTGTAACTCTGTCACATGGTGGCTAGATACCCATCCATATCTTCCTAGTTCCTCAATGTTATTTCTAGATAATCTCGTTATCTCTTTCATAGTGCACTCGGCTTTATTTACAATGTGGTCTTTCCTTGGTGCCATCTTCTACTGATGACCCACTCTTGTTCTTCAAAATTTTAGTTCCTGTCTCATTGCCATTCTGTGTAGCACGACTTCTATCATAATCAGTGGTGATTTGAATATCCTTGCAGAAAATTATTTTAATACCCTCATTATAATTCTTTCAGTTCCCGTCCTTCCACCATCTATACTACCCTTTCTCAGCCACTCCCACCCTTTATCATTGGTGGGAATGGCTGAAATACAAGCCCCTGCATTATTCTACTTCACTTTTATCCCCGCCTCTTTTCAACTCTCAGTACTCTGACAGTTCTTTGACTCCATTACTATATATAATTTACTGATCTTATTTCACTTGACTGCTTCTGCCTGGCTCAAAATGTCATTTCCCTAATTACTTATATTACATTCCTTCATCTCTTATTATAATCACTTCCTGGCTACCCTTAAATTTCCTTAGTTCTTTCTCATTTCATGTACTCACTTGCAGAAATGCCAACTTGATTAACATCCAATGCTCTGACTGATCTGTGCCTGCACAGCCTAATAGAACTGGAGAAAATTATACAACCACCAACAGCTTATTAGGAACATTAAATTTGCAACCACTCCCTTCAATAGAACCCTAGTGCTGCTTAGCCTTTTTCTACTTTCTAGCTCACTTAAATAGACTTCTCTGTCAGTGAACTTCTAATATTTTTTCTGTATCCTTACTCTGATATAATTATCTTGCTTTTCATTTTAAAGACAATAGAAGCAATCAGAAAACATTATTAACATTCTGCCATCATACAACTCTCAACATTTATTTGTTCCCATACAAAATGAGTTCTATCCTGTAAACATGAATAAATGAATCAATTGTTCCACCTGGGCATTATATCTAAGTTTGCCTGGGACAGATGTACATATTCTCAAGTGGGTAGTAGTTTGAGAAATAAATACAAATAAATATTGTGATGGGTAATAAGAAATATGCATTTGATCTCCATTTCTGGCACAGAGCTCCTAAACCCCTTGGAATTCTCTAAGTTATGAGAACTATAAAAGTGTCATTCATTATGTTAATTAGGTGACTTTTGGGTCAGCACCTAAAAATGGGGGCAGGTTGCAGTAGAGCAATCAGTAAGAAATCTACTCTAATAACTAAAATATGTCTTTGAGTCCTGTGAGCTGCTCTAGCAAATTAATCAAATCTGAAGAGGCGGTGTTGTTAATCTGTAGCCAGTGGGTCAGAAGGACAGGAGAAAACCTGAACTTGCAATTAACATCTGAATTGGGGGCTGGTCCCAGGAAGTCTTGTAGCTTTGAACCCTTACCTGTTGGAGCGATGCTTCAGCTGTCATTCACTCTTACTCCAGCCAGGCTTTGTTCCTGCCAAGGTGACCAAGTATTAATATTTACATTTCTGTATTCAGTGATCACTTTTTAGGCCACATTTTATTGATGCTACCAGTACCATTTCAAAGGATGACCCCTTCTCTTTTTGAAACACAGTCTTTTCTAATCACTAGAGACACAACTGTTACTCTGTTTATTTTCTATCTCATTGGTTTCTGCATTTCAATTCTTTGATAGTTCCCGTGCTTCTCTCTGACAATTAAAGGTTGTTGTGCACTGATATTAGATTTCTTTTGAGTCCCAATTTAGATGATGTGTTAGATTGATTGCAGAAGTCCTTTTCATTTATTCCCAACTTGAAGCTATGCTTATCTGCAGTGTGATGCCATGCTCTTGTCATCTAAAAGTGGGGTCTATCCCAACTCCTTTAGTCTGGGTTGTCTTTACCAGAGTGACACAGAGGAATTATTACCCTTTTGGGATAGCGTGGATGGACCTGGAGATCATTATGCTAAGTGAAATGAGCCAGTCAGAGAAAGACAAATAACATATGGTTTCATATGTGGAATCTAATGAATAAAAGAAACTGACAAACAAAATAGAAACAGACTGACATCTGTCAGAGGGGAGAGGGGAAGGAGGACTGGATGAAAGAAGGTGAAAGAATTAGCCAAAGAACATATGTGCATAACGCATAGACACAGACAACAATGTAGTGATGGCCAGAAGGAAGGGAGGCTGGGTGCTGGGTGAAGATATACAAAGTAGGGGGAGATGGGGACATCTGCAAGAGTGTCAAAATAAAGTTATATATATATATATATATATATATATATATATATATATATATATATGACAGAAGCAATATATATGGCTTTGTTATTTTGGAAAATGGAATATGTATATATATGTATATACACACACACACACACACACACACACGTGCATATTTTCTGTCATTTAAGAGAACATATAAATCAAGTACAGTATTAAAAGCACCTATATTTCAGCACTATCTTTTAAGATATATCAAAACAGTCCCATCTCTATTTTAGTTGAGAGGAATGTTCTTTACTTTGTAATATATACTATACCATTAAATGTGATGTTTCTCTTTTAGAGAGGATGACAAGATGGCATTTTAACATTATAAAAGACTAGAATTGGTTAAAGTATTTTCTACAACCAATATGGGCTGGCTTTATAACAGTACATTGGTCAATGTTATCTATTAACCCAATTTAGTTGGCTGTTGACAAGGGAAGTGTGGTAAAACATTAAGAAAAGACATTGTGAGATCACTTTTGGTTTGGATAATTTTGTGAGTTGAGAACTTCTGAAAGCACTTTCTACGATATTTCGCCATTCCATCTAGAAATAAATTCAGTTTTTTTCTGACCGCTTTAGTACTGACATGTTCATTTGAATTTAAGATGTTCTCAAATCAAACAAGCATACAAACAATAGTAAAATTCAGCCATAAAAAGTGAATTCCCTGACTGACATAAAAGAAGCAATTGTGACATCTGAAGGGAACACATGTCTTTAGATCACTGACAACTTTCACTTCCAAATGCTGACTTTTTCAGTGTCATGATAAACTATCTGTAATGAAGTGTCACCCCAGGCTGTTTCCATAGATTATTCTCTATGTTAGGTTACTTTCCTTACTTTCTCTTTTAATAAAATGGATCAAAGGTCTAATTCAAGGAGAAATACAAAAAAAATAAAAACATATACTTGAATCTAATATTTTCATGGTTTTTTTAAACAGGCTTAGACTTTGATAATTTCTCATTACATCAAAGAGTCTTTGGTACCCTTTGAAGGGAAGTGTATTATTGTAATATACATCAGATTTGATTCTAAACTTCATTGTAACAAAAATTTAATTTTACTGTGCATTGAGTATGTTTATATGAAATAAGCACAGCCCGGCCAGTGTGGCACAATGGTTGAGTGTCCACCTATGAACCAAGCAGTCACAGTTCAACAGGTCAGGGCACATGCCCAGGTTGCAGGCTCGATCTCCAGTTGTGGGTGTGCAGGAGGCAGTCAGTCAATGATTCTCATCATTGATGCTTCTCACTCTCTTCCCCATCATCTCTGAAATTAATAAAAATATATTTAAAAAACAAGCACTGATATATTCACATATATAATTTTAATTTAAAATATATAAACACTGCTTTTTGGTAAAGGGATGTCATTCACTATAAAACATAATTGAAATAAATGATAGAATTAAATATTAAGTAAATGTGGGTAGCATTCATTTTCCTATGAGTATTTTTAAATAACTCATTAATATATCTTACCACACAAGTGATAAACCATAATATTTCCTGACCATGATTTTTCTTAAAGAATCACTTAAGTACTATAATAGATGTATTAAATCTAACAACTTTCTTTTTTTAAACCTTAAAACTCAGGCACTGAATTTTAAGTCAATTGGTAAATATAAATTAGATTGCTTGGGTTCTAAGGCATTCCCTGAAAAAAAAAGTTAGGCATTCCAGAGAGAAAAAAGTTAAATATCCAACGTACCTAAAAATAAAAAAATGATGTAGCTATATTTTAAGTCTTTTTTTATTTGTGTACATACTTTAACATTTTAACTGACTTGCAACTCCATGGGAGTCTTATATTATTTCAACTTAGTGTTTCATTTTTTTCTCATAGTGAGACAGTTGATGTGAAATACACATATGTGGGTACAACTTGAGTTCTTAAAGCTTATCAGATAAGGAAGAATGTTTATTATTTCCCTTTTGTGTCTAGGATGTATATACAATATAGATTTAAGTTAAAAATAAGACAGAATCTTGGAGCTTTGTTTATATAAGTTCATCAACTCATCTCATTAGAAATACATGGTTATCGTGACCTTATTGAAATATTCTAAACTATTGATTGAGGGCAGATGAAATGTCAGAGAGAAGGCCTAGTCATTGGATTACCAGCAATAGTCTATTTTAGGAATTTATTTTCAAATACATAGTATTTCTGTGTTTTTGTTTTTGTTTTTTAAATCTCAGTGTGTTTCAAGTTTCCTTTTTTGTTTTATTTCTTAGAAGAAAAAATGATTTTAAATGGTTCTTTATTTTTGCCTAGTGCTGCTAAAGACCAGCAGTTGTCTTTTTTTCTTTTTTTTTCTTTATCTCAAAATGTGTTTAGTCATTGGTATAGTGGTACAGTAGTCTCCCCTTATTCATGGTTTTGCTTTCTGTGGTGTTTGTTACCTGTGGTCAAACACTGTCAGAAAACGTTAAGTGAAAATTTCTTAAATAAACAATCAAAAAGCAATTTATATGTTTTAAATTACACATTTGTTCTGAGCAGTGTGAGGAAATCTCCTATGATCTTGTACCAACTGGCCTCATTCCATACAGGATGAGAGTTGATGCTTAGTCCAGTGCCCCCATGATGAATATATCTCCCTGCCCATTAGTCACTCAGTAACTACCTTTCCTGATTATCACATTCACTCTTGTGGAATCACAGTGCTTGTGTCCAAGTAAACCTAATTTTACCACATAATGACCCCAAAGCATAAGATTAATGATGCTGGAAATTTGGATATGCCACAAAGAAGCTTTAAAGTGCTTCATTTAGGTGAAAAGATGAAAATTCTCAACTTGGTAAAATAGGAAAAACCTCATATTATATACCAAGGTTGCTAAGATCTATGGTAAGAATGAATCCTCTATTTGTGAAATTGTGATGAAGAAAAAAGGATTTCACATTGTTTTTCTAAAGGAGAGATCACATTTATATAACTTTTATTTTAGAATCCAATGTAATAAAAGAGTAATATGCAAATTAATCACCACTCTGCTACATCCACAAGCCACTCCCACCAGCCAATCAGGAACAAGTATGCAAATTAACCTAACCAAGATGCCTGTGGCCACGGAGTGAGTAGGAGGGGTGGTGGTTAGCCAGCCTGCAAACCACTACAGGCCCCTCACTCAGGCTGTCCCATGTCCAAAGGGAACCCCCCCCCCTGATCTAGGACACCTTTCAGAGCAAATCAGCTAGCCTCCACCCCCACCCATGCACCAGGCCTCTATACTATCTAATAAAAGAGTAATATGCAAATTGATCTCTCCAACACACAAGATGGCTGCCCCCATGTGAACACAAGATGGCTGCCACAAGATGGCCAGAAGAGAAGGGCAGATGGGAGGGACCAAGACTGCAAGGGAGGGCAGTTGGGGGTGATCAAGCCTGCAGAGAAGGAAAGTCGGGGATGACTGGGCCTGTAGGGAAGGGCAATTGAGGGGGACCCAGGCTTGCAGGGGAGGGCAGTTGTAGGGGACCAGGCCTGCAGAGAAGGGCAGTTAGGGATGACTAGCCTTGCAGAGGAGGGAAGTTAGGGGTGACCAGGTCTGCAGGGGAGGGCAGTTAGAAGCAAACAGGCTGGCAGGGGAGTGGTTAGGGGTTGATCAGGCTGGCAGGCAGAAGCTGTTAGGAGCAATCAGAAAGGGAGGCAGGCAAGCAGTTGGGAGCCAGCAGTCCTGGATTGTTAGAGGGATGTCTGCAGCCCATTTAGGCCTGATCCTGGTAGAATTGGGCCTAAATGGGCAGTTGGACATCCCTCAAGGAGTCCCAGATTTGAGAGGGCTCAGGCTGGGCTGAGGGACATCACCCCCTGCCCCTGCACAAATTTCATGCACTGGGCATCTAGTATTGACATAATTGTTCTATTTTATTTATTAGTTATTTTTGTTAATCTCCTACTGTGTCTAACTTGTAAGTTAAACTTTATCAGAGGTATATATGTATAAGAAAAAGCATAGTATACTAGTATATAGGATTTGATGTTCATTGTTTTAGGAATCCTCTGAAGATCTTGAAAAGGATCTCATATAGATAGGGGCAGCAGTATGGTAATTCAGCATGATATGTTACTAACTGAAACCTTTCACTTCATTCACTGAAATTTTGAAAGGACAACTAAGATGTTTCTTTTTATTATGATTTTAACCTGATTTTTCTAACCACTTAAACTTTTTGAGTGATACAAAATATTATTTTTATCCCCTTTTCTAGTATGTCTTTATTCAGATCTAGGTATTATTTCATTGCAGGGTGCTTTTTTAGGGTCTTTTTATCCTCATCTGTTAACTCTATTATTTACTAACAGAGGGTAAAAGATTACATGTGGCCTCATTATATATATAGACATAATTAATTTTTCTGCCTTCTCTACTACCACAAAATAAATAAAAACATACATAAATGGATAAAATGTGTTTTATAGATAGTTTATCCAAAAATTTTAAAAGCAAATTGAGGTAAAATAATAATCAAGAACAGAGTTCTAGAAAACAATAACAATAAATGTTAGAAAAGATGTGGAGAATATAGAACCCTTATATGTTGTTGGTAAAAATATTTTTTTGTAAATAATCTGAAAAATAGTTTGGAAATTCTTCAAACTGTTAAACATAAAATGTCCACATGACCTAGCAATTCTACTCCTAAGAGTACACAAGGGAAATGAAAACATATCTCCACAATAGACTTGCACATAAATGTGCATCTTATTTATCATTATAGCCCCAAACTGGAGGGAAAAAAAAACACCCTCAAATTTCCATCAACTAATGAGTCATTAAGCAAAATGAAGCATTTTCACATGATGTTATACTAGATGGCAATGAAAAAGAATCAAGTGCCGATACATGCTACAATATTGATTAGCTTCAAAATTATGCTAAGTGAAGTCACAAAAGACTACCATATTGCATGATTCAACTTATATAAATTGTGCAGAATTAGCAAATCTATAAACAGAAAATGAACTACTGCTTTGCCTAAGCCTAAGGGGCAAGAGGAGAGAGGAGCTAAATAGAGTGAATGCTAACATTTATTTGTAAGGCTTCACTTTGAGGTGGCAAAAAGGTTCTAAAATTACTAGTACACTATGTAGTTACAAAATATTTTGTAGTTGTCCCCATGGATGTCTAGATAAAACCTCCTACTCAAAATTAGTTGTATGTCTAGAGAAATTATGCCACATATACCAAGAGAACATAAAATGACTTATTACTCATATTATGGGACTCTCTACGGAGAGCAGGGCTGGCACAAGGCAGTCCAGGTGACAAAGGTGAAGAGAGTCAAGTGGCTCACTTTAATTGTGGCTAGAAAGTGAGGCCAGAGGGAGGGTACTTGCTCATGGGCCAAGGTTAATGTGCTTTGAACTTTGAACCAGTGCCATGGGAGGGTGAGTAAGTGTGCTCTTGTTGCCTTACCCATATATGGGACAGAAGGGAAGAGAGAGGAGATAAAGGGGTAGTGTTTGAAAACTTAGAAGTCAAACATTCAAAATGGAATCTTTCTCTTTGGTCCACACAACTCTGCACATATAATAACAGTGTACAATGAGTTGTACATTTTAAATGAATGAATTTTATGGTACATGTACTGTTTCTCAATAAAGCTATTGAAATAAAAAAAAAACTAGCATACACAAAATGTTGACTAACATATGTAAGCAACAGAAATCTCTGATAATGCTGATAGAAATATAAAAGGATAATATCACCTGGGAACATGCTTTGGAAGTTTAACTTTAAACATCAGCTTGACCATTTCAGTAAGTAATTCCAATTTTAGATATTTTAATCTAAGAGGAATAAAAACACTTTTGAACTAAGAACACATACAAAACTGTTCATAGGATCTTCCCACAATCCATCAACAGGGGGATGGATGCACACATTGTGGTATATGCATACAATGGACCAAAGTACTGCTGCCTACAACAACATGTGTGAATCTCATAGACCTTACACTGTGTGAAGACAGCTAGAAACAAAAGAGCTGTATTATTCAATCTTTCCTACATTGCTGAATTGGCCAAACTGACCCATAGTGAAAATAATCAAAAAAGTGGTTACATCTAGTGGGAGAAATGAACCAGTTAAAGCCACAAAGGAAATTTCTGGAGTGATAGAAATGTTCTATAGCTATCCGGGGCTTTGGTTTAAATAAGTCAATTAATTTGTCAAATGCATACAGTTTAGATATGTAAAATTCAATGCACATTAATTTTACTCCCCAAAAGACTATACAATGATAATAATTAGGTAGGACAACTTGGAATTGGGAGTAGGTACTGATGGAATTGGGAATAGATTACTGAGTTATTGAAACTAGGAGATGAGTACATGAGGTTTATGATACTATTTGGTTTGCTTTGTGTATGCTTGAAATTTCCCATAACCAAATGTTTTCCAAAGAGTTTCATGGCAGGGGTAATGACAATTCCTGGGAGATCTTACAACTCTCTACAAAGGGAAATGATATGGCAGACTAATTCTCTGACTGACAATGTGTTGCTCGCTCTAGTGAGAGACTTTATCATTGTAATAGAAACATGCAGTTTCAAGCGCTCAATGAGGAGAGCTTATCCCATGAGAATATACACCTAAAAATTACTAGCTCATCCCTTTGAAAGAAGGTGCAGCAATCTCCCAAACACAAGGCATGTCTCAGTTTATTCCTTTACATACATTTACCCATTTTAAAAAAGAATCTGTTTAATATGTATTGCTGTTTCTAATTATGTAAGCTTGGGAAATGCCTGAGCTTTTAGTTTTTAATTCATAAGACTATATTTATGAACTGTTGCAGATTTAAAATATCAAATGTTTTACTGATGCATATATACATAGAGTCATACCTTTAGGCATTGACAAAGATTTGACTGGCGATATCTACTTTTGTTAGATTCTTTTTAAAATTATAGGTCAAGTGAATTATTCAGGATTATAGCATAAACTTGTTGCATATTTAAGAGTTGTTCTGAATTTCCAATTCCCAAATCAACTCTATACTAAAATGCATTCTCTTTTCCATATTAGAAGGTAACAGAAATATTTGAATAGTCAATATCATGCATAAAGTAAAATGTAAAAGTATTGCTTTAAAAAGCTTACCTTTCATAACTTCATATGTCTTTTAATGTTTGAGTTTATATATTTTCTTCAAAAATCAAATAAATATGTATTTTATTCCAGTATAGAGGTAAATATCCACAGTTTCAACCAGGTGTTTTGTGCAACTGCGTGTATATCATTACCTTTGCTATTATTATTATATTATTATCATTTTACTTTATTTTTGAAGGATTAGAAGAGTGTAAGATGAATAGGGTTTGTTATCTGGACTTTTACATAAATTTAAGTTTATCCTAAGATAATTAATCAAAATAAAATCAATGCAAATTTCCACAAGTTTTTATTTCAAAGCAGATTGGCAAGTAGAATCAAAATAATGGTAGGCCTTAAAGTCATAACACATGAAGGTCAGGTGGTATAGCCGAATCATTAAATTTAGACAGTTTAGTAAAAAATATTTGTAAATAGGACCTTCAGAATTCAGGGTTATAAATAATGGAAAGCAAGGTCATAGCTTTTGAATGTAAAGAAGAAGAATGAGAGTGCTGGTGAATGTCAGGACATAGTCCAACTGCAGTATGGAAATAATTTTGTTTTAAGGAAATAGCTCCTTGCCCTGGCTGGTATGGCTCAGTTGGTTGGAACATTATCCCATGCATCGAAGGATGGTAGGTTCAATTCCTGGTCAGGGCACATACTCAGATTTCACGTGTGATCTCTGTTCAGGGCACCTACTCTTAGGCAACCTTGATGTTTCTCTCTCAAATCCAAATTTCTCTCTTTCTCTTCCTCTCCCTTCCTCTCTCTCAAAATAATCCTTGGGTGAGGATTTAAAAAGTCATTAAAAAACACACAACAGAATAGAAAGAAAAGAAAACATAGCTCCTCATTGTTACTTGTCCTCAGTTTTCACTTTATTCTTACTTCTACCCCTCACTCTCAGAGGTTGGGTTCCACTAGCCTGACAGTTGTCAGTGAGAACTAGAAATCAAGATATGGCTTTTGAGAAATTGCCATTAGTTTCCCTGCCACAATAGTTGCTTCTCAATTTTCTTTGCTGACTTTGCTCATAACTCTCATGTCCCACGACTCCGACCACTGATGTTCTCTTCTCCCTCTTTATTCACACCTTTGGAGTTTTCATCCAGTTCTTGTCTTTAAATATCATTTTTGTGCTGATGAACCACACATTATATTTACCTCTCTCTTGAACTTTAGATGCACATATATCTGCATCTCTATTTTGTTGTCCAGTAGGTTATCTCTAACTTAATGAATGTCCCCCTAATATATGTTTTTCTTTATTTCCTACCTTTAAATATGCCTCTCCACATTCCTGCCTGGCTCAGAAAAGAGATACTTCATTTTTTCTAGTTACCCAGGACAAGCAATTGGGAGCCATTCAAGATTCATCTTTCTCTCATATATCACATTTCATCTGTCTATTACTGATGCTACCTTTGAAACACATCCAAAGTCTAAAGCTTTCTTGCCCACTTTTCCTCTATTATCTTGACCCACGCCACCATTACTGCTTAAATTATAATAGCTTTCTATTTACTGCCTTCTTTTACCAACATATCACTCTTAAATACAGAAATAAGAATGAACCTTTAAAATTTTAAGCAAATAATGGCACCTCTGTCCAGATCGCTCCAGTGGCATCTCATTTCATTGAAAGTATAGACCATTATTCTTTAAATGTTCTTTAAGTCCTATAATGTATGGATACTTATTATTCCTATGACCTCAGTTTCTGTTTCTCTAACTTTGTTAACTGGATATCACCCACAGTGTATTACTTAAAGTTCCATGAACATGACAGGCATTTCCGCACTTCCTTTGCATTTGTACTTAGCCAGAAATGCTATTTTCTATTTCTCTGTCTTTATGTTTTTTTATGTCTGTGTTCAAATATTGCCTTATAATTAAATTTATCCTCTCACACTCCATATAAAAATTATATCTTCCTTAATATTGTCAATATGTCAGTTTTTGTCAATTTGATCTATGGATTCAATATAATTTCAATCAAAATCCCAGCAAGTTATTTCATGGATACTGACAAACTGATTCTAAGCTTTTATGGGGAGATAAAAGACCCAAAATAACCAACATGATATTGAAGGAGAAGAACAAAGTGACAGTACTCAAATTCAAGACTTACTATAAAGCTATAGTAATGTAGACAATGTGGTATTTGGTGAAAGAATAGTCAGATAGATGAATGGAATAGCATAGAAAGCCCAGAAATAGTTTCCTATAAATATAGTCAACTGATATGTGATAAAGGAGCAAAAGCAAAATAATGTAGTGACCCTCAGTTAGTAGCTGCATGCCCCCCACCTTAGACAGTTTGCACACTGGTTATATGCTTCATCTAGTCCAATAATAGTGTGTGTTGCTCCTTGTTTCATTTTAGGAGTCACTGGAATAGGTCATGCTCACTCAGGATACTCTCCCCTTAGATTTAACTCAAATTCAAGTGATAGGAATACTTAATTGCATCTACAAAATTCATTTACCACAAAATGTAGTGATATAATTATGGGAGTAATAGTCATCAAATGCAGAGGTCCCAATCCTACTGAAGGAGAGGGATTGTACAAGGTCAGGAGTTACTGGTGGTTATCTTAGAATTCTACTTACTACATGAGAATTAAAAGAGGTATTGATGTGAAGCTTTAAAAAAGGTACTGTATGTGAAGCCTTTCCCCATATGGCACAGAAGGTATGCCATAAGGAAATTCTGTCTCTCTCATCTGCATTGTTGAGATTATTACAGATGTCTCTCTTTCCTTCCCCCATTGCCTCCTTCCACCCAGTTCCCACCCCACCCCAAACCTTTGTCATCCTAATTGTCTGTGTCCATAGGTAATGCATAAATGCATATAAGATCTTTGTTTAATCTCTTCCCGATCCCTCAACCCTCTTCTCCCTGAGAATTGTCAGTTTGTTCCATTTCCATGCCTTTGATTCTATTTTATTCACCAGTTTATTCTGCTCATTAGATTTCTTATTCATTAATTTTGATTTTTAGATTGTTGGTATGTTTTTGTTGCTATTTTGTTTTTCATATATTTTTTTTCTTCTTTTTCCTCTTTTTAAAGAAAATCCTTCAGCATTTCATATAATACTTGTCTGTTAGTGATAAACTTCTTTAGCTTTCTCTTGTCTGTGAAGCTCTTTATCTGACCTTCAATCCTAAATGATAGCTTTGCTTGTTTGTAGGTCCTTGCTCTTCAGCACTTTGAATATATTTTGCTACTCCCTTCTGGCGTCCATGGTTTCTGTTGATAAATCAGCCAGCAGTCATATGGGCATTCCCTTGTAGGTAACTAACTGCTTTATCCCTTGGTGCTTTTAAGATTCTCTCTTTGTCTTTAGTCCTTGGCATTTTAATTATGATGTGTCTTGGTGTGATCCTCTTTGGGTTCCTCTTGTTTAGTAATCTGTGCTTCCTGGACTTGTAAGTCTATTTCTTTCACCAGGTAGGGGAAGTTTCCTATCATTATTTCTTCCAATAGGTTTTCAATATCTTGCTCTTTCTCTTCTTCTGGAACCTACAAAATGCGAATATTAGTACACTTGAAGTTGTCCCAGAAACTCCTTATACAGTGGTACCTCGAGATACGAGTTTAATTCATTCCATAACCTTGAGGCATGGGAAACTATGAAACACTCGAGTCACAATAAACTGGTGGGTCATGTGCAGCCAGCCGATCCGCACGATTACTCGTATCTCAAATGTTGCTCGTATTTCAAAGCAAAAATTGCTTGCTCGAGGGCTCGTATCTCAAAATATCTCAAATGTTAGGGCACTCGTATCTCGAGGTACCACTGTACTATCTTCATAGTTGTGGATTCTTATTTCTTTTTCCTCTTCTGGTCGGGTGTTTTTTGCTTCCTGTGGGAAACCAAACATTGTCTCACTATAGATGTGAACAGGAGACCAGAAGGCTGGTCAACCTTAATTGCTCTGAAAGGTCAGAGCTAATCACTCACTGTTTAGTCGAAACATTGTTAGCTGAAGCAGCCTCTACCTGTTTGTTTCATGTTAATTTCTGTTCTTGTAATTTCCTGCCTAAAAGCTATGGGTGTGTCCCAAAGTCTTAATAAAAGGGAGAAAAAGGCCAGAGCAAGAGGTAGTCCTTTCCACTAGAGGAAGGCTCCTGCCTGGCCCCCCAATATCACCAAATTAATACTTTCTAGTCTCTCTCTTCATTTGCATGTGGCCTCCTCCAGAACCCGAACCATGAACTGGGAACCCTGAACCGCGCGGGACATGGAAAGGGGCTCCCACAGCTTCCTCATATTCAAAATCATTGATTTGATTCTCAGAATCCTCTACTATTGAAACCCTGTATATTATTTATTATTTCAGTTAGTGTAAGTTTAATTTCTGACTGATTCTTTTCCATAAGTTTGGCATTCTCATAAGGTCTTTGAAAGACTCACTAAGTCCCTTGGAGGTTTCTAGAAGATTCTTGAGTAACCTTATAACTGTAGTTTTGAACACTATATCTAGCAGTTTGCTTTCTTCCATTTCTTTCATTTATAACATGTTTCTTTGTCTTCACATTTTGGCTGCTTCCTGTGTTTAAATATTGGATAGAACTTCTATGTCTCCTTGAGTTGGTAGAGTGTCCTTGTATAGTAGGTGTCTGATAGGACCCAGTGGCTCAGCCTACCCAGTCACCTGTGCTGAGAACTGTAGGTACAACCCTTTTGTGCACTCTGTGCACAGTCTTGTTGTAGTTGAGACTTGATTGCTGTTGATGTCACTGGGAGGAGTTGATCTCCAGGCCAACTGGCTGTGAGAAGCAGCTATAACTACAGTGGAAGAGTTGCTATGCAGGAGACACCCCTATGGAGCAGGACTTGCTTCAATGGAGTTTTGGTGCTCACTGATTCTGCCCCTTGAGTGTGTTGCTTATGGATATGTAAAATTGTAATCTGGTATGGTCTGACACTGATCACTGGGTTCACTGGCTCTTGGGTCTCCAGGGAGGTGCAAAATCAGCCACTGCCCAGGGCCACCCAGCAGGAGCTACAGAGAGGTCTGTAGATTCCTCCTCTTTGTGTCAGATTTAGAAGTGACCACATGAGGCCCAGTTATGAAGCAAGGCAGGCTGGTGCTGGTGAAGGGTCTTAGGCCTTTTATTGATTTGGGGCTCCCTGACCCAGCTGCAGCTTGTTTGAGACTTTCAAGGACAGATTATTCATATGCAAAAGCTGCTGCACACAGCTGTTTTGGGGTTGTAAATTGGATGAGGTGGGGTTTTAGAGAATCATGGCAGAACAAACAGAAATGGATGCCAGTCAGCCATGTCACTGGAGAGGTCCCAGCACAGGAACAATGTTCCCTGTGACTACCTCCATCTGGGAGAAAGCCTCTCCCCAAGTTCCCTGAAGCCAGACAAATGTGTCCCCCAGAGCCTCACCCAGCACAGGAACTCAGAGGAAACAGGACCTTGTAATTTCAGTTTGTGGTGCAGGCCTTTTAAGAGAAACAGCTGGGTCTCCAGCAGCCTCTTTTTCACTGATCTCCAATCCAAACCAATTAGGGTAGGCATTTCTTTTCTTATTTTCCTGGATTTTAACTGCATAGCCTATAGTTATGGGGACTTTTTTTCCCAGGTCTAGGTTCCTGGCTGTGGACCTGGTGTGGGGCTGGAACCCCTTGGTCCTCTGGGTATCCTCCACAGAGATGATCTCCCTCCTGATTAAAAAAGCGCCACACATGAATGCCTGACCAGCCCATTCAGTGCCTCTGCACCTTCTACCAGTCTCAATGTGCTTTCTTACTTATTTTCTAGTTGTAGGACTTCCATTCAGTCAGCATTCCTGTGTTCTCCATGATGGTAGTTCTGTATTCTAGGAGTAATTTTTTAAAAATATATTTTATTGATTTTTTACAGAGAGAAAGGGAGAGGGCTAGAGAGTTAGAAACATTGATGAGAGAGAGCCATCGATCAGCCACCTCCTAGGGATGTGCCCGCAACCAAGGTACATCACCTTGACTGGAATCGAACCTGGAACCTTTCGGTCCGCAGGCCGATGCTCTATCCACTGAGCCAAACCGGTTTCAGCTCTAGTAGTAATTTTGATATAGTTGTGGGAGGTAGTGAATACAGGTATTTGCCTATGCCTCTATCTTGGTTTCTCTCCTCTTTTTTTTTTTTTTGAGGGGAGGGGTATTAATGCTTACCCAAGGGTATTTTTCATTGGTTTTTAGAGAGAGTGGAAGGAATGGGGAGAGAAAGAGAGAAAAATTGATTGTATGAGAGAGACACATCAGTTGGATTCCTCCTACATGTGCCCAAACTGGGGATCAAGCCCACAACCCAGGAATGTGCCCTTGACTGGAATCAAACCCAGGACCCCTTCAGTCCACAGGCCAATGCTCTATCTATTGAGCCAAACTGGCTAGGACAGGGATTCTCTTCTTGTTTTCTTGGATTTTAACTTCTAAATAGATAGGTGTTTATATTTTTGGGAGTAGCTTTTTTATGATATTTATAATTTAGAAAAATTACTGATTATACAGATCACATAAAATATTCTCAGATCTTGAATTAAAGAAGACACTGATAAAATATTTGAGATACCTATTCTATTTTACCTCCATTTTACCTGACTGTGTCTTCACTTGAGCAATTTTCCCATCATATCCCCTAGGGCCGGCAAACTGTGGCTCTCGAGCCACATGTGGCTCTTTGGCCCCTTGAGTGGCTCTTCCACAAAATACCACAGCCTGGGAGAGTCTATTTTGAAGAAGTGGCATTAGAAGAAGTTTAAGTTTAAAAAATTTGACTCTCAAAAGAAATTTCAGTCGTACTGTAGGGCAGTGATCCACAAACTCATTAGTCAACAGAGCCAAATGTCAACAGTACAATGATTGAAATTTCTTTTGAGAGCTGAAAATTGACTTCTGCGCATGGGCCACTAAGTTTCAATTGCACTATATGTGCGCACCCGCACATGGTATTTTGTGGAAGAGCCACACTCAAGGGGCCAAAGAGCTGCATGTGGCTTGGGAGCCATGGTTTGCCCACCACTGCCCTAGGGGACTGATAAAATTGTACTTATAAGATGTTGCAAAAGGAAACTTCCATGGCCTTCAAGGGCAAGCTACATTATTTCTTATCAGATCAATGTTCTTGCAATGTAGCTTGTAAGTAGATATAGTGATTTAATCTTAAAATCAGTCAGGTGAGCTGAGTTTTGCCTTGGGCTACAGGATAAAGAATGCATCTTATTTTGTGTTATAGTTAAAGTCAAGTGTATTGAAGAAAATGATCAGATTTACAGCTATAGTTAACAATATTACTCTGCTTCTTTGACAAATATAATTTTAAAACAAATAATATTTTTTAATCTTTACCCAAGGATATGTTTTTATTGGTTTTAGAGAGAGAGGAAGCAGGGATTGAAAGGGAGAAACATCAGTTGAGTCAGGGATCAAACCTGCAACCTGGGCATGTGCATTGATCCGAAATCAAACCTATGGCCTTTTGATGTACTGGACGATGCTCCAACCACCTGAGCCATGCCAGCCAGGGAACTAGGAATACATTTAACCAAAGTTGCAAAAGATCTATACTCAGAAAATTATAAGACACTGAAGAAAAAAAAAGAAGAATATACAAGTAAGGGGAAGTAAATACTATGTTCATGGATAGGTGGAGTTAACATCATTGAAATATCCATACTACTCAAAGTAATCTGTAAAATTAACAAAGTTCCTATCAAGATACCAATAGCATATTTTACAGAACTAGAACAATTTGTAAATTTATGTGGAACTACAGAAAACCCTGAAAAGCTATAGCAATCTTGAGAAAGAACAAACTGTACTACAACTAATCAAAACAGCATGGTGCTAGCCTAAAAACAGACATACAGATAAATGGAACAGAATAGACAGCCCAGAAATAAATATATGACTTTATAGTCATTTCATATTTGACAAAGGAGGTAAGGGGTTAAAGATGCACAGACCCTGCAATATATAATCTAGGGTGCAGAAATAAATAACTGAATGAAGATATTTAATATCTATATTTATTTATCTTAAAAGCAAACATGAAGTTTCTGGACCTTTTATCAGATTTATTATTGCTTTTAGCAATAACTACATCTGTCCTTCACGTCTCATTCTTAGCTATTGGGTGACATGATGAGGGCAGATGAACCCTATGCATAAAGAGGGTCCATAGTGGAGAAGAATTTACATGAGAATTGCTACACAGCAGCTACTTCTCTCTTGCCATTATTTTGCTATCATAAAGGACTCCTCCCTGGGAGAATAGGGCAAGGTCCCTAAGTGTTTATAGTACTTTTGGAAATAAATACATGATCGATTTGAAAAAAAATAAACCTGTAAATCTCTGCAGGTCTCCAATTTGCCAGGCATGTCAGGAAGTTTTACACACAGAGCCCTGATCATTAGGAAACATTAAAATATTGCCCCTCATTTTTTTATTTTGTTTCTCATGGCATGATTTATGTCAAATTTTCTACTAATATACCACTCTGTCAACCATTCTGATTACTTTTACCAGCAGGGGACAGGGCCAATCTAGTTTACCTTAAATAGCACTTATCAAGGCTATTAGCCACAGAACTCAGAGCTATAGTGTGAGACTACCCAGCAGTGTTGATCTCAGCCATACCCTCCAGAAGTCTCACATTCAGCCAGCTAAACAAATCCCATTAACTTTCAGTCTACCTAACTTTAGAAAACCATGTGGCTTGACCTGTCCACTTGGCTTGAGGCATTAATCCAAAGACAGCAATAAATTTAGTAATTTGCACAGACTTCACCTTGGCCTACGAAGAGAAAGCCTGGGGAAATTTATCATTCATAACAAACCTGGAAAGAGTTGATGTTGACCTCATTCACCTTCAAGGGCTGAGGTACTATCATGTATCAATTCAGTTAAAGTTAGGGACAAATTTCATACTCCCCTTTCTAACGAATTGATTCCCACTACAGGTAAAACTGCCCATAGAGTGTGCATCTGAGATGTTCCTTAAATACTGGAATGTATGTGTTAAATACTCGTAAGTACACATTTCAGATAGTTCCACAGACTAGAACAGCTACAGAATATAGAATATAGAATATGGTGGGGCTTCAACTTAACTAAACAGAGAATCATGGATTGGCTGCCTCCTGCATGTCCCTTACTGGGGATTGAGCCCTCAACCCAGGCATGTGCCCTAACTGGGAGTTGAACTATGCCCTCCTGGTTTATAGGTCCACAGTGAATCACTGAGCCATGCCAGTAGGGCTTAACTGAACATTTCTGAGACAGATTCTTTACATCAAAAGCCCCAAATAGTCAGTGTCTTTGATTTTATTTAAGGCATTGCAGTTGGAGATAAAGTTTTCTCTTCAGGGATGGGTACCACTTTCTCATGTATAGACAAGATAATGCTAGGAAAGAAGAACTCCATTTTTCTATACCAAGTTCATCTGACAACCAAGGCACTAGTTTTACATATTTAAAAAAATATACTTTTATTGATTTTTTTACAGAGTAGAAGGGAGAGGGATAGAGAGCTAGAAACATCAATGAGAAAGAAACATTGATCAGCTGCCTCATCTGTACCCCACACTGCGGATGTGCCCGTAACCCAGGTACATGCCCTTGACTGGAATCAAACTTGGGACCCTTCAGTTGGCAGGCCAACGCTTTATCCATTGAGCCAAACCGGTTAGGGCTAGTTTTTGTTGTTGTTTGTTTGTTTGTTTTATGTAGAAAAGCAATTTATGTCATTATAAGCAATTACACAGTCATAGAGAGTAACAGGCCTGTTAGTGAAACAGGTCACCAAAAACAGAGATGGTATCAATCTAGTGGTCAAGGACTAATTCCTAAAAAAAAAAAAAAAGCAACTCTTATCCAGGATTAATTTAATTTTAAAAACAAATACAAGCTATAGATTCACTCTTCTCAACTTGGCTGGACAGTCTACCTATGGTATAACTGTCAGGTAAAAACATACATCTTTACAACTTGGTGGTCCCAAGTTTTTGTTTTGTTTTTTTAAAACATTTCTCAGAAAGGAAAGAAATAATATGAAATCAGCTCAAGAAATACACTTAAGCAAAAATATATGGAAAACAGGAACACTTACTTTTGACTTAAGAAACTGAGAGGAGACTAGTCTACATAGGAAATGTGCATCCTGGAATGTTTGAACGCATATTCCAGATCATAAGTTTCTGATCATCAGCAACGGACCCAAACAGAGACTCATGGAGCAGATGCCAGAAAACATCTACTACTGCTCTATGTCCTGCAAAGATGGTCTTTGCATCCACAACTTTGCCTTCCTTTGGAACAGCATTGATGACCCATAGGCAGATGATATGGTCATCTGAAGCACTAAATAAATGTCCACTCAGATTTGGGTTCCAAGAAAGCCCATAGCCTTTCTTCTGATGTCCACAGAGACACAAGTCTGGGTTGCACTCTCCAGAAGGATCTGGTTTTAAAGGATGTTTTGTATAGTCAAAAACAAGAACATGACTGGATGGAGTCTTTGTTGCAATGATGCAGGGGTTCTGTGGCATATAACATGCCCTGTTTACTTCCCCTTCATGGTTGATCTTGATTTCTATTTCAGTTTTTCCACTAACAGAGCCAAAATCTCCAAATTCTCCTCTCTCACTATCCTAGTGTGAAGCATCAAACTGAGCATCATCATTAGAGAGTTACACACTGGCTATCACAAGGTGGTTTTGTTCATGTGGCAAGTCGATGAATGCTGAAATCTTATCCCTTCTGGGCTGGTTACATCTGGAAGCCACTGTGCAGCTAAGCTGGGCTACTTCAGAGCATGAGTCACCACCAAATCATAAAGAAAAGGGGTGTTCTTTTTCCTTAATTTGTACTCTTCTTTGATCATGCATTCTTCTGCATCATCAAAGGCTACTTCCTTGTCAGCCATGGCATGCAGGAAAGCCAGAGGGATCCCCAGGTTTACCATTTTGAGGGAGGGGCAGGGAAGCTACAGAATGCTCGTTCTCTGTTTGCGGCCTGTATTGTTTCCCATTAGGGCTAGTTTCACATATTTTTAAAATTACCTTTCACCTTGTCAGGCATAGTTTTCACTCAAAGTGAATATTCAGGCTGGAGAGTCACCAGGCCTACATGAGTCAAGCGTATAATTTCAATAAGAGCTCAGTAGCAAATCTGATTTAGCTAAGGATCTTGAGATGGAGAGATTTCACTGAATTATCTGAGTGGGCTCAAGATAGTCTTGAATGTACTTAACAAAAGGAGGCAAAGAATTAGAATCAAAGAAGGATGTTAGAATGAAGCCAGAGGGTGGAGAGATGCTTATTGCAGATGAAGGAAGGGACCATGAACCAAGAAATGCAAGCAACTTCTGGAAACTGAAACACACACCTCCTCCCCACCACCACCACCAACAGCGAAACACAAAGAAACTGCTTTGCCCTTTAAGCCTCCAACACTTGGATTTTAGACTTCTGACCTCTAAAACTATAAGAGGGTAAATGTGTGGTGTTTTAGGTTTTTGGTATTTTGTTACATCAGCAATGAGAAAGCAATACAGTTAGTAAGGAGTTACCAATTTGTTAAGAAACTATGTTCCTTTTGATCTATTTGAAACCATAATTATGTTTAATTTTATCACATGTTTATCATTAATTTCTCAGAAATAATCTTTCATTTTTGTAGAATCTTGGGAATAACGTCCACTATCTGCTCTAATAGACTGTTCCAAAACAAAAATCAAAGAGCAGATGATATTCTGTTCAAATATAAAAAATCTGGGGTGGAGTCTATAGCATCAGTTCTATCACAATAAAAACAGTTGGTTATTAATCAAATTTATCATGACTAAAATGCTACACATGTATTATAGGTCAGAAATGGATCTTTTATTTATGTTTTTCATTCTGAGCGGAATGGGGGTGATAAAGTACTCCTAAGTTCCCTCTAATTTAAAACCCCTTGGAGTAATACTGTTCTCTTAAATCCTCTCTTTGTTCTGAAAACAGTTAAGTAAAGAAATTTCATACTAAAAAGTTAAATACTCCTAAAAAGTATTTTTTCTAACATATTTAAGTAAATATTAAGTTGTTGTTCTTTCCACCCACCCCTCCCCAAGTAAAGTAGATCTCATGACTGTGGTAAAAGGACTGCCTTCCATAGGATATTTGGCAGCCCCTGCAATCGGAATGTAAAGTGATATACACATTAAGCTCCACTGGGCAGCTGCTTTGAGCATGTGATGAGGCACTATGGCAGTGTTTGAGGCTGGAAAAGGATCAGGTCAAAATGACACACGTGAGCACATCAGTCCCTGGATTGGTTTCTTTTCAGCTACAACTTAGGCATTTTTATTAAGCCATAACTTTCCTTATGATTGGCAATTTATCAGAGTCCTTTAAATCTCTCACTCAAACAGAAGCCTGGCAGGTCTAATGTACTTGTCCGTGGAATATGTGTTGCCATGTCAAATCCTTAGTGTATAGAGCTTTGGACCTCTAAGTTACAATATGGAAGAAGCTTGCAGATGTATTTATTCAGCTAAAGCAACATTAACACACACACACACACACACACACACACACACACACGTTAATAATTTAGGGTGGGCACACATTCTCAATTTATCACATTTTATACTATTCCTTTTGACACCTAACCACTTCTCTCTTTTATATAACCTTCCTGAATCACAGATACATGTGATTTTTCCAACCCCTGCACTAGCTCTTTCTGCCAATTAAATATAGCTCTTCTCCCAATTAGAGTATGCGGTGAAAGCACCGGAGTGCAAGGAATTGTCATTCACTATTTGTATCCTTTTCCTCACAACTTTTCCCTCACCCATTGTTTTAATGATGTTCAGTAAACATTAGTTCAATGATTGATGTCAATATGATTTCTACTATATCTGTCTTTAAGACGTCCTGCCTACAGAAAAATATTAGGATCAATTAATGTAAAGAAAAGTATTCTCTCAAACTTTTACTAGAATGATGAAGCATAGTACAAATAACATTTTTTGTCTCTTGAAATTTTTCAAAAAATAATATCTGATTTCTATTTCTAAGTATTGATATTCTATTTAGAGGTGTCATATTTTTAAATATATTTTATTGATTTTTCACAGAGAGGAAGGGAAAGGGACAGAGAGCCAGAAACATCGATGGGAGAGAGACATCAACCAGCCGCCTCCTGCACACCTCCCACTGGGGATGTGCCCACAACCAAGGCACATGCCCTTGACCGGAACCAAACCTGGGACCTTTCAGTCTGCAGGCCGACACTTTATCCACTGAGCCAAACCAGTTTCAGCCATAGTTTATTTTAATGTTATTTTTTAATATCATTAACCATATAAGAATTAATTGTCCTATGTTGCAAAAGATGGTTTTATGATGTAAATTAAAATTAGCAATTAAAAGGTTCCTTTTTTTTTACTTAGTTTTATTATTTTAAAAAAGAGTTGTTAAAATTATAAAAGCTTGAACTTATAAACATGTAAAAATTATAAAAACACTACAGAATATGTGATTTATTAGCAATTATCAGAAGCAAACATAGACAAAAATAATAAAATAGCATAATTATTGCATGCTTTTAAGATTGAGAAGTCTTCTGGACCTACATACAAATGAAACTAATGTCTATAACAAATTATCATATGATACTGCTTCTAAAATTATTTTATTATTTTTATTATTTAGAATTCTAATACCTTATATTTCTTTTTATTTATCTTTTACTTAAAACTTGTTTGGCTTATAAAGAAAGTAACAATACTCAAATACTGAACCACAGAATTAGACGTGCATTACTACATGGGAATTCCAATATTGTGTGTTACTTCTGTGACACTGGGAATGTTTGTAAATGTCTTTGCTGGGATAGAAGAGCTAGGATATATATTATGACATCAACTCTTTTATGTGTTAAATATAAAAAATTCATAGCAAAACTATGAAGAGTCTTTTGATGATTCCATATACTCTTGCATTATTATATCATTTTTAAAAATTATAAAGGCTTTCTTTCTATAAATACTAACTATTAGCTCCTGCACTTGAGTCCCTATCTTGATATTTTCATTGGCTTTCATACATGTTTGTTATATATCTTAGCATATGTTTCTTCTTTTTCTTTATCATGAGCTCCTAGAGATCAAAGATCTTCCATTATTTATCTTTGGATCACCAGCTCCCAACAATACAATGTTATAAGAACAAATATATGAGAGAATTAAGTGGGATTTTACTGTTTAGTAGAGTTGGGCTCTCTTTGAGTTATAGCAACTCTGTGAAATCTAGACTGTGTAAAATGAACTCTCCTACCATGGGCATCGCAGTTCCTTTTTAAAGTTCTGACCTGTGACATACTTCCATGAGTCCTAAAAGAAAAACCACTTATTCTCAATTACTGATATTTTCTTCCATTTAGAAGAACACTTATTCTCTCTTATGCCTCACTACCCACTCACTGTTCACCCAGGGAAGTAAAATGATTGTTGTGTTATTTTGAGTTTGGTACAGACCCTCAGGTATCTCAGTTACTCTATTCTGTGAAGCTTCCTGCCTGCAGAGAGCAGGTCCTCTGATTTTCTCCCAGCCAAATAGGCTTAGAGGTCAAAGCTCTGTCTAATTGGCAGATAACCTGGAGGTTGTCAGCATGACCATGTCTGGGCAGATTGTCTGCCTAATTCTACAATTCACTATTAGAAGTCCATAATTGCCTCATACCCAGACAGTATCACATGTGCTATTTTGATCTCACTTTCATCCTGTTCTTTCATGCTTTAGGGCTCATAGGAAAAGGTCCCCAGAACGGTGCTCTGCAGTTTGGAGAAGATAAATTCAAATCAGAGATGAAGTGTTGGTAACTTGTACATCAATCAAGGAACTTTGTGACAAGAGGAAAACAGCATGGATCAAAGTGATTTGGCAAGACTGAAGCTTTGGTGCTGCCAGGGAAGGGACTTTAAGTCTCAGTGGCACTAAACTAGGAAAGGCAATGAAGATTTGTTGTTACAGTTAGAATACCAGTGGTGGTTTTGCATGGAAGTTTATAGTGACCTATATTGTGCCACATGGCTTTTAACTGCTGTAGCCTTTAATTTCAGACTTTAAGCAATTGGACCACAGGGAATTTTAATTTGGCAGTTTCCTACATTTTGCAGTTCTATTTATTTATTTATTTATTTATTTATTTATTTATTATTGTTTAAAGTATTACAAATAGTACTACATATGTCTCCTTTTTCCCCATTTACCTCCCTCTGACCTCCTCTACCCCCCAGTACATGCCCTCACCTGCCCCCCTCCCACAAGTGTCTAGTATCCATTGGTTATGCTTATGTACATGCATACTAGTCCTTTGGTTGATCTCTTACAAAGCTACCCACCCCACCCCAACCCCAACCCCCCTGCCTTCCCACTGTAGTTTGACAGTCTGTTCAATGCTCCTTTGACTCTGTATATATTTTTCCCCTGATCCTTTTCTTTAAAAAATCTTGCCTCTGCAGACTATAAATAAACCTATAAGAACAAAAAAATGTTTGACTCCAAATTTCAATGTCTAATAGTTCTGAGTCCCATTCTTTTAATGTGCACATTTTTATAAAGAGAAAGGTGTATTAAAATAGAGTTAAATGGAAAAAGTTCATAAATAGGCTCTGGGCTTATGATATAGACTATTGTAGATTGACCTTTAATTAAAAAAGCAAAGCATTAGCTATTTTGTAAGTGTGGATGAGTTTGGAGTACAAATTTTAATATGTATTGACAAAAACATCTGTTTTCTCCTATTATTAGCTACGGATGTGACATCAAAGCACCTGTCTCCTACCTGAGAAACAGAGGACTGGTGAACTTCTATATGTAAATGGCTTAGATGTACTTGTCATATTGCATTCGGCATTCAGGGACAAGAGTGAACCCTATGTGAGATGACCTTTTGCTTTGGGTAGTATGGCCATTTTAATGATGTTGCTTCTCCCAATCCATGAGCATGGTATGCTCTTCCATCTGTTTACATCCTCTTCTATCTCTTTTTTTCAGTGTCCTATAGTTTTCCACGTATAGGTCTTTTACCTCCTTAGTTAGGTTTATTTCTAGGTATCTTAATTTTTTTTGGTGCGATGGTAAATGGGATTGCTTTTTTAGTCTCTCTTTCTGTAAGTTCACTACTAGTGTATAGAAATGCCCTAGATTTCTTGGCATTAATTTTGTATCCCGCTACATTGCTGAATTCATTTATTAAGTTTTTTAGTTTTTGGATGGAGTCTTTCAGGTTTTTTATGTACAGAATCATATCATCTGCAAATAAGGACAGCTTTACTTCTTCTGTTCCAATTTGGATGCCTTTTATTTATTCTTCTTGTCTAATTGCAATGGCTAATACTCCCAGTACTATGTGGAACAGGAGTGGTGAGAGTGGTCATCCCTGTCTTATTCCAGTTCTTAGGGAAAATGGTTTTAGTTTTTGCCCATTGAGTAAGATTTTAACTGTGGGTTTATCATATGTGGCTTTTATGTTGATATATGATCCTTCTATTCCTGCCTTGTTGAGAGTTTTTATCAAGAAAGTGTGTTGGATTTTGTCAAATGCTTTTTCTGCATCAATTGATATGACTATGTGATTTTTATCTCACAATTTTTTTATGTGATGTATCACATTGATTAATTTGCAGATATTATACCCCCTTGCATTCCTGGGATAAATTATACTTGGTCATGGTGTATGATCTTTCTGATATACTGCTTGATCTGATTTGCTAGAATTTTGTGGAGGATTTTGGCATATATGTTCATGAGGGATATTGGCCTGTAATTCCTTTCATTGTGTTGTCTTTATCTGGCTTTGCCATTAGGATGATGCTGGCTTCATAGAAGGTGTTTGGAAGTGTTCTTTCTTCTTGAATTTTTTGGAATAGTCTGAGGAGGATAGGTTTTAGTTCTTCCTTGAATGTTTGGTAAAACTTCCCTGTGTAGCTATCTGGCCCTAGGCTTTGTTTCTGGAAGCTTTTTGATGACTACTTCAATTTCTTCCATAATTATTGGACTATTGAGATGTTTAGATTCCACCTGATTGAGTTTTGGAAGATTATATTTTTCTAGGAATATTTCCATTTCCTACAGGTTGTCCAATTTGTTGGAATAAAGTTATTCATAGTATTTTTTAACAATCCTTTGTATTTTGGTGAGGCCTGTTGTTATTTCTCCTCTTTCATTTCTGATTTTGTTTATTTGGATCCTCTCTCTTTGCTTCTTGGTGAGCCTAGCTAGAGGTTCATCAATCTGGTTTATCCTTTCAAAGCACCAGCTCTTGGTTTTGTTGATCTTTTGAATTATTTCTTTGGTCTCTATGTCATTTATTTTCACTCTGATCTTTATTATTTCTTTCCATCTGCTTACACTGGGCTATTCTTGTTGCTCTCTTTCTAGCTCTTTGAATTGTAGGGTTAGGTAATTTATTACCATTGTTCCTTTTTTTTTTTTTGCAGTAGGCTTGTAGAGCTAAGAACTTCCCTCTCAAGACTGCTTTCACTGTGTCCCACAGATTGTGGATTGTTGTGTTTTCATTGTCATTTGTTGCCATGATGTTTTTATTTCTTCCTTGATCTCTCTGGTTACCCAGTCATTGTTTAATAGCATGCTGTTTAGTCTCCAGGTGTTTAATTTCTTTGGATTGTTTTTATCGTAGTTGATTTCCAGTTTTATGCCACTGTGAACTGAGAAGATGCTTGATATGATTTCTATCTTCTTGAATTCGAAGAGACTATTCCTATGACCCAACATATTGTCTATCTTTGAAAATGACCCATGTGCACTTGACAAGAATGTATATTCTATGGCTTTAGGATAAAATGTTCTGAAGATGTCAATTAATTCCATCTGGTCTTGTGAGTCACTTAAGATTGATGTATCTTTACTGATTTTTTTTTGTTTAGAGGATTTGTCCAATGGTGATAGTGGGGTATTAAAGTCTAGTTTGTTTTTTTTTTTTTATGTATTTGGGTGCTCCCTGTATTGGGTGCATATATGTTTATCAAAGTTGTTTCTCTTTGTTGGATTACTCCCTTTAGTATTATGAAGTGGCTTTCCTTATCTCTTCTTATGGGCTTCACTGTGAGATCTAATTTGTCAGATATAAGTATTGCTACCCCAGCTTTTTTTTCATTTTCATTTGCCTGAAAAACTGTTTTCCAACCCTTCCCCCTCAATCTGTGTGTATCTTTTTATCTGCGGTGAGTTTCTTGTAGACAGCAGATATATGGGTCATGTTTTATTACCCAATCTATTATCCTATGTCTTTTGATTGGAGCATTTAATCTATTTACATTTAAAATTATTATTGAAAGGGAAATATTTGTCACAATCATTTTTATTCTTTACTCCTGTGTTCCTTCTTCGCTTCCTATTTTTTTTCCCAAAGACTCTTTAGCATTTCTTGCATTGATGGTTTGGTGGTAATATATTCCATTAGTCCTTTTTTGTATGTGAAGCTCCTGATTTCACCTTCAATTTTGATTGATAGCCTTACTGGTTACAGTATTCTTGGATTCAGACCCTTCCTTTGCATAACTTTGTATATTTTATTCCATTCCCTTCTGGACTGATGAGTTTCTGTTGAGAAATCAGTCTTTAGTCTGATGGGAGTTCCTTTATGGGTAACATTCTGTCTCTCTCTGGCCACTTTTATGTTTCTTACTTTGTCATTGGTGTTTGCCAATTTAATTATAATGTGCCTTGGTGTTGGTCTTTTGGGGTTCATTTTGCTTGGGACTCTGTGTGCTTCTTGGATATGTGTGGGTTTTTTTCTTCCCTACATCAGGGAAGTTTTCTGTCATTATTTCTTCAAACAGGTTTTCTATTCCTTGCTCAGTTTCCTCTCCTTCTAGAACCCCAATTATGCAGATGTTGTTTTGTTTCATGTTATCCCAAAGTTCCCATAGGGTCTCCTCCTGCTTTTTAATTTTTTTTTATAGAAGCTGCTCTACTTAAGTATTTTTTCCTACCTTGTCTTCTAGCTCACTGATACGGTCCTCTGCTTCTTATAGTCTACTTTTGATGCTTTCTATTGTATTCTTTACAGCATCAATGTCATTTTTCATTTCATCTTGGTTCTTCTTCATTTCCTCTTGGTTCTTACTCATATTATCAAATTTTTCTTCCATTCTTTTAAGTCACCTTATGACCATTTCTCTGAATTATTTCTCTGGAAGGTTGCTTGCCTCCATTTCATTTACTTCCTTTTCTGGTGATGCCTCCTTTTCTTTCATATGTGGGCTGTTTCTTTGTCTCCCCATGGTCTCTCTTCTCCAGGTGTCTAGTTATGTAGTTCTCTCTCTCCTTATCCCGGGTGAAATCTGACCTTTCTGTGTGGCATGTAAAGCTCCTCTGAATCTGAGTGTTTGTGCCAATTGGGGACCAGTGTTCTGGGGCTTGCAACTGTTCAGTGGCTGCTGCAGTTGTAGCTTTTCAGGCTTCTGTAAACATCCACTTTCCTCTTCATGATGGCGCAGTCTCCGTGTCTGAGCTGGTGGCTCTGGAAGAAAAACCCCCAGCAGCAGTTGGGAGCTGCCTGGTCAGGGAATCCCTGTTTAGCAGTCCCCCACCTTCTCCTGGAATATACCTGTTCCTTAACTTGCCAACAAATGCTCCCAGTGCGATCCTCAGCTATTCTCTCTGTCTGCTCAGAGAGAAGGCTCAGGACAGGTCCATTTATTCTGCCACTATTTTCAGTTTCCCCATCCTCTTTCTTGATTTAATGATTGAGCTCAGTAGATTAAAAACACCAAACAACAAAACAGCAACATCAGTAAGAAAACCACTGGGCTGCATAGTTTTTTTTTCTTTTTTTTCTCATGATTACTTCCAGATAGATGAAAGATCCATTAGTGAAACTCTTGGACTCTCTTATTTCAGGTATTGACCTAACCTCATTCATGAGGATAATACAAAATTCATAGAAAATATGACTCAAATCCTACCTTATGGGGGATTTGTTGATCTACAAGAGAGAATGTGCTCTTGGTTGCTCTCAGATTTACATTAAACTTAGTAGATAAAGAGCCCTACTCTCTGGGGAAAGCCTTTCAATTGGCTAGTGCTGAACTGATGGCAGAGTTTGTAAGTGTTGTCTGACTTTAACAAGCTGATTTTGCTACAAACCTTAGCTATGTTCTGAAATATCACTATCACAGACAAAACTTCCTAGCATTTTACTCTCCATCTGCTGGCCACTAGATTATCTTTCATTTATTTCATAATTTGATTTTTTTAGATGGTTTTCATTATCTGTTAAAATCACAACACACTCCAGGGAATTATAAACATCAATGTATCCAATCCTGTCATTTTTTATTTTATTTTTTACAATTTTGTTAGGGTTAAGATAAAAAACAGATGAATAGGAGAGCTTTAGTGGAAGAAGCTAGAACCTCATTCTAAGGTATGCTTCTTTTAAAAAATTTAAACCCTGACTGGTTTGGCTCAGTGGATAGAGTATTGGGCCATGGACTGAAAAGTCCCTAGTTAGATTCTAGTTGAGGACATGTACCTTGGTTGCAGGCTCAATTCCCAGTAGGGGATGTGCAGGAAGCAGCCGATGAATGTTTCTCTCTCATCACTGTTTCTAACTCTCTATCCCTCTCCCTTCCTCTTTGTAAAAAAAAAAAAGTCAATAAAAATATATTAAAAAACATTTAAGCCCTGCCAGTGTGACTCAGTGGGAGCATTGACCTATGTATAAGGAAGTCATGGTTCAATTCCTGGGCAAGCCCAGGTTGTGATCTCCATCCCCTGTGTGGAGTGTACAGGAGGCAGCTAATCAGTGATTCTCTCTAATCATTAATATTTCTATGTCTCCTCCCTTTCACTTCCTCTCTGAAAACATATATCAAAAATATATTTAAAAAAAATAACTAATTACTTAGTTTAGATAATTGCCTAAAATATTGCTCAAATAGTTTTAATATTTTTAAATTACTTTAATAGACATGTAGTTTACCAAGAATAAGGAATTTGTTGATATTTTAACAGAATGGTTGTATTCTGGGCTACAATAGTTTGATGGTAAAGTAGCTTAATGCAGAAGAAGAAAGCATGAGCATCATCACTGACATGTTCAGGTTTTATGACATCAGTAAAGGAATGTTAACCTGCTGATTGAGATGTTTGTCTAAAAATATGTTACATTAAGGCTCATCTCATCATATAACTATGAACTGACAATTCCCATTTGTGTCCCTTTGAGTTGATTGCTTTTACTCAAACAGCTTTCTTTCTTAGAATTCAGCTACAATATTGCTATTTAATTTATTGCATTATTTACTAATAAAACAAAAACTTGAGGAATAGAGGGGATAAACAACACTGATAACCTATGAGATAAGAATTCATTATAATATTGACTCGTTATGACATAATATTTCAATATTTTTTATCATTCCCAAATGTCTGATTATCAATGTGGTATAAGTTTGAGCAGTTTCTTAAACACACTATTCTGTTCACTTTTCTTACTGAAAAGACAATGTATTTCATAATTTATTTTTAAAAGGAAAAATATGTAGTTTAAAATCAGAAAGCAAATCCAACATATAAATTTCATTATGTGGAATACACCAAGTTTTCAGTTTTCAATTTGACAAGCCTTTGGTGAATTTTTGAGTTTCATTTTAATAATTCATCTCTCAACTTAAAAGGAGAAAAATTTCTAAATGGATATAGATTGATGTTCTCTTTGGATATACCATTTTTCTGAGAGAAATTGGTTGATGCTAGTTAAGTCTATGATTATAAGACCCATATATATGTGTATTATTAAAAACTAGATGCCAGGTGCACGAAATTTATGCACAGGGCTGGGGGTATCCCTCCCAGCCTGCACCCTCTCCACTCTGGAACCTTTCAAGGGATGTCTGACTGCCCATTTAGGCATAAGCCTACTTGGATTGGCCCTAAATGGTCAGCTGGACATCCCTCTCACAATTCAGCACTGCTGGCTCCCAACTGCTCACCTGCCTGCCTTCCTGATTGCCCCTAACCACTTCTGCCTACCAGCCTGATCAGTCTCTAACCACACCCCTGCCAACCTGTTTGCCCCTAACTGCTTTCCCCTGCAGGCCTGTGTCCCCCCAAACTGCCCTTCCCTGCAGGCCTAGTCGCCCCCAACTTCCCTCTTTTGCAGTCCTGGCCACTCCTAACTTCCTCCCCCTTGCAAGCCTGGTTCCTCCCAACTACCCTCCCCTGCTGGCCATCTTATGTCCACATGGGGGCAGCCATCTTGTGTGTTGGAGTGATGGTCAATCTGCATATTACTCTTTTATTAGATAGGATAGATGCTTGGTGAATGGGGGAGAGGGCAGCTGGTTTTCCCTGAAGGGTGTCCCAGATCAGGATGGGGGTTCCCTTGGGGCATGAGGAGGCCTGGATGAGGGGCTTGTGGTGATTTGCAGGCCGGCCATGTACCCCAGTGAACCAAGTGGAGGCCCTGGTATCTGGGACTTATTTATTGAAACTTTGCAGCCTTGAGTGGAGCCAAGCCTGCTGCTCGCTCAGTGGCCACAGCCATTTTTGTTGGGATTTATTTACCTTCCATAATTGAAACTTTGTAGCCTTGAGTAGAGGCCTAGACTGGCCAAGATGTGCTGAAAGCTTGGCTTCCTCCATTAGTGGGGAAACCCAAGCCTCCTGCTCGCTTTGTGGCCACAGGCATCTTGGTTGCTTTAATTTCCATACTTGCCCCTGATTGGCTGGTGGGAATTGCTTCTGGGTGTAGCAGAGTGATGGTTAATTTGCATATTACCCTTTTATTAGATAGGATGAATGGTGGCAAGAGTTTTATATTTATATGTTGCCTGTGTATTTGAGTTTTATTTTAAAGAATGTTAGTAAAAAAGAATAATAATAAAATTAGGAAATATTTGTATTTCAAAACACACCTGCATATGTGAGAAGTCATTTTAATACCTGCATAAATATCTTCTTCATTTGTGATGACCATGCCACCTTGATTTTAAGGAGAGTAAATATTCATTGATTCCATGTAAATTGAATAATTTATTCAAAATGACTTGCATTTAAACATTTATATCAAAAAGATTCAAAAAAAGTAACAAATGCAACAACATGATTCAACAGGAACTGTTTAAAAAGCAACAACATTTTTTATGTTATTGAAAAAAGAAAATTTATAATCATTGGATTAGATATCCGTTTGGCAATATTTCTTACACTGATTCACTCATCAGAGTTGCTCATTAGCAAAATAAGTCTTTATAATATGGTTGCTCATGTTAGAAGTATGTAATGAGTTAAAATAAGAAAGCATATAAAAGCTGTCAGCGTTTCAAAGCCAAGTCATAAACAAAAAATAATAAAAATAATATAACCATCTTGACTTACATGCTAATTATGATGATTTATTATCAGTTAGTAAATAAAGTTAGAGGTAAAATATGTTGAATCATTGAAGAGAGTGAAAATTTCAGAGGAAAAATTAGCCAACTACACACCCTAAAATACATCAAATCTGCTTGAAAATACTGCAGAAAAGCTCAGTTTTACATTTAGGAGCATCTTCAATAAATTAATATTGCACAATACAATTACCATGGATACCCAGGCTTTCAGTGAATCTATCAGGTGATAGATTTTCTGAAGTTTAAATTGAGGAATTTGAAAAGAGCTCATTTTATCCATTGTACTTGTCATGTATGACTGGACCCAATATGCTTATTCAAATTTCCTGTAGTGGCAAAAGCCAATCCTAAAAAACTAGAACTAGAACCCATTTTTTTAAATTTTAATCAAGTTATCAGACCCAGCATCAACCATCTGGAGATAGCACAGGAACCCAAAAATGGTCACGAGAATGACCAGTAGTAACTGAGAAATTGCTTATATAGAACTCAGACCCCAAATCTATGGACTAAACATTTTTCTGGTTCAAACAGGAAAAAGTCATATGAATTTGCCCCACTGGAAGAGCCTCCAGATATGAGGCAGGAGATAGAGACACTATCAAAAGCAGCCCCAAGTACCTTAAGCCAGTAGAGAGCATTCCCTGGTTTTCAAGTGAGATCTTAATAGAAAGTACACCCCACACACACTCACCAAATTTCTGACTGAAATTTTATACATTTTCTTAAATAAATGTTTCTTCATTTTCAATATGATTTTCCTGAGACACTAAAACTCCAGAAACTTTAAATAATTGTGTGTGTGTGTGTGTGTGAGAGTGTATGTGTGTGATTTCTCCAGTTCAATGGTAGCTTGTTAGGAAGAAAGCTCATCACATTATTTCTTTTAATGGCTATCTTAATACTTTTATATATTAGAGTTATCACAGATGAATTTTCCTCTCAACTTTTCTTGTACATTCATTTCTCCCTATACAATGACTCTATGGGAATCAGGTTTAATAGCAATATTATTAGACTAGAGGCCCATGCACTAGTGGGGTTCCTCAGCCTGGCCTGCACCCTCTTGTAATCTGGGACCCCTTGGGGGATGTCAGAGAATCAGTTTTGTCCCAGTCCCCTCAGGCCAGCCAAGGGACCACACCAAGCCTCTAGTATGCATATAAGATCTTTGGTTAATCTTTTCCTGCCTTTCCCCCTCTCCCCTTCCCTCTGAGATTCATCAGTCTAATCTATGTTTCCATGCCTGTGGTTGCCACTCTTGCATTGAGTATCTGCCTCCTGGTGGTCAGTGCATGTCATAGCTACCGGTTGGCAGGTCGAATGGTTGGCCAGTTGGCCAGTTGCTTAGATTTTTATATATATAGATAATTTTATCTCATCTATTGTTATTTTGTTTTGTTTTGTGATCAACCCATCTTCATTGGTCATTGCTGATATATTTTCCTATGTTTTATCAATTAGTTATTTATATTTTTATGCTCTTTGACTAAAGGAGACATTACAATCTGGCTTTAAGCTACTGTATCTTTCTTCATAAACCTTTCCATTTCTGTATTGCCACATGTCCTAGAATTTCTCTAGGGACGCAAGCACAGGTGGCCAAGAGTATCCTCTGCCAATAGAATGGACTTATATGGATGACTCAAGGCACTTATTAAATATTGGCCGAGCATAAGTTACACAGGAGACAGACAAGCAATGCACAAATCACATGCAGTTTACTTACCAGAGTCCTGGTGGTTTCCAGACCTCAGCAGGCCACCCGGAGATCCGCGCTGACAGACACACACACTGTATGTTGGGCGTTACAGCTGCTGCTCTGCATCTTGTGGACGCCTTGGCTTGTGGCTCACAGTTCAGACCCAGGGTCCACGGCAGAGCGCAGAGCTCAGGCAGGATGCAGGAAGGGGAGCGGAGAGGGACTGTCTGTGGAGGGGCAGACAAGTGGCTCTAATCTTCTTCGGAGCTTGCTCTTTTTTTATGTGCTCAAGCAGACGTCTTCAGTGTGTCTTCAGTGTGTCTTATCAGCGGGTCCCAGGTGTTCTGCTATCTGGTCTTACATATGGGGTACAAACTTCTTACATGCACATCTCTTTTAAGGGCGTTCACACTTCATTCCACTCTCTAATATGTCACACCCAATTCTTATTTTATATTTATATTTTATCTTTATTATTACTACTATAACACCACAGTTTCCTGATTTCCCCCCCCAGCTTCCTACACCTGTAACTTTTAGTTTACTTTCATTTTTCTTTCTTTACTTGAATTCTAAACTTTGTAATTCCTCAGTGTTCTTTCTACACCTTTCTCCAGTTTATCATTTATTCCCCATTCTCCAAATTTGATATCTTAAGCCAAAACTACTATACTAATACATGTGACTGTATACATGTGACTATATTTGCTAAAATGGAACTTACACTTTATTACAAGTATGTTGCACTAAATTTGGAACACATTTGTAGTTTTTTCTAGTTAATATCATGTTACAGAATAGCAACCAATCATAAATGTCACATCTCTTTTTGAAAATTTCTTCATAACTTTTTTTTACCAGCTACTAATGTGTTAATAAAATAATTCTAAAATGATTATCTTTCCAGGAAGACCATGGAAATGGCCAAATTGCCCTCATCCTTGTTTCCAGTTTTATCAAATAAATTTAAAGAAAATTGCTAGTTTAACATAATTTCCTCAATTCATTTGTTTTAGGATGACTTTTGAGAAATTTATAACACATCTATTCATTCTGTCATTCCATAAGTGTACATCTTCAAGCTCTGCTGTCTTTTATTTTTTTAACCTGAAATACATTGTCCATCACTCTAGCCTACGGCTTCAATAAATTTTCATCAATTGTTTAAGCTTCAAAGTCCACGGTGATATCAAATTTAATCTTTAAGTTAATTTTAAGGTAGCCTTTATGACTTATTTAATCATGCTTTTCATTATATTGCTTCTGGAAAACAAGTATTTCTTATGAGTTTCAAAATAGTTTTGATGATTTTTCTTCACGTTTTAATAAAGCCCCAAATGTTCTGATTTCATGTAGTCAGTAATTCTGACTCACACAGGAGATTCAGATTTGTATGTTTAATTCTATTTCCAGTAGTCAGTATCATATTATCACGAGTACATTTCATAATTTTAAGTGAGCTGTTCCTATTTTTGTTCTAATAATCCAATAATGAGTGAGATCAATATTGTCATCTTCTACAGTGTGAAAATTGTTTTAGAATTTATACTTACTTAAATTTGTCCTGAATTTTTCTCAGTATCTTATTAAACATCATACTTTGATTTAGGGTTTGCTGTGATCAGTTAGGGATATAAATACTTACGTTTCCCTATCAAAGTGTAATCTGCTGTTTTAATTAACAGGTAATGAGTACATTGTAGATCTCTATTTCTTACTCCCTCTATATCTACTGTGACAATATGAGATTTTAACTTTCTGTTTTAGTTTTAGTACTATCCCACATTCCCTCGTATGGCAAACATATAATCTGAAAAGAAAAATAAAAGAGATAGTTTTTAAAGTTCCTTATGATCTGGATAATGCTAACAGAATTGTATAATCTGCAAAGCCATTACTAAAGAGAAATTTAATTGTATATTTCACCCATGTGCTTTTAAGTTATCTTTTTATTTATATTTAAGTGTTTTCTAGGCAATGTATTATAGGATCTTGCTTTTTTATTTACTTTATTTTTAAAATTTAGAGTTTTTATTTATTTTTATTTTTTCTTTATTAATTAAAATATTACATATGTGTCCTTATCCCCCCATACACCCGCACCCCCTACTCATGCCCTCACCCCCTTGGTGTCTGTGTCCATTGGTTAAGCTTATATGCATGCATACTATAAGTCCTTTGCTTGATCTCTCCCCCACCCCTCCCTGCCTTCCCTGTGAGGTTTGATGGTCTGATCGATGTTTCTCTGTCTCTGGATCTGTTTTTGTTCATCAATTTATGTTGTTCATTACATTCCACAAATGAGTGAGATCATGTGATATTTATCTTTCTCTAACTGGCTCATTTCACTTAGCATAATGCTCAGATTTTTTAAAATGATAACATTTAATGTAAGTATGGTATGTTAAAATTTAGACCTAGAATATATGATCTTATTTTTCTGTCCCTATTTTGTATTCCTCTGTGTTTTCTTCCTATATTATTTTGGGTTATAAAAATATATTATTGTATATATTTTTATTATTCTGTTGTAACTATTGACTTTTTTTTCTTTTTTCTTATTGCTTTAGAGATTAAAATATAAACACAAAAATTTTCATATTCTGCTAAGGGTTAATTTAAAACTACTTCAAAACTCAGAATCCTTGAAAATATATCTCACCTTTGATTTTCATTTTATGGTTATAATTATAAAAACACATGCACTGAAAATACCACTAGATGTTCTTATAATTTTTATTGTTAGACATTCATACATATCTCAAAGAACATAAATTATAAAATGACTTTTATCTTTACCTAACTTTACTATTTCTGTTGCTATCTTTTATTCTTGAATATCCATGATTACTTCTGGTCTCATTTGCCTTTATCTTGATGGACTGCCATTACCAATAGTGTAAATTTTCCAGAAATACATTTTCTTCAGAAGAAAATATATTTGCTTTCATTTTACATCTAAAAGATAGAATTCTAGATTGGCATTTGTTTTATTTAAGCACTTTAAATGTGCCATTTCACTGTCTTCTAGTCCCAAACATTTCTGATAAGAAGTCTATAATCATTATAATTTTTCATCTTGTTCTAGTTGCTTTCAACAGCTTTCCTTTTCCTTTGTAGTTTAGCAGTTTGTTTATTATGTGTCCAGATGTGGTTTTCTTTGAGTTTATCCTGATCTTCCTTGGAATCTTTAAATCTTTCACCATTTTGATGAAGTTTACAGCCATTGTTTCATATATGCATTTGCATGTATATGTGTTTGCCATGTGTGTATATGCATATATATGTGTGTGTGTGTGTGTGTGTGTGTGTGTGTATAAAAGCCCAAGTGACCAGCCAACTGTTCAACCATTTGACCAGAAGCTATGACACACACTGACCACCAGGGGACAAACAATCAATGCACAGGCATGAAAACATGGAACAGACTGATGAATCACAGAAGCAAGAGGAAAGGGGGAGGGAGGGAAGAGATTAACCAAAGATCTTATATACATACTAGAGGCCCAGTACACAGATTCATGCACCAGTGGGATCCCTCATCCTGGCCTGTGGGGATCGGGCTGAAACCAGCTTTCCAACATTCCCCAAGGGGTCCCAGATTGTGAGAAGGAGAAGGCCAGGACAAGAGACCCCACTGATGCACAAATCCATGCACTAGGTCTCCAGTGGATATATAAGTATAAAATAAATATATGTATATATACATACATATATAATTTTCCCCTAATCACTTCTCATTTTATTCTGGGAGCCTAATTACACATACAATAAACTTTTAGATAGTTTTCTATGTATGCATAAAATCTGTCCATTAGTTATCAATCTTTTTCTCTCTCGTTCAAATTGCAAAATTCAGCTGGTCAATTTCAAGACAACTCTTCTATCATGTATATTCTACTATTGAGAATATTCAGTGAGGTTCCCCACCCTCTACATACTGAATTTTTCATATCCAAATTTCCCATTTGTCTTTTTACTTGTAGTTTCTTTTTCATCAGTGAAAATGACTATTGATTTTTCTTTTTCTTTTTCTTAATTTTATGTTTGCTTCCCTTTACTGCCCTTTGTCTTTAGGATGTTGGTTTTGGCCTGCATACTTATGCATTATTCAGAGGTTAGCCTGAGACTTATACAGGTGGTTCAAATGTCAGTTCAGCATTCAAAGACCTCATTATGGTGTTGCATTAGTCCCATGCTGTGTAGCTAATCCATGAGTGGGTTTATACACAGAATTAGGGCACCTCTTTTCAGCTCCCTTCCTTCTGAATTTATCCTGTACTCTAGATCTGCAGAGAATCTTTTCTGTGGCTCCTCTGTTCTGAAAGATGGAATTGTTATGGTTGTTTCATTCTCTCCAAACTGCTGCTCTTGGCTACCCTACCCTTCAGGTAAAGCCATGAAAGAGAAAACAATAACCACAGTGACACTGCAGAATTGATTCCTGTGAGAGTTTTGACACCCCAGCACAATCCAGTCTGCTTTTGATCCCTCTTTAAGTTTGCCTTCAGTTGCTTTTTTTTATGTTTTATACAAACATTTTAGATGTCATGAATGGAAAGAATTAGTTTTTGAGGCTCAGACACAAATTGGAACTTATTTTCATCATAGAGGTCCAGTGCATGAAAATTGGTGCACTCGGAGTTGGGGGAGGTCCCTCAGTCTGGTCTGCACCCTCTCACAATATTGACCCCTTCAGGTAGGGTCCCTAGGCCTGGCCTGAGATCAGGGCCTATGGGGGCTTTTCTGCCCCTGGCTGCAGGCATCTGGCCCTGCCCCGACCACTGCCACTGCTTGCCATCTGTGTGTCACAGCCCCACTCCCCTGCCACCAGTTGCCTCTCAGTGCAGGTAACAAGTGTGAGGTGTGATGGCTTGGGTGACCTGGGCCTTCCTCTGCAGGGTGATCGGTGGCCTGCCACACACCTGCCACAATGTGACCGGCCAGTGGCCTGGGCTTTCCTCTTCTTTCCTTCCTTCCTTTCTTCCCTCCCTTCCTTCCTTCCTTCCTTTTTTTTAAAAATATGAGTAATATTTACTGAGCAATACAGAACTGAGTACTAGAAAGGGTTTACCAGGATGGAAATGCACTGCACCCCACCCCCATCACCCACAACACCCAGAGACTACCATACTTAGAACTTAACAAAACAGCCATAACTGCTGAATATCTGCTTGTAACAAAAAACAACAACAACAAACAAAAAAAACACAAAAACAACATAGCATAATTTATACTGTATCACATTGGGTGATTATAGAGATCCATTCATATATTGCTTATATAAAATCTTTTTTTTTGTTGTTAAAAAATATTTTAAAAAAGCAAGTATAAAAAACATGTGCAGTTGAAAACCCTGACAGGGCAGCCAGTCTGTAAACATTCAGGGAGTATGTGCTTTGGGAGGGCATCTGTGTATATGTGTTCGAACACAGCAACTCTAACAGTTCCAGCGAGGGTGTGCCCCGGCTGCCACTCTGGGCAGGACTGAGCTGGAACAGTGGGTGGGTACAACAGAGCCTGGCACTGTGCCCTTTTCCAGCTTTGCATCAGGATCAGGGTCAGGGTCAGGATCAGGGTCAGGGCTGGGTACAGGCAGATTGCAGTTTCACTCTGAGTTTCATACTCAGCCCAATTTTGTTTGCAACTCATGGCTTTTCCTGGGTGCTCCGAGGTGCTTTGGGTGGGTGCTCTGGCAGAGAGGCCAGAGAAGTGCCCACAGCTGCCTAGTTGGGTGTCTCTTTGGCCCAAAGCCTCTGCCCTGCCTCCTACAAGTCTGGCCCCAGGCAGAACAGGTCCCCCTTAGGACTGCTTTGGTCTCAGCACTTGGTCCTGGGTTTCATCAGCTTGGATTTCTTCCCCTGGTGTGCCTGATTTGAGTTTCACAAAAAAGCCTGGCTGGTGCAGGCTATGCTGAGCCTCATTGTAGAGTTGTTCATGCAGCAAGGAAAAGCTCTCTGGGACCCTCCTGCTCCCTCTCCTCACCGCCTCCTTCTCTTCTTTCTCCTCTCAGTCCATGGTGACTTCTTCTCCAGCTGCTACAGCAGTGGGTTGCCTTCTGGAACCCACTCCTCACCGGCTCCCTCTCCTCACCGCCTCCTTCTCTTCTTTCTCCTCTCAGCCCATGGTGATTTCTTCTCCAGCTGCTCCAGCAGTGGGTTGCCTTCTGGAATTGGGGGTCTTAACACTGTCAGTCCTGACGATGCAGGTGGGGAGATGCCGGTTGAGCATCAGGATGAGTTGCTGCCGTTCCTGCTTCAGCTCCTCCATCTGGGTTTTCAGCTCCACATTCATGAGCTTAAGCCACTCAGATTCCTGCTGCAGAAACTCCTTCTGCTCCTTCTTCTTGTTCCGGCATGGGGCTGCTGCCACTTTGTTCTTTCCTGGTGCCTTTGCCTCCTTTCCTCTTTCTTCTAGCTCACTTTTCACAGGTTGAGGCCTCTTGCCCAGTTTCACCTCCAGGAAGTGCAAAGGGACGATCATGGCCCCAATATTGGATGTCAGCATATTTCAGCTCCTCTGCAGTCAGGGCTGAACTGGGGAGTCGGTCAGGGGTCTGTGCCCTGGTAGAGAGTCCACAATCATGGAAGGGTCTGGAATCTTCCTAGGCATCAGAGCAGAGGAGTGGAAGTCCATCCCTGCAGAAGCTGTGTGTGGAGGCGGTGTGGGGCCTGGACCAGGCTGCAGGCACCATGCCCACTCAGGAGCTGCCGTGGCAGCAGCCCTGCCTTGCAGCATCCACCGCTGCCAACACCTCCTGTCTCAGCTGCCGAGTATCCCTCCCACAGACTGTGGCCTGGGTCTCTCTCTTTGAGGTGATTGATCCTGGGGCTCTGCCTGCCTGCCTCATTGCCTCTAATTACTCACCTGCCTACCTGATTGCCCCTAACTGCTTGCCTGCCTACCTGATCACCACTAACTGCTCGCCTGTCTACCTGACTGCCCCTAACTACTTGTCTGCCTGCCTGCCTGATCACCCATAACCATTTGTTGGGGGAGGAGGCCAGCCTGGAAAGGGATCATTTGCTCACCTGATCAATCCTAACCACTTGCCTGCCTACCTAATCACCCCTAACCACTCTGCCTGCCTGCCTGATTTCCCCTAATTGCTTGCTTGGGTGTGAAGCCAGCCCAGCGAGCTGGATGCCTACTAGATCATCCCTAACCAATGGCCTGCCTGCCTGATCATTCCTAAATGCTTTCTGAGGGACGGGCCAGCAGTGGGTTAGAGTGGCCAGGGTGGTTCTGGTCTCTGGTTGTTATATCATTATGGTCCCTGGGCTTTTATCATATAGGATTTTTCTTAAATATAAAATATTAGAACATTTTTTAATAATTAGGCTTTCTAGTCCCAAGCTCTCAATTTACAAACAAGGGACTGCAGACCTGAATTAAATTTCATTATTATCATACTGAATATTATGTAGACATGAATATAATTTATATTCTCAAATAAAGTGTTATATGAGAAACACGAAAGTTGGAGGTTCAGATAAGTAATTAAAGTTATTAACAATTTGAAGTAGTGTTTTTTAAATTTTTCCTTTAATCAACACATTAAACACTTACTAAGTGCCAATCACTGCTTCAGTTTTAATTGCAAAAAAAATGTTGAAAGTTAAGAGACACTTAATGAAAAGATATACTGATAAGCTTTACAAGTATAATAGTGTTTATAATGTTGGGATAGAAATTAAATTTTCAACAATCAACCTAAAATTATTTTTAACAACTATGCTAAAACTCACATTAGAATATATTTTATGCAAGAGCACTCATTGAAATTTATTCTCATTTATTATGGTGTGTTGAAACTGTATAACCTCAGGCTTTTGGTTTGTGTGTGTTTTGTATGTTTAATGACATCTCATAATTTTTAAGAAATTATTTTTAGATATTATCAGTGCAGAAATATAGTGATTTTGACAAGAACTTAACAAATGCTATGATGCCAAAAACTCTGGGAAAAATATAAAATTCTACCACTTTGGATACAAGATGTGGCCCTGAACCTTCTCCCCCTATTATATGAGACATTATCATTTCTGGGAACCTAAGAATCAGGAAGACTTTCAAGAAATTTTCTAACACATCATATAATTCATTATACCACTTAGTTGATAACAATGATTACTTAAAGACAGTTTTTGGGTAAAAAAAAAAATCTCAAAGTGACTTGTCTGATGTACTGCATAGTCCTGATGTTATTGGAGTGTCTATGTCTAACTGATTTTGGTATCCTGAAGAAAAACAAATGAGGCTAGAATGTGTTATCAAAGATATCTGGATGGGGGAGGATCAAAAAAGACTGTCTCCTGTCCTTCCCTATCCATATTTTGTTAATAAATTAATTTCTCACATGTGGTGTGGCTTTATTTTCAAGTGGGAGGAGGAGTAAGTGTTTTCCAGGAACTTAGGAATTATAATTGGTGCTGTAGAACAAGTGTAAGTAGAAAATTACATTACATTCTTTATGGTTTAGAGATTGTGGACTACTTTATTTGGTAATTAGTTACAATGCACACTTTTTCTCTAACACTTTCAAAGTCAATGAATGTCTCTTCTAAACCATTTGTTTGGTAACCTCAGTCTTTACACGGGCAGTCCATCAGTCCAATGGTTATAGGGCATTCCCTAATTGAATTTTTATCTGGGCTGATAAAGTGTTCTTTACTTAGTGTATAGACCTGAAAAATCCTAAACTAAACTAAGACATTTCCAACAACTTAAATTAAGACCCTGGAATAAATGGCAACACAGGAGAGAGGGTATTAAATTATATGTAAAAACTTAAAGATTTGGAATAGAGACCCTTATTGAGACATTGAGTTTGTGAAAATTTATTTAATCTATTCTCATATGTAATTAAAACTTAGACTGGACATAAAATTTTGTTTTGGATAAGTATGTGATGACATTTTAGTGTTCTCTAACTTTCAATGTTGTAATTGAAAATATGGATGTCTTATTCTTCTTAATCCTTTCCTTGTAATGTTTTATATTTCTGAAATATGAAGGATACTTCAACATTCTTCTTTTTAAAAATATATATTTTTATTGATTTCTGAGAGGAAGGGAGAGGGAGAGAGAGATAGAAACATCAGTGAGGAGAAAGAATCACTGATTGGCTGCCTCTTGCACGACCCTACTGGAGATCAAGCCAGAAACCCAGGCATATGCCCTTGACCAGAACTGAACTCAGGACCCCAGTCTGCAGGCCTACTGAGCCAAATCATCATCATTTTTAATTTCTAAAATTCACAAAGATATGCCTTTATTTGGATGTATTTCTATTTACTACACTAACTATTTACTTAATAAGTCCTTATCATAAAAAATGCTTCTGACATCTGGAAATTTTATTGAATAATTTCTTTGCCAATATTCCCCAAATTTTAGTGTTCAATTTTTTCTTTAGAAAATATGTTTTATTATTTAAACTTTAATATTTTTGGCTCTCTTCTTTCTTATATGTATTCTACCATTTTTTCATCTTTTCTCTTTTTGTTCTATTTTCTCTCCTTTATTTTCCAACCTTTCTATTAAACTTTTATTTTTGCTATTATTATTATTTATTTTTTTATTTTTCAGTGCTCTTTTTCTATAAAGGGCCTTTCTTTATAGTAGGAGCCTATTCTTTTTTCATAGATATAATGCAATCTCAGCTCTTAAATATCATTAATCCTAGCACCTGTGATGACTCCTTTTCCTACCTTTATGTATTTCTAAGTGTTACTATTTACTGTTTGCTTTTTTCTGGTGTCTGTCTGATTATTAGATTTTATTTTCATTAAGTGCTTGGGATTTCTTAGCTATCTCAATATATTTAACAATTATCCATTAAAAACATGTTTGGGGTCACCATGTGTAACTATGTTTTATCAACTGTAAATTTGATTGAAGTATAATTTAGTAGGGCTGTTTTATTTAGAAACCAACAATAAAAGTATTTTTAGGTCTTTGATCTGAGGCAGTTTCTCCCAGGGAAGATGTCTTCCCTCTGCCAAAAGGATTCTAATTAACTAAGCATCTTTGTTCTGGGAGTTCTTGGACCTTAGTGAGTGAGGGATGATGGCTGTGTGATTTGTTCATTAATGATAGTTAGTATTTATTAAACACTATGTTCACTAATAGTAGTTAGCATTTACTAGTATTGAGCACTGATTCTGTGCCAGGTACTAATTTTAATGCTCTGCTTTATTTTCTCTCTTGTACCTAACACTATGAGTTAGGTACAAGAGTTATACATATGTCACAATTGATAAATTAGATCCAGATACGTTAAATGGAACATCTAAAGTCACAAGAAGAGAAAGTTGTGTTAATTTTCCTATAGAATGGTTGGACTTTATTTCTCTTTCCTTTGATCCTCCAACTAAAGGAATTCAATTTTTAGCTTGTGTGTTAGAAAGGCTTAATGAGATTTTTATTTGTTCATTTGTTTGTTTACTTACCATATTTTCTAACCTCTTCTGAAAGGAACATCATTGCCAGACATATGTTCAGACATATTTTTCATTCCATTATATGTGACTAGATGTCCAATGCACAAAATTCATGCAAGGGGCTCAGCCCTCTCAGCCCTGGATGCCTCATGGTCCTGAGGTCCCGCACACTGGTCATTCCCAAAGTTTGTTCCTGAAGATCATTTGGAAGGTCATTTTACTGTCTAGTCTAATTAGCATATTAAATCTTTATTATATAGGATTATAGGTAAATGGATGAATTATATAATTATATGGCATGTTGTGCTTTGGTCTTTGTATATACACTGTGCTTTCAACATGAGAAATGTTTCTGATGTTCCTATTATGCTATGCTCAAAATGCATGACTGAAAGAGCTGCATGTTTGTTTTTTTCTGTCTAGTGCAGTGTAATTATTTCTCTGCTTTCCATAAAATTATTTCAAATTTTCTTAGAAATTGCAGTCATGTTTTAATAGCAAAATTGTCAAGGCAATTTTATTTTCTAGCCATGAAGAAAAAAATGCAAGGTAGAAGTGAAATATGGCTGCTAAACTTTAAAAAATATATAATTTTTATATTTTGTTAACCAAAGCTAGATATAGGGTAGGGGAAAGGTCATCTTCTATAGCTCACAGAAGTGATTAAATAACGAAATAAGGGAACAAAGTGTTGTGATTCTACATATTGTGAACATTGATTGCCATTCAAATATTTTGTGAAACACTGAAGCTGATACTGAGATCACAGATGTTATTATCATAACAGTAGGCTTGAGAATATAAGTATGTGGTAAAAGAAACAAAACAGAAGATACAATTGTTAAAATAACTAATTTTGAATAATACTATAGTTCTTAAAATAATGATAGCTCCAAATTATATAATTATATCTTTTTTTTTCTTTTTACCTTTCAGCTTTTTTATGCTTAACTTTGTAAATAGTGACCATTTTATTTCCTTTCTTTTCTTTTATCTTTGCATTAGCTATGAATTTATGAACTTATACACCAGGTTCATTTTTGGCCCATGTGGAAGAATTCTTCATGGTTGTCATTTTTTAGTATAAATACATTTTTTAATGCTAGGTATTCATTACTCCATTGCATATAAACCTTCCTTTGAACTGCTTTGTTTTCTTCTCTATCCTAGTTTTTAATTAAATGCTCCTTAAATCCTAAGAACTAGTTATTTTAAATAATTTGTATAGACTCAATTTATTTTCATTTCCATCATGTTATTTCTAGATTTTAAAGAAAAAATTCTTCACCTACTAGTCTTATTTTGCCTTTTCAAATTCTTAATTACTATTTCCTATGTTTGTCATCCACTACTTCCTGTAAAACATGTTATTGGAGAGTGTAAAATATTGAATTTAAAATGTTCTGTAAATGCCATAATGATATCCTACTAAAATAATTACTTTATATTTATTGAAATTGGATTTGTTTTTACTATTTTTGTTTATTGTCTCAATTTGGACTTGCATCAGAAATTGTAATGTAAAAGAAAATAACCTTATGTGCAAGAAATGCATAATAAACAAATGGATAATTCTATTTATAGACATTTGCTTTAGTGGTTATTGGGGAGAAGCTATTTTGCATAGGTTTTGAGAGAGCACATGAAAATCTTAAGCACGTATGAGAGCAAGAATAGGATCAAATAATGCTATTATCTGTTATGTAAGAACTATTTATCCCTCACAGATGGTCATAACCCTTTTGTAATCCATGAACGAAACCTATAAATCTTATTCCAGAAATAAAATTTATATCCACTGAGTTTTCTCTTCTTTATTGCCATGTCTGTAGTACAATCCCCAGGTATCTTACCTAGAATTTTGCAATTAATAGCCTCTTCTTTTGTCTCCCACTTTCCATTTAAACTAGGTTATGTCAACACTATGGTAAAATTCTTTCAATGGCTTTCCATGACAGTTAGGAAAGATGTCCAAACTGTTTATGCAAACCTGAAAGCTGAAGGGTCGGCTGTCAGCCTACTGCCTAGATTCTTTATTGTACAACATTTTCTTTCATAATTGTGTCTTTATTACCCTGACATTGATTCTCTTTCCCTGACACGCCAAGCTTTTCTTCTATGTCACAAAATCTGTATTGCCTTTCTCATTCTTTGCCTCAGCTCAAATGTGACCTCGTCAGAGATAGTCTCTCCTAAGTTGTGCTTTTTTGCCCATCATACTTTCAGTTATTTGGAATCAAATCTTACAACTTTTTTAAAATAATAATTACCAGAGGCCCAGTGCATGAAATTCGTGCACAGGCGTGGGTGGTCCCTCAGCCCAGCCTGCACCCTCTTGCAATCCAGGACCCCTTGGGGAATGTCCGACTGCCAGTTTAGGCCTGGTCTCCGAGGGGCAGGGGGAGTGCCATGAGGTTGGCCAGCCCCCACCCCTCTAGTTGAGGGGTGGGGCTTATTGGGGCTGGGGCTGGCTGGGAGAGGGTTCCTGGGAGGTTGCTTGGCTGGCCACAGCCCCTATGGGGGAGCAGGTGCTTGAGAGCAGGGCCGGCCAGGGGAAGGGGCTGTGGGAAATTGTCTGTCTGGCCCTGCCCCTGATTGTATATATATATATATATAATTTGGTTACTTGTATTATATATATATTTATACTCAAATAAAATATATATATTTTATACTCTGAAGTAGTATTGCTCTCTTATTTATTTTTTGTTTTCCAAATGTTGAACATCAGCTTCATTAAAGTTCTGACTACATAGTGTTAGCACTTATTTTAAATGCTACCTTACACATTAAACAAGTTAATATTAGCCTCTTCATGATGGAATTACCAAAATTTGACAATGTTCTTGAAATAGGGATTGTAGAAGGAAAACATATTATTTCTTTCTCTAGTTCCAATAAAACTAATGAAGAAATATTTTGTGACTTAGTTGCTCACCTTTTGGAGCTAATGTAGTTTAAGACTTTAGTTAGTATATTGCAGCTGAAACATGAGAGTGGCAGAGTCCTTTGAGTAGCCTGAGGAGATGGTAAAACTACTATCTATTTATAAGGTAAAGAAGAGTGTGTGAATGAGCAGGGTTGTCTGTCAAAACAGCATGCAGAGAGTAAGGTAAAAGGAATATGAGGGTGATTGAAAAAAAAATCTTTAGGATTATTATTCACAATATTACACTCAGCATACTAGTTCTAAAAGAAAAGCAAGTTACTTCAATTATTAGAAAAATTTAATGTTTCTTTACCCGTAAGTCAAACCCTGGAGAATTCTTACACTTCGAAAATACCAGAATAAGAAAATGTATGCCATGTACTGTTTAAATAATACACAATGTTGGAACAGCCTTTATATTCTCTGGTTTATTGATTTGTGATGTGGCGAATCATCCTCCAAGTTATCTCATAGTGTGGTTTTAACCACCAATGAGAATACAGAATTATAATAATGGGAGAGGCAGCTTAAAGGAAGGTTACTCTTATAGCTGTTGTTAATTTATTTTTTTTAAATATTTTGAAACTATAAAAATAAAGACGATGTTCAGCTATATCTGCTTATCTCTATATTTATACTTATGTGTACATATCAATGTTATATGGTTTGACTAAAATTATGTATAAGAGGCTATTTTTGTTTTGTTGCTTTGTTTAAGAGCTAGGACAAAAATTGTAATGATACAACTTGTCATACTTATTTTTTCCTTTTTTGATAGAAATAAGATTTTATTTTAGGAGTAATTCTTCTTTTAAAGGTGGATCTGGAACAGAAAACAATTTAGCAAATCCTTAATTTTGCCCATCTAAGGAAAGTGGCTGTTCATCGAGAAAAGCTGCATGAAGTAAAATAACACAAGAACAGATGTTTAAGAAAAGATGAATATTCTGTTTTATAATATAAGTGATTCCTTTGCAAAATATGAGACTCATTAAGAATGTTTGTTCTGTCCATCTGGAGTTGGACTACTGTAGTATCCATTCCTGTTAAATTGTGTTTGCTGTTAGCAAGTAATGATTTATAGAATATGGAGAGGTTGAATACAAAAGATGGAAGAATTGTTCTTAGAAATATCTATATGTTATTCTAATTATTGTCAGACTAGAGGCCCATTGCACAAAACTTCGTGCAGGACTAGGCCTTCCTTCACTGGGCTCTGGCACTGGCTTCCCTCCAGCACTCAGGACCCAGGCTTCCTTCCTATAGCTGCCTGCAGACACCTGGGCTGGCTTCCCTCAAGTTCCAGCTTCATTAGGAAGGATGTCCAGAATGACATCCAGAAGATGTCTAGTCTAATTAGTATATTACTCTTTTTTTATTATTGCTAAGAATAGATATCAGTGGAAGTCTACTTAGGAAATACAGATGAAGTCAGATATTTCAAGCCAAGGAAACTTAATTCAAGAAATTAGTTCAACAGTATGCTGGAAGGGCTGAGGATGATAACAATATATAGTAATTGCAGCCCAGAAATTAGTAATAGAAGATGCCACCATCCTAGAGTAGGGAGTGCGCAGGGAAAATATTAAAAAAAAACATAGAATTCTGGATTGAGCTTGAACCAATGCAGGCTAACCCTACAGGGTCCAGTGTCACAAAAGGAGGGTCAGGCCAATGGCACTGAAATTACATGAAGCCACTGCAAGACCCATGCTGGATATAGAGAAAAATGATGAGAAATACACTTGATTTCTTTTTTTATTTCTCCCATTTTCCTTTCTTCCCTTTTTCTTTCCCTCAAATCTCCCACAATTGTCTCCCATAACCAAATTTATCAGGAAGCTAGCAGCCAGGGAGCCTTTGAAATGTAGGTTTCAAGAGAAAGGCAAGAAATGGATGTGGAAGTATATAAGCTAATGATAATCACAGAGGATTTCTTCTATGCTTTCACTAGAGCATCTTTAAATGTTTCAACCTGGACTTAAATATTTTCTGAATAATCAATGGAAAGCTTCTTTACCTAGGAGGAACTTAGTAAAGAATTATAGGCCCTTACTGAGGTTGTTGTGGTGATGTTTATAGTGAATTTCATTGGAGAAGGATTCCATGGAATGTAAGGATTGAGAATTGGCTTTAAAAGGAGTACCAAATGCAAGAATACCAGGAACTTGTCTCTGAGAATTCATGGAAATCAGAAAAAGCTATAGAGACCTTCAAAGGAGTTGATTTCTGCTTGTAATATTGATTTGGACTCAAATGCAGTAGTTGTAATTTAAATTATATTATTTGTTGGTGTATCACTGTTAATTGAAATATCTGAACAGTTTTTTTAAGAAGCTCTAGATACATGTGCATGGAATTCCCTAGATAGAACACATCTTCTAAATTTATATTTAGTACTTGAAATTTAATTATAACCTATTCAGTGAGTACCAAAAAAAAAAAAAGAATTAAGAAGAAATTAATTCTTAGGAGTTTCTACCAGCAAAGCCCAAAACCCAGAGCATACTAGTATATAGAGGCTTATAAGTCATGTTGCTATTTAAGAGATATATAAAAACAAATCTCAGAGGCTTAATAATCTCAGAGGATAAAGCCAATATCTTTTTATTGTAAAGACATATTTATTCACTAATGTGAGACTGTTTAAAACACAGTGATTTTGAAGGACATTATATATCCATTGAACTATGGCAGTGGTCGGCAAACTGCGGCTTGTGAGCCACATGCAGCTCTTTGGCCCCTTGAGTGTGGCTCTTCCACAGAATAGCACAGTCTGGGCGAGTCTATTTTGTAGAAATGGTATTAGAAGAAGTTTAAGTTTAAAATATTTGGCTCTCAAAACAAATTTCGATCGTTGTACTATTGATATTTGGCTCTGTTGACTAATGAGTTTCCCGACCACTATGGCATATATCAGGTTTAATATTTCATGGTTTGTCATTAAGAGTCCTTCACAGATTTTTTTTGAAATTATATTTTTAAATTATTTTTTGACATTAACTCTACCATCAATTGAATTTAAATGCTCACTGATTTCTAAACACATGTTGCATTTTGTCATTTTTATCTTCTTTACCCATCTCAACTTATCCACTCTTAAAACATATCCCCTTTTCACTGGCTACTCTGGTTCTATTCACTTTTTAAGATTATATATATTTTTTCATATATAGATCTTCTATGTTTTTTTAAATATATTTTTATTGATTTCAGAGAGGAAGGGAGAGGGGAGAGAGAGAAACACCACTGATAAGATAGAATCACCGATTGGCTGCCTCCTGCATGCCTTACCATGGAGATCAAGCCCACAACCTGGGCATATGCCCTTGACCGGAATCGAACCCTGGGCCCTTTAGTCCGCAGGCTGACGCTTTATCCACTGAGCCAAACCAGCCAGGGCAGATATTCTACGTTTTAAATTATTAGACTGATTAGACTGTGCACTATAGGTAAAATTAGTCGACAATATATTTGATATTGTGAACTAAGGGATGTGGGGCAGCATTATGCAAATGCAGTGATATCTGACAGGTTCTAGTGGATTTGTACTTGATCACATTAGCTAAATTGGAACTACATTTGCTACAAATCACTTTCCTCTATAGATCTGATTTACAATTGGCAAGTGAAGACATTTGTGGAGGATTTGGAAGGAGGAAGTGAACCAGCAGCCATTGTACAATGAGATTGGTGAAAGGTGCCTATTGTCACAGTATCTCACATACATTGTCACTTCTCGTGGGTCACTTTGCTGGCATCGGGCTGCACCCAGTTCCCTAGGTCCTTAGCTCTTTCCAGATCTCTTCTTTCATATATTCCAATTCTGGTCCAGGTATGCTGTGGGCAGCACTATCACAAGATGACAGCTTCTTTTTCAGGTCATATTCATGACCAAAGTTGGTGGTTTGCAGTCATGGATTCTGTGCTGTCTTGTAGTTTCTAGTGTGTCCTCATTCTCCTACTTCATGTCTGTCATTTTACTGACTTCTTACCTTCCAGCTGTTTCAGACTGACCATTAGTTTCTGAAAAGCCTTCTATACAGTTTGTCATATGCTCCCACAAGTGCAGAAAAGTTTATTTCAATAATATAGCCTAACTCTGTATTACTCATATCGTTTTTGCACTTTTGATTAATCACTTGTTCTGCAAATGGTTCCAAGAAATACAACCTTAGGAAGGATTCCCTGAAATATTTATCTGATGTGATTAGTTCTAATGGCATTAATGGCACTGTTGACAGTGTAAAGGGGCTGCTTGTCCATTCCAAGCTGTGGCAAAACTTTCACTTTTGTCATCGTCATACTTACATTAAACTGTTATAATCAAATGCCTGCAGAAGGCAACAGTGAGGGTAACAAAGTAATTGCCAACAGTAATAGTTTAGTGAAAATAAAGAGTATAACATAATTCATTGGTTGTTTCTAATTGTATTGCAGTAGTTAGATGGGGGGATGCAATTAGTTTAGGGCTTTAAATTCACAAATAGAGGTCTGGGGAAATGATCAGAAAAAAATTGTGATGGCTCTACAATAAATACTTATCCTCTGTGGATTCAGAGACAAGATAATAGAAAACAAACCTTCAAGTCTAATCTTGTGGGTAGTTGAATTGCAATGCACAATGAATTCAGGATCTCACAAGTAGTCTTATATAAAAATTAAGGCACAGATTATGTTGAAGTAGGACCCTGCAAAGTGATATAAAGGCTATGTGTGAATTCTTATAAAGCTGAGAACCTTGATTGCTAATTCTGTGGAAACTCTTCTGTCTGCATAAGAGTTATAAAGGCTATGTGTGAATTCTTATAAAGCTGAGAACCTTGATTGCTAATTCTGCGGAAACTCTTCTGCCTGCCATGCCCCCCCTGAGAGACATGGGGTCCCCTTGCTTGGAAAACCAACTACCATGAAGGGAATTTTTGCTATTACTAAAGACTATACCCACCACCTTTCATTGCTTCTAGAACTAAATTAGATTCATCTGTGAAGGCCCCTTGTGGCAAGTTAGAAATAGTATCCTCTGAGGATAATCTAAAGAACCTAAGATTTATTTTCAGCTTATATCAATGGTTTCTTTTTTAAAAATTATTATTCTTTTTATTAACTAAAGTTTTACATATGTCTCCTTTTCCCCCAAATGACCCTCCCCCTACAGGACCGGGAAAGCCCCCACCACCCCAGTGTCTTTATGTGAGTGAGGACAGAATAAAATTATGTTGGATCAAGTCATCTCTGTTGACAGATATTCTGGATTCATTGTATTACTTCTAGCAGTTAGGAGAGAACTAAGAGATTTTTAGGTTGTTTGAAACATGGACCCAAAGGAAATCAAAATTGAATAAAACGGAAAGGACAGAACTTCCTTGGTACAAGAAGATACTCATAAGCATAGAGAAGTTGAAGTGCTGGAGTAGATTTATCACATGAAAACTGCCCACATAAGAACATCCAGAGATCATTGCCTTTACCAAGCCTATGAGAAATACAGTTTTGGGGAAAGTATGCTGGGTTCCTGTAACTCACTGGGAAAATGGCATTTTAGAGTGTCAGTGATCAACTTGTGGTACTTGGTTGCCTGAGACAAGATGCATATGGTTATCATGATGGGTGGCAAAGTAAAAGCAGTAAGCTAAGTAGTCTGACAAGTAGAGATGATTGATTTTGGCTAGTTGATCCTTGAAGAAGGTTCCTGTTACACTGCAAAATATTTATATTATTAAATGCTATTGTTATCTAAAGGTACCTGCCACCATTTGTCAGGATGATTGATCATTTGGTAACGAGACATAATCAGACTTTGCAGAGATAACTAGATACTGACCCTCAACTGTCATTAAATCCTAGACACCTGAAATGCCATGTGGTACACCAGTGAGAGGAAAGACCTAAGTCTTGGCTCAGATACATCATACTGCCCCTATGTGTCATGAAACATTATCATGAAACCTGACCTTTCTGTCATGAGTTGGTTGCTATTTAAATTACCAGCCATAAAGTTGGGCATGCATTACAGTACTCCATCTTCAAATGCATATGGTATATACAATAATAGGCTCAAGCAATTTCTAGCAATATAAGTTTGCTACAAAAATAAGTGACCCAAGTGTTTATGGACCTTATTAGTACATTGCCTCTTCCCTTTCAACCCACACCTATATCTGTTTCAGGAGTTTCCTATGACTAGTTGATTTAAAAAGAAATAGATGGTGGACATAGCTTACATATATGGTTTTAGAGATATACTGGCACCCCCTAAAGTGGATGGCTGTAGCACCACAGCTCCACACAGCGGTGATTCTGAAGTAAAGAAAACTCTTCCCATGGGCAGACTTTTGAGTTGTGCATTAGATTGTTCATTTTCCCCAGATGGAAAGAGAGAATGTTAAATGAAAGACCTACATTCACTGAGGAGCAGTGACAAATTATTTGGCTAGATACCGGGGAAATTTGGAAAGGATAAAATTGGAAAATTTGAGGCAAGGATTTTGGCTGAATCAAACTATGAATAAACTTTCCCGAATTCACACAGAATGTGAAGATATTCGTGTCCAACACAGGTATTAACCAAGGAGCAATCTCAGCAGAAGAGGGTCTTAGTAATTAGGTGGGTAAAGATGTTTTGTTCTGCAAACATTATCCAACCTCCTTCCAACTATGCCATCCTCACAAAATTGGTTCATGAACAAAGTGGCAGTGACATCAGGGACTAAGTTATGTGTAGATTCACTCAGCAATATCCCCTTCTGAGTATATGACTTGTCAACAGCTAGTTGGTACTTGTATCCACACTCAATAGTCACAGTGAGCTTCAGATATGACATCACTCTCCAAGGGATGCATCTAGCTACTTGTGACAGGCTGTCTGCATTGAGTAGTCCCATCTTAGAACAGGCAGTTTTCATTTACCCTATATGTGGATTTACTTGTTCTTCCTGCAGTGCTTCTGCTTGTTATTCATGTAGTTACAGAATGAGTTATTCACCATTATGGCATTCTACACTGAATTGCTGTTGATCAAGGGACTCATTTTATACAATATAAAGTTTAACAATAAATGCATGCTCATGGAATCGACTGATCTTATCATATTTTGTCTCATCCTGAAAGAGCTGTTCCAATTGAATAGCAAATGGCCTTTAGTAAATTTACATTTAATGCAAACTGATGGCACTATTTTCCTTTTTAAAAAATTATATTTTATTGATTTTTTTACAGAAAGGAAGGGAGAGTGACAGAGAGTTAGAAACATTGATGAGAGAGAGACATGGATCAACCACCTCCTGCATGCCCCCTACTGGGGATGTGCCCACAACCAGAATACATGCCCTTGACCGGAATCGAACCTGGGACCTTTCAGTCTATAGGCCAACACTCTAGCCACTGAGCCAAACCGGTTTCGGTGATGATGGCACTATTTTCCAAGGGTGCGATAAAATAATCCAGCATGTGTAAATGTTCTAAATCAATAACATATATAGTGCTCTTTATGTCATAACTAAGGCTCACAGATCTAGGACTCAAAGGGGTTGAATGGGAACAGATTTTTTTCATCATTATTTCTAGTAATTAAACAGCAAACACTTCATTTTCCATTTTTACAACTTAGACTTCTGCAGATACCCAGGTCTTAGTTTAGTTGTGAGGAATGCTTTCAGCAGGGAACATGGCAGTGGTCTCATTAAGTTGGAAATTGAATGGGGCTGTCAGATGGCCTTTTGGACTCTTCATTCCAGTAAACCATTAGTAAGATAAGTGAGTTAGCATATTAAATAGGGTAATGGAACTCACTTTCAAATATAAGTTAGGTTATGGCTACCACACAATGGGAGCAAGGAGATGTTATATCTGGGATATATATATATATATATATATATATATATATATATATATCTCAGATACCTGTTAGGACTTCCATGTCCTATGATAAAGTTAAGAGAGAACAGTTATAACCCAAGGCAGGAAGGACTGCTATGACCAATATCCTTCAGGGTAAAGTGATGGATACCCTGCAATGCAAAGACTCATGAATAGGCATGTTACTTGCTTAGGGTAAATGGAATATGCAATGGATAGTGGAAGAAGCATATATAAATATACACCAGCAATGGAATATCAAGTAAGGAATGTAATAGTTATAATAGTTCCTTCTTTATTTTTATATGAGTACATCAGTGAACATATTAAGTATTTTCTTCTTCCATTCCATTGCCTTTTAAGTTTAAATAAAAATGTTTTAATGAGAATTAACTATTATGTATTAGAATTTAAGGATATCAAAGGGTTTTATGACTCAGAAGTGGACTGAAATTTCAAAGACCAATAAATGATATTGGGTCTTTGTAGCCTCCATGGGGGAGTGAGTTAGTGTGTTTGGGGTTGTACAAGGAATAATTGTATTATGTTATGTGGAAATGATTTTAAATTGCCCGTTTGGGAATGTGAAGGATAATTAAAAGAAGACATCTGGTATTGATATCTAGTTGATAAGAAATGGACTATGGATATTTCATATTATGTTAGAAATACACTTCCCAGAATTTCTTCCCTTCATGGTTCTTGGAGTAATTACAAAAATAAAGGCAGACTTGAGAGAATCTCAGGGACCAAAGGATGATGAAATACCACAAAGTATCGTAAAAGTAGTAAATCATTATCACCCCGGGTCTTACCGTTGCTGGATATAAATTCTTATTCATTAAATATGTATTTTAACTGAAAGTTCTCTGTTGTCTTCATTTCCTGTTAATGTGTTAAAAATATTCTGATACTAGTATATTTCATTTCTTTGCATTAATTTAGTCAATGAGTACTTATTTAGCACACAGGAGTTCACTCCTTTCCTAATTTGGATATAAATACATAAATAAATATGACAGATTTTTTTCCACCTAAGATATTATATTCTCTCATATATTTTAGTGGAATGAAAAGTAAACAAATTTCATTTTAGAATATGCTAAATGATGTAAGAACAAGGAAAATGTGCATAAGTAGGAGAATGCAGGTTCAGGATGATGGCACATTATTCAACAGGGTTATCCAGGTACATTTTACCAATAAAGTGAGAGGTAAGGTTAATCTTGAAAAAGATGAGGCAGTCAGCCAGCCAATTGTTTGGGGCAAGAAAATACCAATTAGAGAAGACAGTTAAGAGCAAAGACCCTTAGGTTCAAGTGGCCTTGGAGTACTTGACCATCCACAAAGAGAACAACTGGAGTAGAAAAGAGAGGAATAAGAGGTGACAATAAAGACTTGAGGACATGAGGAACAGATAATGTGGAGTCAAGAGAGAGTGTTTTAGTTTTTTAATGAATGAAATTATAAAATGTTTGTATGCTTATAGAAACATTTCGGTAAAGAGGAAAATGAAATGATGCAAGGGAGAGGAGGTAGTTTTTGGAATTCTATCCTGCGTTAGGTGAGAGCGGATGGGATCAAGTGCACATAAGTGTTCACTGTCTTATCTAGGAGCACAGGTAGTTCTTGCATAGCAACAGGAGGCACAGCAGAGTAAATGGGCAAGTACTAGTAAATTGTTAAATGCGATGCTGTGGTCAAGTGGAAATTCTACTCTGATCATTTATTTTGCCATAATAGGAAACATGATTATCCAATTAGAATGAATATAGGAGAGGAGATCTGGAGATGTGTGGAATGAAAAGGCATGGGTAGTCTAGAGTAAATAGGGGTAGATTTTGTAGTTGGAGTTTGGAGGAGCATTAAAGGCCATCTCAATATTAGAGATTATGAAGCCAATCTTCATGTTTATTGGCATTTCTTTAGCCATATTCATCTGTGCAGAGAGTTCGATTTCATCATGAATTACTGCTTGCCAGAAGGTCACAATGAGGTGATAGAGAAACAAGAAAATTGAAGGTTCTGCAAAAGTGGGGTTTTAATGAAGGATCATGAATTCTACCTTGCTTCAGTGATATTAGGATCTGCCAGTGGTGATCTTAGGACAGTGCTTTCCAACTTGATAACACAGATAAATCCCATGTGGGTGTTTTTAAAATATAGAATCACAAATTTAGAATTCTATATTCAGTAAGTTTAGGGAAGATACTGAGTATTTGCATTTCTATCAACGTCCCAGTTGATGCCTATTGTTAAGTGATCTCTCTTTCAAAATACTTTTAAGGCTATTCTGTCTCTCCCTGCCCCCCTTATTCTTTATTCTCATACTCTTGAGACCATCGCTCTGCATTTCATGTATTTTTTTTAAGTATTCATTAATTGGTCCACTTATATTCATTCATACACTAATGTTAATCTATTTGAAATTCCCTCATACTTAACCACTAAAGTATTTGATATGAGCATATAACTCATACTGTTATAGTTATAAACAGGTACAAACAATATAGCCACCTCATCATTATAGTCACTTCCTCAATATTTTTACCAGTCTCTCTTGGCTAAAGCTTTGGTTAGACTGCTCATAACTTTTTATTAAAATTTCAAATTATAATGTAATCTTATGATTATAATTACTCTTTAAAATAACTTCTAAAGTTTATATTGCTTTTGTAGTCTAAAAATGTAAATGGATTTAATATATTTTTCTAACAAAACTTCCCCAAAGCAAATCAAGATAAAATTTAATTTAAAATATTTATCCACAAATATTTATAGATCTTTGAACCTTTAGGGGAAAAAGAAAATTTGTATCTGAAATTTAATAGTAGTGTAAGCAAAACTATGTTCTTCTGGGGGAAAAAAAAATTGTGGTTACTTTTAAACTTCGGTTAGTACAAAAAGATACAGGAGGAGGTTTTCTCCAGGTTAGTGTGCCAGATTTGGCAATAGGATGAAGTTATCTTTAAAGAGAGTCGACAGGACTCCAGAAGGAACATTTGGTGAGGAATCTGCCAACTGCCTTTATTACCTTCTGAACTCCCTGTAAGTCACAGGTACTTCCAGTTTTGTTCTGCAGATAATTCGAGCTCCATCTGTGGTTGATGAATATTTTTTAGTATGCTATTACAAATTATGGCTTTTGGCATTGTTACATCTTTTCCATGGAAATTCAACTTCATAAAATATTGTGTTTCTTAATTCTGTGTATATTTATGTGGTGAGAAATGCGCTGAGAGAAATGGGGGCATTATTTTCTGTTGTAATTTGTTGGTTGGTTTGTATCCTAAACAAGGTTGTTTTAAATTGTATGCTGGAGTAGGTGATTATTAATTCTTAACTATAAATTTTCAACAGAGTCTATAGTAAATGTTCCCTAAGGAAGTCAGAGTATCTGTCAATAAATTTTAATTCATATAAAATCTACCTAGTAAAGATATAGTTATTTGGTTTGATGTGAAAGAAGGAAACGTTGATATTGTGAATAATTTTTGCAATACTCAATTTTTAACTAAGTATAATTTCTTTTTGGTAGAATTATTTTCATAAGTTAAGAAAATTTAAAAATATTTTATAGTTTGATGTTGCATTACTTTCTAGATACACTCCTAAAGTAGTTTTAGAACATGAACTATTGTATCACAAATCTGTTATATAGATGGCTCAGAGGCCTGGTAGGTTAATTACAGCAGAATCCTATTATTAAAGCAAGTAATTGCATCCTACATAGTAAATTTGGAATAAATTATTAAAAATACAGATAAAGTGTACAGAGCATCAATTAACAAGTCCAAAAATAGTATATGGCATACATAAGTAGAGGGTTTAGTTTTTAATTTAGCACTTTAAAATTTATAGTTGACATCCAATATTATAACAATTTCAGGTGTACAGCATAGTGATTAGGCATTTATATACCTTACAAGAGGCATGAAATTTGTGCACTGGGGAGGGTGTCCCTTAGCCCAGCCTGTACCTTCTCCAATCTGGGACCCCTCAGGGGATGTCCAACTGCAGTTGGACTGCTGGCTCCTAACTGCTTGCTTGCCTGCCTGCCTGATTGCCCCCTAACTATTCCCTTACTGGCCTGTTTGACACCCAACTGTTTTTCTGCCAGCCTGATTGCTCCCAACTACCCTCCCCTGATGGCCTGATCACCCTCAAGGCTTTATTAGTATAGATATGACTCTTCACAGAAAATTTTACTAATCCTGCTTTACAATAAAGTCTTGACAATTGAATCATTGGGACCAGACACTAAGATTTTCTTTCTTTGAATAGTTGAGGAAATAATTATCTTTAATTTGCCCTGAAATTAAAATGAGATAATGACTTAGAAAAGTTTAAAAGCATCATATAAAAATAACTTGTCTTTTTCATGTACTGAAAAGACAATAATGTGGTAAAGTGAGAAACCCTATTTTTATTCCCCCCTTCCTTCCTTTACAGCCTTATTTAAACTTTGAAATTTATAAAAATGTCACTCCAATTTTCATTTATTTACATTCAATATTATTTTATATTGGTTTCAGGTTTTATATTAGTTACAGAATAGTGATTGGACAATCATATACTTTACAAAGTGTTCCCTGATATTTCCACTACCCACCTGGCATCATACCATCATTACAACACTATTGACTATATTCCCTATTTAAGTGACAATGGGTTTACAGGTTCCTTCCAGTCTTTCTTTTGTGTTCACCTTTCCTTTTCTTTCTCACTTCTTCCCTCATTTCCCTTATATAGTATCTCAATTGGCCATCAAAGTTCAGTGAATGCACTGGGACACACCAGTTAGCACTGGGAGCTTTTCTGAATCACATAAGTCAGTCCGGTACCCTGCAGTGTGGCTCCCCTCCACTGAGGTGGCAACACCCCCTCAACCCCTACCTCAGGGCTGTGGGTCTTTGTCCCTCTGCCCCCGTGTCCTTTCATGCTCCTTGATCCCTGGCTGGCCCACCAATATCTTGGGGCCACTGCAGAACCTCTCTCTCTGCAGGTGAGGCAGATCCCTGCCTGCTGGTCCTCTGCCCCAGCCTGAGCCCCCTCTGGTGCACCCCACCTCGCCAAGTTTTTTCCTTTGATCTATGGCATTGGTGACAGCACACTCCTAGCAAGCCTGGTACCAAGAGGGGAACAGGGTCAGTTCTTTGCCCAGAATGCCAGAGGTTGCAGTAGCATTGGTAGATGTCGCCCAGAGCCTGCTGGCGAAGGCAGCGCCTGTGTGGGGTGTCCTCATAGAGGGATAGACAGGTGCTGCTCAGAGCCCCTTGGAACATCCTCCTACTAGGCAGCCACTTTGCCAAAGCTGTGGCACTCGCCCTGGAGCCGCCCCTCAGGCAACCCCGCAGTCTGGGCCTCCTTCCTCTTCTTCCACATTCGGTCTTCATCCATCCCTCTCTCCTGCAGTGCTTGCCCTCCAGGCCCCAAAGAAAAGAGCCAAGACCAAGAAAGACAAAGCTTAAAGGAAGTGAGTCTTGAACCATCACATCCCATTCTCTGGATTTCCTCCTGCACCTCCTTTCTGTGTCACATCTTGAATGGGCACCCTATGGCCCAGCCACATGGCCACCTGGTGGCCTGGTAGAGTCTGTCTCTGCAAAGCTGTGAATCTGTGGCCAGAGTCCCTGTCTGTGTCTCAGAAACCCATGCCTGCTATGTTCTCAGGGCCCCACTGGAGTGGCTAGGCAGGCTAGTTTCCCTTCCCCTGGCTGCGATGTTTCCGAAGCTCCAGGTGAGTGGCTAGGTGGGCCGGCCAATGGCTCCCCTGGGCTGCGATGCTCCTGCTTATAGTCCCTCTACCATTGCACAACATCCTTGCCAAACTTATTCTTGAATATCTTTTTTATAACAGCCATTCCAACAGGTGTGCGATGTTCTTTTATTGTAGCTTTTATTTGCATTTCCATGATGATTAGTGATGGCAAGCATCTGTTCATATATCTGTTGGCCATCTCTGTCTTCTCTGGGGAAATGTCTATTCAGGTCTTCTGCCCATTTTTAAATCAGATTGTTGAGTTGTATTTTAAAAATCCCACTAAAACATTATTAGAACTAATATATGAATTTAGCAAAGTTGCAGGGCACAAAATTAATTTCAAAAAATCTGTTGCATGTTGACATACTAATAATGAACTATCAGAAAAAGAAATTAAGTACAATCCCATTTACAATTATATAAAAAAAATAAAATTCTCAAGAATCAGTTTAGCCATGGAGGTAAAATATCTGTACTCTAACAACTATAAAATATTGATGAAAGAAATTGAAGACAAAACGAATAAATATATTAAAAATTAATATCATTAAAATATCCATTTTACTTTGAGTATTATTTAACTGATATTAATATAGCTATCAGAATTTTCCATTTGGTTAATGTCACCTTGAATACATTCAATTTCTACTATTCTTTAACAATTGAAAATAACTGGTTATAGCTACATGGTTTTCTATAAGTATTATCTTCCTGTTTGGATTTTTTCTATATTCTTATGGTTTAAAGATATACCTAATTAAAAGCATATAGCTGGATTTTTTTTTCTTTTGCCATGTTATCTAGAAAATATTCTCTTACCAACAAGTATCTTCCTTAATAATCACTTATTTTATTTTTTTAAAAATCGTTATTGTTTAAAGTATTCTATATGAATACCTTTTTCCCATTGACCTCTTGCCACTCTTTCCCACCACCCCAGTACATGCCCTCAACCCCCTACTGACTGTGTCCATGGGTTATGCTTATATTCATGCAGGTAACTAATACAGCTTAACAAAAGGAAGATAAATGATTCAATCAAAAAAATAAGCAAAGGGCCTAAATAGACCCCTTATGAAACAGGACATACAGAAGGCCAAGGGACATATAAAAACCTGCTCAAAGTCATTAATCATCCAAGAGATGCAAATCAAAATGACAATGAGATGCCATCTCACACCTGTCAGAATGGTAATCATCAACAAATCAACAAACAACTAGTGCTGGTGAGGATGTGAAGAAAAATGAACCCTCTTGTACTGCTGAGAATGCAGACTGGTGCAGCCACTGTGGAGAACAGTATGGAGTTTCCTAAAGAGATTAAAAAAAAAGATTAAAAATGGATCTTCCATTTGATTCAGTAATACCATTTCTAGGAATATATCCCAAGAAATCAGAAACATCAATCAGAAAGGATATATGCACCCCTATGTTCATAGCAGCACAATTTACTTAAAATTGATAGGAATTTTTTCAGAGAACAAAAAAGAATAATTATTTATCAGTTTCTTTCATGAACTGTTATAGTACCTACACTCCATAAAGGCACACCAACAGGGGTAATCACAATTCTGATAACAGATGTAACCATTGTAAAACTCAAATTAAATCTATTAATAGAACCAAAATCATGAACAAATTGGTTTAATCTCAATAATGAAAGATTATTTCAATGTAATACAACACACCCAAAAAGAGAACCCTAACTAAAACAAAATGCACTAATGTGATTTATATATTTAAAGAGAAATGTCAATGGGATATCTAAGACTCACTATAATTATAGGGAAGAAGTGACAGCTACTTATCATCATACATAAAGTTAATTGCAGACAGATTGAAAATATAAATGTGAAACTCTAAAATTTTAGAATTTCTAAGAAAATATAGAAAATATTTTAAGATCTCAGATGATTGAATTTTTTCTAAAGAAGGCACATAACGAGTATAATCATATGCAAAGTCTATAAAATACATTTTTAAAATCTTCAAAAGGAGCTTTATGCTGTGAATATACACACCAAAATTGTTATGTAGATGATGTAAAGAAATTGTACAAATGAACAAGACAAGCAATCTAAATAGAAACAAACAAGCAAGAGGCAGAAAAAAAAGAAAATTAAAAAATCAATTAATTTTTTGAAAAATAAATCACAGAAGAAGACACACTTATGGCCAATAAGTATAAAAAGTATGCTTATTAGTAATCTGAGAAAATTACAGTATTGATGCACTGACCATTCACTGATTGGCCTACATATAAAAGCCTCAAAAAGTTTCCTAGGATGAAAAGAATGAAAACACATACTGCATATCGATATAAGACCTTGGCATTCCAGCAAAATTTAATGGAATTGAACTTATTTATATCCTTTGACGTAGTAGCTCAATTCTTATACAATATAGGTAAAGACATGTACTGGAATCCTAAATTGAGGCATTGTTTTCAATATAAAATACAATCTAAATATCTTTCAATAAGATAATGGAAAAATGAACTATAGTATTTTCTTGCAATGGCAATTTGTAGGGAGCAAGGAATATGAATTAATTCGTGTTATATCTATGAAAATGATTTTGTTTCACAAACATCAGACTGTTAGATGCACAGTCGTAGGTAGATACTATTCAGTTGCTAAAGAGAATACACAGGTCCCTGGATGTCAGTAGTTACAAATCTACAGTTTATTGCAGGAAAGGATATAATATAACAGCAACACTAAATTAAGGGTTTATTTTATAACCCAAAGCTGTCTCATAGCACAATGTCTTAAGATGCCAGGCTCTATCTACCTCCTATTTTACTCCCTTCATAAGAAAGAGATAGCTAAATATATTTCTCTATATTTCCCTTGGATCACAAATCATCAAGGTGAGCACAAAGGACCTCAGAACCACAAAGTGCAAAATAGAATCTTGGTTTATTTTATCTTATTACTCAGACAAGCATATTTTTGCTATGCAACTAGCTTAATAGTAAAACCTCTGTTCTACCATTATCAATCTTCCTTTTACCAATAAGCAAATACTACCAAGCTGGCACAAACCACCCTGAAGTTCCTTGTGACAATGATTAGAAAGAAACACTATCAATCAGTATGTCCATGACATTACCAAGGTTAGTGACACGCATGCAAGAATAGTAGCAAAATAGTTCCAGTTAATTCCAGGATGGCGGAAATTAACCTTTAGAGCACAATGGGATAGAGACTGTTAAAGGTGATATGTGAAGTATACAATCCATTATAAAGTTTGAAATCCTGCTAAACAATACACATAAATGAGAGTTGTTTGAACATATGTTAAAATATAAGAGATAAAGCTTAAGATATGTATTAAAGTATAAAGAAATGCATGGATATTGTAATCACTAAGTAGAGCATCATCATAATTTTGCATAGAGGGAAGAACATTTTTGCAGAGAGTTGTATAAATAGACTTTGAACTCTTCTGTTTCTTAAGCTGTGTGATGTGAGTGTCTATCTATTCACTGTATTGGCCTTGCAAACTTCTGTCTCAAATATTTAAAAACATTTTTAAAAACTCTGGAACAGAAAAGTAATAAAATGAAAGAACTGATAGTAAACAGTGAATCTCTTAAAATACAGAATCAAGGATACACAAACATTATAAATTATAATGTAACTTTAAAAAATATCCTGGGTATTTATAGAGTTGTCATGGTTGTCATAAGAGTGACAATGACTGACAGAAGGAAACACAAACAAGAGATAAAATAAGGAATTTTAATGTGATTTTAGGGTCTAAGAAATCAAGAACCTCTATGTATAAAAATGATTAAGCAGGATAAGATTTCCAGGACCATTGATCAAGCAGTGATGTTGCTGCGATGGCCCTCATGTTTCCCATTAAAATAGACCCAAAAGGTGATGATGCCACCATTGGGGTAGGAAAAAGTTTCTCTAAGTTTGTCCCTAGCCCTGCCTGTTCTGTGATACATCTCACAAATCAGCTGAAGAAGAATAAATTTCTAAATTAAACGATAGCAGGCTGGAGGATGGGAAGAGACAATCAGTTATCAGATAGCGGGCAGAAACCAAGAAAAGACTGCTCACGGTCCTGAACGTGTGTGGAAACCTTGAATCAATTTTCAGGTGGCTATTTCAGCTCTTACTAGAGAGAATATCTGACCTCTGGACACTATGACATCTGCTATGCATGAACTTTCTGGACTGTTGCCCATATCCAGTCCAAAAGCAGCAAGTAGTTCTCCCTTAGGGACTATGCAATAAGGCTACCTGCTCAACATGACACACAGGGCCCCGAATGACAGTGGTTACACTTCACCTTTTGCCCCTTCTTATCTATAATGAATGTAAATTCTTGGAAAACAACTTACATCTTTCTTCCCCAAACTCATTGTGTAAAAGAGCTCTGTTAGCCCCAGGAGGGCAGATATGTTTTCTTCTTCAGCTAGCTCTGCTGCTGATGGTTTAGACCTCAAGCCCCAGGATCTGGTCTTTTTTATGGCCAGCATCTGGCTAAATATACCCTTTTAGAAAAGCTTCCAGCCATGAAGGTGTATGTTTAATGGGGCTCCTTGCTGGCTGGCTGGCTTTAAGCAATCTGCTGTAAACTACAGTGCGTGTGCATCACTCTGTAAGTACTTCTTACTCTGGATACAGTCTCATCAATTCCTTTTATCTGCTATTAGCCAGGCCTGTAGCTGAACGCTCTACTTTCTATCTATACTATAAATATCAAATGGGCTCTAAAATCTTCCTGACATTCTCCAGCTCCTTTACTCTCTTGTTCTCTTAGAAGAAGGCTCTATACCTCTTCATGTCTCCTCAAACTTCCTTTACATCTTCCCTGTCTCTCACTCTCAGCTCATGAGTCCGTGTCCATTTTACTCAGAATATTAGAGAAATCAGAAAAGGAATTCTACATACATTACAACTTTGCCCTTATGCCTAATGCATGTATTCATCTTTCACTTCTGACACTCTGATCAGTTGTCTGTACTCCTCCTATCTATGGTTTAAATCCCAAGTTGTATGTTTTATACCATCCTCTCTCAACTGCTCAGTGAGAGGAATATACTATATTAACGTTTTTGTATTATGCACTATCAAATATATTTTCCACTCTGATTTATCATTCATAGCATAAAATTAAAAGGAATTATATTACTTCTTCCATCATCATAAACCCTATTGTTCCCAGATAAACTCTCCTATAGAAAACAAATGGAAAGAATTGTCCATACTTGGTATCCCCCTCATGTTCCCTCCCTTTCTCTAGTAAACATTGTCCAATGAGTTCTGATTCCCTACAGTTGAACAAGCACTGCCCCGTGGATGTTACAATTGTTTACATGTTGCATGGTGGACAGTGGATGCCACTCTCTTCTTTCCCTTAAATTTCAGATAGCACACTAAACTAGTTTTCTTACATCTTCACTGGTAACCTCCTCATCATTCTCCTTCGCTAATTCTTCTTCTTCTCCCTAAACTATTCATCTTGAAGCAATCCTGAGCTCCATCCTTGTATGTGCATTTTAGATTACATCTCTTTCTCACACACTCTCCTCCTTCTTCCTTATTCTTTATCATAGGTTTTACAGTCTGACATATAGTATGTTACTTATTTTTTTTTTATTATTGCCTGTTCCCCTTTCCTGTGGTCTAAGCTCTGGGAGGAGAGTAATTTTTCTCTCTTCTCTTTACTTCTCTATTTCTAGTACTTAGAAAAATGCCTGGAACAAGGTTAGTACTCAATAAAAATATGCCAAATGAGTGCTTAATGTGCCTCTCTTCCTGACACTGTAGTTTCCAATTTTCTCAGAGTAGTGGCCATTAGGTAGATGTTAGGGGATTGAGAAAAGCCTGTTGAAAAAAATAAAAGACTCATAAATTTTAAGAATTATGCATGGATCCAACAATTGGCTACAGTTATCCTTAAATAAACTGAACTTTACTTCCCACTACTCACAGACAAATAACTAAGGGAATTGTATTGCTAAATGAGGCCCAGTGATGAGTCACTTTAGTTTTTAACCCATGATCCCATTTCTTGGCTCTCAAACTTATACCAAAAAAGTGAATTGTAAATATTTTGCTTGTCTGAGGAGAAGAATCTCTCTCAAGGCCCAAGTAAGATATGTCCATTCAGGAAAATGGACAAGGAATATATTTCCCTAAAGCAGTAACAAGATAAAGAAAGACTTTTCTCAGTTGCAAGAGTAGCTACTAGAGGAGTTAGATAAGTACTCATCCAATGGAATAGAGGGCATGATATATCCAATTTTTGATTTTAGAAATATTTTCTTTTTCCATTGCTGCATAACAGACAAATTGAAAGCACATTACTTTAATTTTAATTATAATTGATCTGGTCATATGGGATCATTGAATAAGATAGAAACAAGTCAAAATATATTGTTAATCACAATAAATGTAAATGGGTTAGAATTTCTAATTAAAAGATCAGATTTTATCATTTTTATAAATGTTCAATTCTTTTTTGTTTAGCAAAGACTTATCTGTAATCTAAACAGAAAATATTGAGGTTGAATAGATAGGAAAAGGCAAAACATACACTAGCTAAAATTACTAAGATTGTTATGTTAATAGTAAAAAACTATATAAAAGACTAAGACAAAAATAAGTTTAAAGATTAGAAATTTTAGTATATAGTAATTGAAGAATAACTTAATCCCAAATTAAAAGAAATTTATATTTCCTCTGCTTTCCACCTTAAAATCCTGAAATTTTAGAAAAATTATTTTAGTCACAGAAATAATTAACAGTGTAATTTTAGATGATTTAATAAAATAAAAGTACTTCAAATATGGTCAAAAACAATGATCTACTTGACCAAAAAAATTATGTCAAAATAGTACAAAACATTATTTTTTTAAATACTTTGCTAGTCATCATTCAATCAGTAAAGCAGAAACCATCTAGACATTTAAATCAGAAAAGAATTAATATAGAAAATGGGATACCAAAAAAAGCAGTACTGGAGGAATGAGAGAATACACCACCAATTTTCATATTAACTGCTATACAGGAGCATAAGAAATAAATTATATGGATGTAATAATAAAAATGTAAGCTAAGTGAAATGAGAATTTCCAATATGATATCATGTTTATCTGAAATCAGCATAATCAAGGACTTGACATTTTTGCCATTGACAGATGGTCAATGAAATGTAAGTCACTGTACATATCCTGTATAACAGTCGAGAACATAATTGCTGTTTGAATTTTTTTGCAAGAAAATGCGTTACTTCACTCATCGCACAAACACATTGACATCTATGTTAGATGGAACACATATTAGCTGTTGTAGCCATTAAGAACATAATATATACACTACCCTCATGGAACTAATGTTTTAGTTGGGGATGATAATAACAAAATAAAAAGTATAGTAATATATGTGGTGATATATGGAAGAGAGTAAAGCAGGGGAGAAGACCAAAGTAGAACAAATAATAAAACCTTACCTAATAATAGAGAAACATGTAAATTGACCATACCTCCACTACATCCACAGACACTCAGAGTGAGTATGCAAATTTACCTAACAAAGATGGAGGTTAATTTGTATACATTCCTGGGTAAGTTCCAGCTGGCCATCAGAAGGGCTGAGCCTGCGACCAAATGCAAACCATCCAAAGTCAGCGCTGGGTTGCCCAGTTGCAGCCTGGTAACCCAACACTGACTGCTCAGGTGGCTGAGACTCAGAAAGTGAGTCAGGGTCTGATCTGCAGCCCTCTTTTTCTCTCCCTCTTTCTTTCTGATCTTTGCCAGCATCCAGGCTTTTCTTTCTCTCCTGGTATGGGGGCTGTTGTTAGGCCCTTCCTCTTTGATCAGGCCCAGAGATAGGCGTAGAGATGCTGAATGGCATGGGAACAAAACAATCAGAACCAAAGGTGGGTGCTTTGGGGAACCAATGGCTGCCTAGGAGGTGGAGCTTCTGACGTTGACTGGCATAGAAACTGACCAATAAGAACCAAATTTGGGTGCGGTGGGGAACCAATGGCTGCCTAGAAGGTGAAGCGTTTGACACTGACATAGGAAATGACCAATCAGAATCAAATTAGCCAGTAGAGACGGGCAGTTGGGGGTGACATCAGGCTTGCAGGAGAGGGCAATTAGTGTTGATCAAGCTGGCAGGCAGGAGTAGTTAGGGGCAATCAGGCAGGCAGGCAGGTGAGCAGTTAGGAGCCAATGCTCTCAGATTGTGAAAGTGATATCTGACTAATTGTTTAGGCCCGATCCCTGAGATCAGAACTAAAATGGCAGTCGGATATCCCACAAAAGGTCCCCAAATGGAGAGGGTTCAGGCTGAGTTGAGGCAATCCCCCCTCCATGCACAAATTTCATGCACTGGGTCTCTAGTTTGTAATATAAAATGATAATATAAACCTGTATAGTATAACATTCATCAAAAAACTGAAAGAAGGGAAGGTATAAACTCTGTAGGTATCTGAGGCAAAAAGGTTCCAGAAAAAGAGAAAGATAACCACAAAGGCAGAAATCTGGGGAATTCAAATGATTAAAGAACAGTGAGGAGAACTGTGTGGTTGGAGCAAAGTGACCAATGCTGAATAAAGTAATATAGCAGCAAAGCTGTAGCAGTAATCAGATCTTATAAGATTTTATAGGTCAAGTGAGTTTACATTTTACTCCCCTTGAGAATAAAATGATGAGTGTACTGGGTTGGCTTAGATCATTCTCTCTGGGTTTTGTGTTAAAAGGGGATATAGGAGGACAAGGGTGAAGGAAAAGTGACCACTTAGGAGGTTATAGCAATAATTCAGATGTGAGAGCAACATGATTAATTGGACCATGTAGTTACTGGTGGAGGCTGTGTGAAGAGGAGAGTTTTTTAATGCTTTACTAGTGTAGAGAAAATCCTATCTAATAAAAGAATAATATGCAAATTGACCATACCTCTGTTATACCCACAAGCCACACACACCAGTGAATCAGAGTGAGTATGCAAATTAACCCAACCAAGATGGCTACAGGACACAAAGAGAGCAGGAGGGAGGCTTGGGTTGCCCCTGGTGATGAAGGAAACCAAGCTTTCCACACACCCTGGTGGGCAGGCCTCTGCTTATAGCAACAAAGTTTCAATGGCTGTGCCAGCAGAAGGTTTGGCTCTGCTCCAGTTTACAAAGTTTCAATTGTAAAAGATAAATAAATCCCAGATACCAAGGCCTCTGCTTGGGTTGCCAGGGGGCGTGTCTTGCCTGCAAACCACCACAGACCCCTCACCCAGGCTACCCCACATCCCAAGGGAACACCCACCCTGATCCAAGATATCCTTCAGGACAAACCAGCTGGCCCCCACCCATGCACAAGGCCTCTATCCTATCTAATAAAAGAGTAATATGCAGATTGACCATCACTCCAATACACAAGATGATTGCCCCATGTGGTCAAAAGATTCTTCCCCTTGTGAACACAAGATGGCCACCATATGATGGCCAGCAGGGGAGGGCAGTTGGCAGGGACCAGGCCTACAAGGGAGGACAGTTGGGGGTGGTCAAGCCTGCAGGGGAGGGCAGTTAGGGGTGACCAGACTGGCAGAGGAGGGAAGTTGGGGGTGACTGGGCCTGCAGGGAAGGGCAGTTAGGGATGACCAGGCCCACAGGGTAAGGCATTTAGGGGCAAACAGGCTGGCAGGAGAGTGGGTAATCAGGCTGGCAGGCAGAAGTGGTTAGGGGCAATCAGAAAGGCAGACAGGTGAGCAGTTGGGGGCCAGCAGTCTTGGATTGTGAGAGGGATGCAGAATCAGGCCTAAATGGGCAGTTGGACACCTTCAATGGATCCCATATTTGAGAGGGAGAAGGCTGGGCTGAAGGACACTCTCCCTCACCCATTGCATAAATTTTGTGTACCAGGCCTCTAGTATTTAATAATAGCTTGAAGGACAAAATGAAAGAGAATATTCTAAAATAAATGTAAGAATTATTTTGCCTGAATAACTAGACATACTAAGTTTCCTTTTAAGATGGAGAACATTATGGGGGGGGGAGTTTAATAGTGGAAATACAGAGTATACAATAGTTTAATGCATTTGAGTGGAGATGTTAAGTAACTGGCTTAATGTGCAACTCTGGGTAGATATCTTAACCAAAAGTATCATTCTCAAAGACATGATATTTAAATCCTGTTGAATTGAATGAGCTGATAGTTTAAGTAAAAGGTGAACAAAAAATCACTTTGACTTTAGCAAAGTTGATATATGGGGAGATATTTTGTTGGGTAACAACAGTGAAAATTAATGAGTTGAAGAAAAACTGAGAGAAGACATGGAGTAAGCAGTTTTGTTTTTAAAGTATACAGCAGGTAGGAATGGTATGGTGTAGGAAGATGGATTTTTATGAAAAAAAAGATGTATAATGAACAAAGGGAAAATACTATAACAGTGAGAGGGAGAATGATTACTGGAATTATGTCTGTGGGCAAAAGAAAAGTAGATAGAATTTCATAAACAAGTGGAACCATTATCCTTATTATAAAAGTGTAACAACAGAATATAGGAAAACAGTGGCTTAGAAAAGAGAAGCTGGGTACATCTATAGTTTCTTTTCTGTGATTTCCTTGGTGAAATGGAAGAAAAGTAAGAGTGGAATAGGAGTGGTGGTCATGTAGCATGTTTAGGAAAGAGAAGCTAGTGTAAAATCCTTCTTAGGGAGAGTGGGAGAGGTACTGGGCTGGGTAATTGCTTCTACAATTTCTAAGCCACATTAGAGACCCACCTGAGGTCTGGTCATGATTTTATTGAGTCCAGTCAACAACTTCAAGTATTTTTCTTCAAGCACAAGCTTGATGGACAGTACACAGACTGGGGATTCTCTGGACAGTTTTATGGGCCAAATAGATTATGTAGGCTGCTGAGGATGTTTCCAGGGAGTGATAACAATGATAAGCCATGGATTCTAATCTGGAAGTAGAGACAAGTGAGGATAGGATAGGTTGAAGACTGGAAAATAGGTGTCAGGATCAATGTATTACTGGTTTCTGTGGGGACACATAATAGTAGAGTCAGGTCACTCCAAGACATGATGGAGCTAAACCTGAATAGATTTCCCCATGGAAATCCAGTGATAATAAATAAGGTATATTTTAAGAAAGTAATCCCCAAAACAGGGGGATAGAAAGAATACTTACAGTATAAGAAAATAATTTCTCCTGATTATGCTTTAGCATTTAAAATCCACAATTCAGGTTTTACCACATAAAAAAGCATTAGAATACACTTAAAAAACTGTTTTGAACTTTAATATATCAAGCACTCAGGGTATAGAAATAGTTTCAAACTACTCATTCCATTTTAAATACATACCAACTTTCATAGCCTAAGAATTAAAATAAAATGTTTTTATTTCCATTTCAATGGGGGAAAACATGGTTTCTTGGAGGATGCGTATTAGTTGTGACTATACAAGAACAAGTACAATAAAAGTGTAAAGAGACTGGTAATTCCAAAGAAGATAGAACAATTTAAACTCCAACTCTATAGCAATGGGATAGGACTTACGGAGCAAATCACTAACTTAAATGAGAACCACAGCTAAGAGTTGGGTATATTTTTGAAAGAGCATCTTTTTCTTTTGTGCTGTTCTTTTCTTTTTATCAGGAGATGAACTAATGATGAGCAACTTGTAGAAATTAGGTGAGAGACACAATAATAAACATTCAAAACAAAATTTCCAAATTACATAAAATTGGACAGATTTTGGAGTTCACTCCCAAAGAACCATTTAAAACCCAGCTTTATTCAGGACAGTATAGCAATAGAAGTAGCTAATTATGTATTGCCAAAGACCAGAATTTGACAGTTTCCAGCTATCTTTTCCAAAAAAAGGCTGCAATCAAGATTTTTCATGGTAAATGCTTTTAATGAAGCCCCTGTGGGCACGTTGTCAAGGCATACACATGTCATTTTGCATGTTCCTCTTTTGAAAATGAGATGAAAGTTGCTACGAACACCTTGGGCCACACTCCTCTGCAGAACATGAGTCTTATGCTTCCTCTAATGACCATATCCATAAGACCTAACGACTGGTACAATTTCCTGCCGAATGTCTTGTTGTTGCCCCACAGGGAACAGCGTTACAGTGATGTATCAAACTGTTTTGTGAAAATGCCTATTATTACTGTCTTGATTTTCTCTCTTCTGAGTTTTTGACACACTTTTTTTTTATTATTATTATAAGGATTTGGAAAGTACTACAAAGAAACTATTTTTTTTTAATTTCTCTGCTGGAGCAAAAGTAGTTTTCTGGAGAATTTATCCAGCTCATCAATTCATTTAAATTCTGTGATGAGTTCTAAATTTGAAGGAAATACATATTTCTGCAAAGCAGATATTTAAAAGAACATGAATACAATGGCTATGTGTTTACTTTTTTAAAAAACGTTATGCAGCATATTCCACATATATATATGTCAATTCACTTGTATAGAAAGTAATGGCCTAGAGTCTCCTTGTTTATAATAAGAGTACTAGAGGCCTGGCGCATGAAATTCGTGCACAGATAGGATCCCTAGGCATGGCCGGTGATAGGGCTGATCAGGGGCTTCCTTCCCCTGGCTGTTGGCTGCAGGCTGCCAGCAGCTGGCTGGGGGCCTTCCTTCAATCCACACCTCCCTCTGGTAGTCAGCACACATCATAGCTAGCCATTGAACTCCCAGTTGGTCAAACTCCTGAGAGAACAATTTGCATATTAGCCTTTTATTATATGGCATGAGGCAAAGAGGCCAGAAAAAATGTCTTTGCTTTTTACTGCTACTTCTCCATATATTTAATGGTATTGAAATAATGGCTTTATGAAATACTAAAATATATCAATATTTACATGTTGTTCATTTTTAATATGGGAAAGGAGACCAGAAAGTTAGTATTTTGTTATGGATTAATATGCCTCAAAAGTAATAGGCTTAATTCAGATTTTTTAAATAACAAGATGACAGCGCTGAGGTTTGTTTGGTGGATAACACTAGAATCAGGTAGTATTAGTTACGGTAGACTGGGATAACTGACAGGCCCCAGATGTGTAATGACTCAAAACCAGCACATTTTTGGGGGGAGTTCATATGTTGGGGTAGAAAATGGAGAGATTTTTCTTTATAATAGGATTCAGAAACGGGCTGATAGAGGCTCTAACTTCTTTAACATGTTCCTTTGAAGGTTTTCCTGAAGGTAGAATCTATCTCAGTCATTAGAAAATGGAATGCTGGTTACATCTAAAGTTTTTTTCTATGATTTCCTTGGTGAAATGGAAGAAAGGTAAGAGTGGTATGAGAGTGGTGGTCATGTAGCACTTTGAGGGAAGAGAAGCTAGTGTAAAATCCTTCCATAAAAGAGCTTTTAACAGACACATGGAGGTTTTGAGGGCCATATGTGGAGGTAGCACTCATCATTGCCTCTCCCATGGAGTCTGGGTTTACACAGAAGAGAACTGATTACTAGCTAGGACTTTCTGCTTAACACATTGCAGATGGATCACAGAATTCTTGCTTCATATTACACAGTGTCTTACAAAGTATCATACTTTAAAAAGATATTAGCTTGTGAGAACATCTAATAAATAACTTCAAAATGCAATGGGTATTTAATTTTAAAGTTTGCCTTGAACATTTATGTAAAACATTTTTTTCTTTGTACTCATTCAATGAAAACTTATCTGGCCACTGGGTAAAGCTAGCAATAAAACTAGTGGTCTGCCCTAACTGGTTTGGCTCAGTGGCTAGAGCATCGACCTGTGGACTGAAGGGAGGTGTGCTGGAGGCAGCTGATGTTTCTCTCTCATCGACGTTTCTAACTCTATCCCTTTCTCTTCCTCTCTATAAAAAGTCAATAAAATATGTTAAAAAAAACAACAACCTAGTGGTCTGCAATGTGTTAAGTATCTTCCTTAAGACCTTATCAAATAGTAGGCCTTATAAATGCTACAAACACATTCAATGGGAGTAGTACAATCCCATGGAGTAATCATTCTATATAGTAAAACCCTAATATGCAAATCAATTGAATGTTGGAATGACCAGTCGCTATGATGCACACTGACCACCAGGGGTAGATGCTCAAAGCAGGAGCTGCCCCTGGTGGTCAGTGTGCTCCCACTGTGAGAGCTCCCCTTAGCCAGAAGCCCAGCCCAGGGATAGGGAGCTCAACAGTGAGGGTCTCCCACCCCCACTGTAGGTGGGTGATAAGGAGTGAGGGGTCCCAGACTACAAGAAGGCACAGGCCAGGCTAATGGAAGTCCCTCCCCCACGCATGAATTTTGTGCATCAGGCCTCTAGTATTAAGTAAATTTAAAACATCTACAAATATTGATTAAGTGTGAGGCTTTAATTATTACTTATCTGTTCATCCTCACTGGGACATTTAAGAATATGTAAAATAGCTACATAGCACTAGCCAGTTTGGCTCAGTGGATAGAGCATTGGCCTGTGGACCAAAGGATCCCAGATTTGATCCCAGTCACAAGCATGTGCCTTGGTTGAAAGTTCCTCCTGGGCCCAGGCCCTGGTCAGGCACATGTAGCAGGCAAGCAATTGCCAATCAATGTGTTTCTCTCACATCGATTTTTCTCTTTGCCTTTCCCTCTCTCTTCCACTCTAAAATTCAATGGAAAAATATCCTCAGGTGAGGATCAAATAAGTAAGTAAATAAATAAATAATTAAATACTAGTAAATAATAGAATAGCTATATATTGTCTGTCCTATTGAGTCTTCTGTCATTTTCCTAGTTTGGTGTAATCTCTTTGACTATTAGATCCTGTATGATAATCAGTGTTTTTTGTATCATTTACACTGGTAATTTCCTTGTCAGAAGTGATATACAAATTTCAAGGAATTATTATTTCTAACATGTACATTTTAAATTCTACTCTTTTAACAGAAATTTTATATTTGTTTTTTATGCATATAGTTACAATTAAAAAAATAGGTGAAATGATAGAGGCATAATATTCTTTTAAATCACAATATTCTAATAATTCAATAAAAATCCTTTATTAAACTTATACTATGTCACATGCACATTATTAGCCTCTAGGGATGCAAAGGATATACATACTTTAAAGACATTACAGAATAATATGAAGATATTCCTATAGGACTTATTAGAGAACAGTATAAAGACAAAATATTTAAAATGCCTCTGCATCTTTTTATTTTGAATTATTGATGTGGGAGTATTTTTAAAATCTCTTTTGACAAAATTACAAAACTAAACAGTTTCAATCCAAATACTATTTTAAAAATTCTCTATTGCCATTATTTTAAAATACATAATTTACTGGTGATAATGATAGTCATTCTACTTCAATTTATGTGATTTCAAAATTACTGAATTAAATTTGGTGATAGTATGATAGAGTCAAGCCAGACATCTAAGTTTCCTCCTCATAGAATTAATGTTAAGAAAAATAAAAGCAAACAAACCAGCCAGGAAAACACTGAAACAGAAAGAGAAGGTACCAAGCCTCATGTTCTATTCTTGTTGAAATCATTTCTCATTAAAAGAGAATATTTTAAAATTTTTACAAGTCTCTCTATCCATGCAAATTTCAGATCTCTTTTCTCCATGCTACACGTAAAGGGAGCAAAAATTAAAGGTAGGTAAAAGAAATCCTGAAAAGAAAACAAAAACCTCCAATGATTCCAACTCTCCACCTCTCCCCTACTCCGAGCTTTCTCTCACACATATACACGCAGACACAGACCAAGTACAGTAAACACCCTTGAGGAAAGAGCAGACAAGTTTCAATTTTTCCTTATTACTTTTGTTCTAACCCAAGGCAAAAAATAATTTTGGGATCTCACTCATTTTGTGACTCTGAGCTAAAAACAACAACAACAACAACAAAAAGTTGAATGGCTATACTGAAAGGTAGTAGTCTTTCTCAATACTGAAAACAAGAGAGACAATAAAAATAATCCTTTTAGACAGAAAGACAAAATGAAATCCCAGGTAAATTAGGTCTTCCAGGTGAATGGCACACAGTTTTACAAAAGGGAAACATCTGAAAACTATGATAACGAGAAACAGACCATTTGTTGCCATGGGCTAGTGAGTTGAAGGAGGGAATAAAATATAAAGAAGAACTAGGAAATTTTTAGTGTGAACGAAATGTTCTAAAATTTTATTCTTATGTTTACAAAACCATTAACATTTGTACAAATCTATAAAATTGAACACATAAAGTAGCTAAATATTGTGGTGTGTACATTGTAGCTCTATAACGTTGGCTAAAATTAAATTGACTAAAAATGGAAATAATAAACATAAAATAAATGGCCCAAGTATAGCAGTCCAGATATTTGGAAGTGCCTCCTAAAAACCAAAGCTGAGGTGGAAGAGATTGTGAGTTGAGATTTGAATGAAATCCATAGAGGGTTAAGATGTCAACGTATGAATTTGAAGGGCACACAATTCAGTCCACAGCACTGAATGTATAATTGGCATTGACATAGGTGAGAATTGAAATAAATTCCAAATGTGATCCTTAATATGTGGGGTATGAACCATTATAGTGGAGAAAGGCTAAGTGGAATTTCTAAGACCACCATCCTTCTTCCTCCTTCCTTTACAACAGCAGAGTGAATCAGAAATCAAATTCCATCCTTAGAAGGATAGTGGGGATGAGTATTACCATTTAGGATATAAAGGATGCAGGGGAAGTAGTTCCTGTCACATCTCAGTTTAATTTACTAATCTGTTTGTGAAACTGACTGAATTTTTGACTAGGAGAGTAGATTCAATCAAACAGGAGCCATTAACCCAGCCGGTGTTGCTCAGTTGTTGACCATCGACCTATGAACCAGGAAGTCACAGTTCAATTCCTGGTCAGTCAGGGCACATGTTTGGATTGCAGGCTCCATCCCTTGTTGAGCATTCAGGAGGCAGTCGATAAATTATTCTCTCCCATTATTGATTTTTTTTTTCTCTCTCTCTATCCTTCTCCCTCTCTGAAATCAATGGAAATATGTTTGAAAAAAACAAAAAACAAAAATCCAGGAGCCATTAGAGTAGCAGCTATGTTTAGATGGCACCATTGTTGGAATCGATTAATAAATCCTCAGCACATGGCATATTAGCCATTGTTTTGGTGAGTGTGTTGGTTTGTGTACGTTTTTTACTCCCTCAGTCTTTAAGGATAGAGTATCAGAAAGAATTTACATTCATGTGAAATGAACAACAATATTCATTTATAGATTTTCCACAGGGCTAGGTTAACTATCCTGCCTTCTGCACTAACAGCATCCAAAAAAGATCTGGACCATCTGTGCATCCCTCGGAACATTACACTGATGCATTATGTTGATGACATCATGCTGTTTGGGCAGGACAAGCAATATGTGGCTAGTCTGCTAAAGGTCTTGGTAAAGCCCGTGCTCCAAATCTGGAAAGATGAACTCTGTGAAGTGACAGGTTCCTTGGACTCAGTATAATTTTAGGGTCTGGTGGTCAGGGACATGCAAAGATAGTTCCCACAAATAAGAGACACATCATTGTATCTTGCATATTATTACCACAGAAAGAAAAACACCTGCTAGATTTCTTTTGCTTGTGGACATATAATAAGCTAGTCTGGAGACTACATTCCCACACAGGCATACAGGGTAGGCCCATATATTAGAGGACAGGAAGGCTGAAGAACTCAGGTGAGGCCCAGAGCAATGAGGCACTCAGCAGGAGGTTCAGGCTGCCATATTAGCTGCCCAGAAGCTTAGGCAGTATGATCTTCCAGACACTGTGTTATTGCAGGTCTCAGTGATGGGAAAATGTGAAATTTAGAGTTTATGGTAAATTACAGTGGAAGAACCACAAAACATGTCTTTAAGGCACTAGGTGGGACAGGGTCATACCATTGACAGCAAGAATTATATACCTCTGTCAAAATATCCACTAGTATTTTAGTGGACCCTGTAGAAACAGAACATTTGATCATAAGTTATCACATGGCTGTGTCTCCAGACTAGCTTATTATAGCTGAATATCATAAGTGAGGGTAGAGTATCAGGCAATAAGGCAGAGAGACAGATAATTAAATGTATGATAAGATAGTGGACCAGCAGGGTCTGATAATATAATTCTAAAGGAATACTGCCTGCTGTAGGAAGAATGGACCATGGGGGAATGAAGTGGACCTGGAAAGTACATCATTCGGAGGGGATGAAGACTTTGAGTGGTAACAGTGCAGATGCGAAAAGTTATTATCTTCTGAATTTGTTTTAGATATAGAGGCAATAATAATGACAGATTGAATGTAAAGAGTGATTTGTGGCAGTATTTCTCAAACTAACATTTATATGAATTATCTGAGGATGTTGTTAAAATCCAGATTCAGAATCTATAGGTTGGATGATATTGCATTTAAAACAAATTCCAAGGTGATGCAAAGTTATGCTTTGCATACCAAGTATCTAAAGATTGTGATTGAGGATAATTCTACATGTTTTGAGCTATGTAACTAGTTGGATGATGGATAATGCTGATAAAAGAGCTTCTGGTTTTGGGGCAGTAGACTAAGCATTTTGTTTGACCAAAATATTTGTAAGATTGTCATTAAATATCCATGCTGAGATGATGATTAAGTAACTGACTATGTTATTCTGGAACACAGAAGAGAATGGAGGGCCAGATTTCATATCTTAGGATCATCAGTTTACAAATGGTTAATTGTATGAAATAACTTACAGAGACTTGTTAGACAGACACTCACAGTGGGCCAAGTCTTGAGCTCTGAGTCTTTTATTACATTAACATTAGGAAATATAAACCATGCTCACAAATTTTTAGATTAAGAAACTTACTCTCCAAAAATTTATCTGGAATAAAAAAAGATCCCAAATAGCTGCACCAATTCAGAGAAAGAAAAACAAAATAGGAGGGATCTCAATACCAGATATCAAGCTGTATTACAAATCTACTGTTCTCAAAACTGCCTACTACTGGCACAAGAACAGACATATAGACCAAAGCAATAGAAGAGAGAACCCAGAAATCAACCCAAATTACTATGCTCAATTAACATTTGACAAAGGAGGCAAGAACATACAATGCAGTCAAGACAGTCTCTTCAATAAATGGTATTGGGAAAATTGGACTGATACATGCAAAAAAAAAAAGAAAGAAAGAAAGAAAGAAACTAGACCACCAACTTACACAATATACAAAAATAAAATCAAAATGAATAAAAGACTTAAACATAAGATGGAAACCATAAAAATATTAGAGGAATCCACAGGCAGCAAATTTCAGACATATGCCAAAGCAATGTCTTCCCCAATACAGCTCCTAGGGCAATGGAAACTAAAGACAAAATAAATATAGAGGACTACATCAAAATAAAAAGCTTCTTTACAGCAAAAGAAACCATAAACAAGAAAGTCCACTGCATGAGAGAACATATTTGCCAATGTTATCACCGATAAGGGTTTAATCTCCAACATTTACAGGAAACTCATACAACTTAACAAAAGAAAGATAAACAACCCAATCACAAAATGGGCAACAGACCTAAATAGAATATTTTCAAAAGAGGACACAAGGAAGGCCCAGAGACATAAGAAAACATGCTCAAAGTCACCAATTATCTGAGAGATGCAAATCCAAACAACAATGCGGTACCATCTCACTCCTGTCAGAATGGTTGTTATCAATAAATCATCAAACGACAAGTGCTAGTGAGGATGCAGAGGAAAAGAAATCCTCATACACTGCTGGTGGGAATGCAGATTGGTGTAGCCACTGTGGGGGACAGTATGGAGTTTCCTCAAAAAACTAAAGATGGAACTCATTTGACCTAGTGACCCTACTTCTAGGAATATATCCCAAGAAACCAGAAACCTCAATCAAAAAGGATATATGCACCCTCTGTTCATAGCTGCACAATTTGCCATAGCTAAGATTTGGAAACAGCCTAAGTGCTATGATAAGCAAAATAAGCCAGTCAGAGTAAGATAAATATCACATGATCTAATTTACATAATCTGATGAACAAAAACAGATCCAGATACTGAGAAGCATTGATCAGACCTTCAAACCTCAGAGGGAAGTAAAGGAAGGGTAGGGGTAAAGGAGAGAGATCAACCAAAGGACTTATATGCATGCATATAAGCCTAACCAAGGGACATAGACACCAGGGGTGAGGGCACGAGTAGGATGGGGATGGAGGCGCAATGGGAGAATAAGGACACATGTGTAATACCTTAATCAATAAAGGAAAATAAAAGAAGAAAAAAAAAGAAATCTGGGGAGCCAACTGAAAGAGCTCCCAGTGACTGAAGGTCAAACAATTTGAAGGAGGAAAAATTAAGTTGTACTGGATTATACCTCAAAGAATAAAATAAATATCCATGTGAAAAAAACCTCCCAAAATTATACTTATTGCTTTTTAAACGCTTTTACTAAAGGAAGAAAGCTCAATATTACAGCTATTTCAAAATATATAAAAAATGTTGGAGGGTTATTTTAGAGTATTTTTGGAAAAGGAAAGAAAAAAAAGACAAGTAATTTCATTTACAAAATAAGTAAGCAATAGTATTACCATATTTTATTAAATAACATCTTTCCTACCACCCCCAAAATATGAAAATATGAGTCTTGAAAACTTCCTTAAAGCATTGGAAGCATTTGCAGTTAATAAAAACCTCAATGTAAAAGTTTATATATCAGATAACTGCAGACAGCCTCAGTGATACCATAATTTGGAAGAAATATTATTTTTATCTCTCACACTTAGTGAAAGGAAAATATGATATAGGCACTCTGCCACATCAATTGACCTTGGTTAATTTTGGAGTTAATTTTTTGTCTCAACCTCATTAGATAACAGGCAGGCTCTAATAGTTTCCCTCCATGGTAATAAGTCTTCTGATTTGTACATAGCTTTTCTAAACAGCTAAAGGAAATGATTTATAAATAGAGTGTGAGCAATGTATTTTTATATCTGAGTGAAATACATAACTTTTAAATTAATGCTGATTTTATCTGATTAAATGGACACATTTCTGATTTAATATTTTTAATGATAAAAGAGGGGGGATAATATTATTTTATGTCTGTGAAATCCTAAAACTTTTGACAAAATCTTAACTTCCATTCTAATGAAAGTAGATGGATCTTTTCTTAACAGGAAGGTAGGCTAGTTAGATATAAAACCTGGGAAGCAGAGAAGAAAGGAAGGAAAGAGATATGTAAAGAAGGCAGAAAGATAATTTTCACTAGTGAAATACTGGAAACACCCTCATTAAAGTCAAATAAAGCAAACACAACCCCTATTGGCATTTTCATGTTGCACTCTGGAATATTACAAATGCAGTTAGTCAAAATTAATGCATGTGTGTATGTGCACTGGAAAAATATGTAGTGTAAATGTGTATATTCTTTTTTTAAATATATTTTATTCATTTTTTACAGAGAGGAAAGGAGAGGGATAGAGCATGAGAAATATCGATGAAAGATAAACATCAATCAGCTGCCTCCTGCACACCTCCCATTGGGGATGTGCCCGAAACCAAGGTACGTGCCCTTGAGCGGAATCAAACCTGGGGCCTTTCAGTCCTCATGCCGAAGCTCTATCCACTGAGCCAAACCGGTTTTGGCTATTCTTTTATATTCTTAAATGAAGCAAGTGATGTCCTTTTCATATGAGATAATCAGGTCAGATGTGTAGCTGCAAAGCCCAAGAAAATCAGCTGAAAAGTCATTAGAAACAATGTAAAAATGGAGCATTCCAAGTAATTTCCTATATATATTAAGAAATACCCATTAGAAAAAAATTGAGAATTATATGAAAAATAGAAAATAAAACTCCCAAAATTTGAATATTGAACTTCATAAACTTTTAAGATATGTAAGAACATTTAAAAACCCCAAATTCCAAAAAAAAAAGATTTTACTAAAATTAAAAAATGGACAATAGATCTACGTAGACATCCCACTAGAAAGATATACAGATGGTCAATAATCATATCAGAAAAAAAATGCTGCCGAGACCGGTTTGGCTTAGTGGATAGAACGTCGGCCTGTGGACTGAAAGGTCCCAGGTTCGATTCCGGTAGGGGGCATGTACCTTGCTTGCGGGCACATCTCCAGTGTGGGGTGTGCAGGAGGCGGCTGATCAATGTCTCTCTCTCATCGATGTTTCTGACTTTCTATCCCTCTCCCTTCCTCTCTGTGAAAAATTAATAAAATATATTTAAAAAGTAAAAAAGAAAAAAATGCTCAATATCATATATGATTAAGGAGTTGCAAAATAAAATAATATTGAAATGTCACTATGCATCTATAAAAATGACTTTAATCCGAAGTACTGCCAGTATCAAATATAGACAAGGAGCATCAAGAACTCTCATTCACTTACGGTGGGAATGCAAAACAATGCAGTCATTTGGGAAGACACTGGCCATTTGTGACAAGCTGAACATAATCTTACATTCATTCCAGCGATTGCATTCTTAGGTATTTATGCAAATGAACTGTATGAAGACTTAGGTCCCAACAAAATTTTGTGTGCACATATCTATATCATGTTTATTCATAATTGCCAAACACTAAAAGCAACCAAGATGCCCCTAAATAGGTGAATGCATAAACAAACTGCTACTTCGATATAGTGAAATGTCTTTTAGCAATGAGCTATTGAGTCAAAGTAACATGGAGGATCCTTAAGTAGATATAACTAAGTTGAAGAGGCCAGTCTGAAAAAGCTTCTGCACACTATATATTTCCAGTTTTATGACATTCTGAAAAGGGCAAAATATAATAGACAATGTAGAAAGATCAGTGGTTTGGCAAGATATGGGAGGGAGAGGAGTGAGTAGCTAAAGTGGAGGGGATTTGTAGGGTGTTGAAGCTATATTGGCAGATACTGTAATGATCTGTACAGACATGTGGCATCTTTTATGTGCCAAAACCCATGAAGCTGCACAATACAAAGAGCAAACTATAGTGCCAACTATGAAATTAGTTAATAATAATATATCCGTATTGGTTATTACTTGAGACAAATGTATCATGCAAGATATCAAATATGATGAAAATGTGGAAAAGGGATTGGAGGTAATCTCAGTACCGATTAATTTTTCTGTAAACCTGAAACTGCTCATAAAATAGACTTATTTTTTTTGAAAGAGGATGAAATAATTCTCAAAGGCTTAAGAAACCTTTTTATATAAGTTTAGTTTGTTTCTAGACTATCACAAAGTTTGTAGTAAAATATGTTTCTATTATTACATTATACCTGTGAGAAATTGAATTTTGTGATTATGCTTTAAACAGAACAAAATAGAGATACATTTGATTCAACATAAAAATAAAATTTATCTTCCTGGACAATTATTCTGAATATTGAGCAGATAATAAACACAAAAACTATATCAAATAATAGATGAGAGCATTTGTTGTTTTATAATGTATAAGAAGATAAATGTAAATGTTTACTTGTATCTTGCATTCAATCTAATCTCAAAATGTATTTTAGTTTACTTTTTATGTATTGGGATATAAAGTGGAAGTATTATGCATAAATCAAATTTTGATAACTTACTGAAAAAAGAATTTTCCCCTGAGATTTTTTATTGTTTTGTCTACATCAATTCAGACATGCATCCTACTCCTATTAGTGTTCTCTGAACACACTGCTATAAATGTGTTACCAGGCCCAAATATTTTTTATATTAATTGATGCCAGCTCAAATTTTGATAGCAGTTTCTTGGAAGATACGTCTTTGAGTTTAAGTAGAAACAATGCAGTTACCTGTTTTTCTTTTAACTTTTTCTGTAAGTTCTGGGTGCTTTTATCTTGTTTTTCATAAGTATCTTCTTCCATTTAAAATAAGCTTAAGGTGGCTAGGTCAAAAAGATTGTTTGAATCATAAACCTTTGTTTTATTAAAAACAAATCCCCACAGTTATTCATCATAGAGTATATTTCTTAGAGTTGCCCAAATGAGAAGCAAGTTGCAAATTGACTTGTAATAGTTTTCTTTGTGACTTTTAATTTGGGCCAGTGTTAATTTTCTTTTCCTATAGCCCACTACTTTGAATGTGTTTCTCCTAATCATGATTATCTAGGCCCTCATTCTTTCTCAGGGTTAGATTTATGGACCACCCCTTCCTTGGAGATACACTGAGGGATTCCATGGTGAATTTTTAATATGCCTTATCATAAATATTTTAGATAAGTCATCTCAAAAGAAACATGCCAAGTATATTAAAAACTGTTCAACTTTTTATATTAGAGGTGTAACAGAGGAAAAAAGGATCACAAGAAAGATACCTGGTCTATTAAAAGAAAGCTTTGAATTTATATCAAAATTATTAGAACTATGTTATTTATTTAGAAAACTCACATACTTTAGCAGAAGTGCCACATCATCCAAGAATTATAACTCTATGAGGTCTTTGTGCAAATTTTTTCACTTGGTATAGTCTATAGATGTCATGCGTGTTTGACATTTCTGGTGGGGTAGGGAGAGGCCCAGATGGTAGCAACCATCAAAAGTTAAATCCACGTCTCTGGTGATATTGCCAAAAATATTTTTTCATTAATTTATATGATGAAATACCTTGTACCACCACTCTTTCTCAGATATGTGTGAGATATTTACAAAAACATCTTAATTCTTGGCTACAGGACATTTCTTATAAGATAATTTTCATTAGATTTTAGTATAATATGCTATCATTATGCAATAAATAGCTAAAAATAATATATTTGTGACACCTGCCAATTCAAAAATATTTTTAATTTGTTTTCTGAAAATTCTTATTATTTCAACTTTCTCAGACTTTCCAAGATGCCAAAAGGAACAAATTAGTTTCTTTTCCTCATTCAACAAATTCATTTTTGCTCTCATTTATTTTCCTCAAGATTTAGTATTCCATGAATCTTTAGATCTCCAAAAGTTGCTTTAAAATAATTTCAGTACTAAAATATAAAATCAATTTTTATAATCACATACTTGTGAAATTAAGGTTCTGTAAAGGTTATTTATTTGTTAAACTGCTCAGTAGTTGCAGTGTTTATTTGTTCTTAAATATATCAGATTGCCCACATAGTAAAGGATTGAGTTACCATTGATCTAAGAGTTCTAATTTAGGTATTTTCTAAGTCTTAGAGTTTGCTATTCAATACATATTTATTAGTTACATATGGCATATTATCTATTTTAATGAAGGTGTAGAACATTAAGTGATATAAAATCATGTGGCACTATACCGAGTTATGAAAAGCATTTGAAGAATCAAAATAATTGCCTCATTAGAGATGTGTATTAAAGCTCTGAGAAAATAGTTATGCTCAGAAATATCCAAAATGAGTACATAAGTGAATTTACACAAGTATTCTTGTGTGGAAACTGCAAACACTTCTCATTACTAGATGTGATTTTAAAATGATAATATTGTATTTTCTAAGCTATTCTAGTACAATTAATCATGAAACAATTTATAAAATGTACAGGGATAACCTAGCTGTATTGCTGTTAAACTTTAATGCAAATTGCTAATGCAATCAACATCTTTCCCCCAATGATTTTACCAGCTCAGAAGTTTAGCCAATAGTTACTGAGAGGAAGGAAATAAAGAGTTTCAACCTTAGGGAAGTATTTTGGAGAGTTTTTAGCAGAAAAAGGTATTGCTATAATTTATCTTCTTTTTTTTTGTAGAAAATTATGACTTTTTATTTGGTGTCTAGCCCACAGCCATATTTGATTGGGGGTGGAATAATCTTTAAGATATGTATTTATTCATCCAACTGATACTTGTGTAATGCCCAATACCTACAAAGCACCGAGCTAGGCTCAGTAATTACACACTGAATAACCTTATCTAGGCCACATCACTTGTGGAAGTCATTACTGCTGCTCTCCTACATCCTGCTCTCCCTTTCTAGTACAAGGTATAATGAATTATGGTTAACTGGGGTCACAGGACTAGTCCTGGCTGAAGCAATGTAAGTCACTTCTGGGTCAGATCATGTCATGAAAACAGGATCCTCTAGCTTTCTTTCCAAAGCTGCTGGGATCTTGCAAGCACACTCAAGAGCCTCCATTTTGGGTCCTTGAGTGACTGTGATGAGCAGGGCCCACCTGCTGACCACACTGGACATACAATATAGGAAAGAAACTGTACTCAGCTACTGCAATTTGGAGATCATTTGTTACTGCAGAATAACAGATATATTACTGTTTAAACAAGAGAGAAATCATCAAAGCCCCCCCCCCCTTCTGTGTTCAGATTGTACAGAAAAGCAGAATCTGTTTCAAAATTCAAGTGCAGCAGAGACTAAATAAAATCTTGAACTGTAGAGAGTGACTCCAGGATATACAGATTAAAACTCTGGAGAAAGGAATGAAAACAGAATGACCTTTCAACAATAGTGAAATCTAATCATTCATGAAATATAGCTAAAGGTATCTATAGCAATTTGAATAAGCATTTACAATCTCCCCTACTCAGATTCTCAGGGAAACAATGTGACTTCTCTAAACTTTAAAAGACTAATTTGTGAAATTAGATCCTAGAATTCTAAACAAACATATTACTCTGATTTTCCACTAGTTTATATTATCATCCTATTACATAGTTAAAAGGATAGCTCATTTTCATCCATCTTTGATAGATGATTCAGTTAATGCACGATAGTATGATTAACATTTCTGAAAAACAACATAATTATTTGGGAATCTAATTTAACTCACAATCCAAGATGGCATCTATGACTGGAAATATCATTATCAAGCCTTCTAATAGGAATGACTTGAAGACAATATGTTTTTGTGTGAAATGTAGCAATTAACACTTTGTCGTCTCTAAATCTGACCCTTACTAAATACACTAGTCATATTTTTAAAACACACACATATATTTGTGTTGATTTTAGAAAAAGAGGAAGGGGAAGGGATAGAGGGATAGAAACATTGATGACAGAGACATATCAATTGGCTGCCTCCTGTATGTCCTGTACTGGAATTGAGTCTGAAATCCAGTCAGGTATGCTGACCAGAAATTGAACCAGGGTTCATGGGACAAAGCTCAACCAGTGAGCCATACTGTTCAGGTTCCACCAGTCATCTTTAAACTTAACAAGATATTATCAATTCAGATAGAACCTGCCTGATACATTTGTTAAAGATAAATTTGTGTTTAGAGTTTAAAATTTTACTTTGCTCTTTTTTTTTTTAACTTCAGAGGACATGCAGAAAAAAACTGTAAAATTATTTTTATGCAATCTTGACTTTCTGCAATTCTAAAAATAACTTGGTCCATGTCAGGCAATTTTACTTCTAAACATTATTTCTGTCTGGTTGTTCTTCCAAATAAATAAAATTACATCGGTGTTTGATATCTTCCTTTCAGAAACAATAGTGCCACCTGTAACTTTTTTTTTCACTTGTAATATTCATAGAATCTAGAAAATAGAGGTATTTATAGAGACTATTCAATAATATCCACCAACCAAGAACTATTAAGACAGTTCTTAAATCTCTTGATAGAAATTAGTAAGTTTATTGACAATGCTTTCTAAAGAGGCTCATAAAGTAACATTTTAGTAATTAAATAAATAATAAAGGTTATGAATGATTGACAGTGTCTAGATATGACTAAATGTATCAAATAATCAAAACTTTGTTATATGTGCCCTAGAATATATAATATTGAATAAAATGCCTTGAATCATGAGCCAGTGTATTATTCTAATTGGTATACTAATCTGCAACAAGGAGAAAATGTTCAATCATTCTAGCATACAGTAATAATGTATAATAAAAAATTCCTTTCTGAACACTTTTTGGCAATTATAAGATAATTGTACTTAGACTTTCACTATTTCACAAATATGCCCTTTCTCTACCCTGTGACAATTGATTTGAGTTTAAATTAAATCCCTTTAAGCTGTCAATCTTGTTGAGCTCCATTTTCACTGAGTACTATTAAATCAATTATTAATATCCTATTTCTATTGACTGATTGCTGGCTTGCAGTTTCTGGAGAAGTATTAGATCTGAAACTATCATTCATTTCTCCTCCTTCTTTTATAATTTCAAATTGCAATGATTAGGGCATAGTTATGCCCTATTTTTATTTCAGATAGTCAAGGCAAACTTATTTTTAATGAGAATTATTGGGGTGACATTGGTTAATAAGATCACATAGGTTTCAAGTATGTATTTCTATTATACATGATCTATATGTTTCATTGTGTGCCCAGTTCCCACAGTTAGATTATCTTCTGTTGTTACAAAAGACCAGAGAAACACCAAGTCATGCTTAGAGAAAAGGAGTTACATTTTATTATGTGCAGGCTCAGAGAAAAATGTGTCTTTCAAATTCTGGGTGCCCCTTGCTATATGGAGGAAACTTTTTCTATTTATATTTTTTCTAGCTCTTTTGTCTCTCAAATTTGGAATGAGACTTCTGGGCCTTCTGGGAAAGAAGGCCTACATGCTAGGAAGGGGCCATAAGACCATATCTCAAAGCCTGGCCTGGTGTCAGCATTGAAAATTCTGTCTGAGGCATTGTCTACAACTTCTCTGGAATGGGAATAGTGTTGTTTTCCTTATTATCTAAGCAAGCAAGCATTTACAGAAGCCAAAATAGCAGCGTTAAAATTTCAAACAGCAGTTTTTATATAAAATGGATGCTTCACTGTCACCATATATTTGGCCCTTTACCATTTACTATCCTCCACCTCCTTTGCTCTGGAAACCACTATACTGTCTATGAGTTTCAGTTTTATATCCTACTTATGAGAGAAATCATATTATTCTTAGCTTTTCTGACTGAATTATTTTACTTAGCATAAGATTTTCAAGGTCCATCTATGTTGTTGCAAATGGAAGTATTTCATAGTAGTGTTCCATAGTATATATGTCCCACATCTTTATCCAGTCCTCTCTGGAAAGCCTTTGGTTGTCTCATTCTGCAGTGAACATAGGGGTATATATGTCTTTGTGAATAAATGTTTTGAGTTTGGCAGTAGATACCCAGAAGAATTGCTGGGTCATATGGTAACTCTATTCTTAATGTTTTGAGGAACCCCCATACTGTTTTCCTTAGTGGCTGTACCAGTTTACATTCATACCAGCAATGAAAGGTGGTAGCTCATTGTGGTTTTGATTCGTATTTTCCTAAGCTAGTGAATTTGAGCATCTTTTTCATATATCTGTTGCTTATTTGTATGTCTTCTTATTTTATTTAAATTCTGTGTAACTTATTGTTTCAGATCTTATATTTAGGTTGGAGAATCTCATTTAAAAACAGATAACTAGATCTTTTCTGAATAATGTCTATAACAACATAAATGACACCTTTTGAATTTTCAGGTTAATGAAAATTTGCAGTTATCAGCTCATTAGATATCATTTGAAACTTATCCTTGGATTAATATATTTTCTATTATAAAAGTAATTTTATGATTAGTTTATATACAAAGAGCTATATATATTTAATCTAGTATATAATTTCCATTTGATTCTGAATCATTCTAAAAATTTTTTACTAGTGATAGATGAAAATAAACTTTAAATTAAATTTCTCACTTCAGGAAAAATAATTTTGATTCTATCAGTCTCATTCAGTGTTTTGAATTGCAAAGAATCCTATTTATTCAGGAAATATGCATCAATATACACATATATGGGCAAAAGATCCAATTAATTAAATTCTTAACATTATTAATTTTGCATGATTCTATTTTAGTGTTTGCTTTTGATTTTACAAATAACTACAGAAGTGAGAATCTAGCTTTCAAGTTTGATATAACTTAAAATGTATACAAATTTTTGGTACTTGACAAATATTAGATCAAAATATATTTTTAAGAAGTCTGCTGCCAATTTTCTATTTCAATCTGATGAAATTTTAAATACATAAAATTGAATAGTTGTCATTCTTCAATTTTTTTTGTTCACTATTAGCTATAACCTGTTTCTGCCATTGACTTTTTTTCCTCTCTCTGAGCCAGTAAATGTAACTGATTTGGATTGCTTCTTCCTCTCTTACAAAAATACTATTCTTTAAAAGAATTTAGTAATGAGCAGCTATCTAGCCAGATATGAAAGTATTCAGGGAAAGGTAAAATAAATATTGCTATATAATATATAATTAACTTGAAAAACCAAGTGTTGAATATTTGAGTTGGCTAAGAAAAGAACACTTTAAATAGCTTATTATGACTTCCAAGCAAAGATTCAGGCAGTGCTCTTGCTACTTACTGCTGCTGCTGACTTTGTTTCTACAAATTTAGTTGAGTGGATATACTACATACTTTATATTCCCTTGTCATAATTCCTTGGGCTTCTGTAGACTGTGACAGTTTCTCAGACTTCCCTTGTTTCTGATGGCCTTGGCAGTTTGAGGAGTGAGTACTGGTCAGATGTTTCATAGAATGCCCTTCAATTAGGGTTTGCCTGATTTTTTTTTTTAATTTTTAGACTGTGATGATTTTTTTTGAGGGGAGGAAGACCATTGAGACAAAGTGCAATTTCATCACATCATGTCATGTTAGCATTACTTATCACCAACGATGTTAAACTATATTATCTGGATGAAGTAGTGCTTCTTATTTTCTTTATTGTAAAGTTCCTTTCCCTCTTTCCATGCAGTTCTCTTTGATAGGGAGTCACTCTGAGGAGCCCACACTTAAGGCATGTTCTACCTCCTTGAGAGGAAAGTTATCTACACAAATTATTTGGAATTATTCTGTATGGAGTATCTATTCTCCCCTATTATGCATTCATTCAATTATGTATAGCAATATGGATGCATGAATGTTTATCTTAAGCTTTTGGGTTATCATCCACTTCTGTGTTATTCTTTTGCCCAACCTGTTCCAGGTCTGGCTTCTGGTAGCCCTTTCAGCTGGCTCTGTGTGCCATTAATATGCTCTCATTGTTTCATGCTCACAGTGATTCATTAGTATGTCCTTTCTGGTCTCCATGAGGCACATTTTGTATATTCCTTTTCCCAGCCCTAGAATTTCTCCAAAGAGACCTGGTTCTTCCTAGTAGAGAGTAATATTAGAACCAAGGTCCAGACACTTGCTTGTGCTCATTACTACTGGTATGAACTACTTCCGAGGAAAGAAAATAGTCAAAGACTTAGAATCTTAGAGATAAACTAAATCAGTTATCCCAGAGGACAACACTAACTGATGTTCACAGCACTATCTACATGTGACCATAAATGTGTTAGTGTAACTTCTGGGGCTCAGTTTATTCATTGGTAAAATGTGGAAAATTATAGGACAGGAACTCTCCAGGAAGACTGAAAACCCTGATTTACAGAGTTTTATGATCTATAGCTTGTTATTTTTTCATTAGAGAAATAATCCCCAGAATGGCTGATTGCTAACTACCAATTAATAGTATTGCAACAATTCCTGAAAAATTAATTACCGGTTGTCTCGAGTTGGGATAAGCCAGCTGCAACCACATCATCGGCAAGTCATTCACAGGAACTCACAAGCATACACACACAAACCACACACACAGAGATACACACACACACACACACATATTTTACAATTAGGAGAGCAGTTTTAGTCTTTAAAAGCAAATTAAAATTAAATATGCCACTGGAGGCTGAGGGATGGGGATCCATCCTATGGTCCTCTCTCCTAACCTTAAGTCTGAGTGGAGGCCAAAGGTTCCTAAAGCAGTTCTTCTCTGAGCCGTAGCTAGTTCAGCCTGGATCCTGGGGGGATCAGTAGGGTTCCCTGTACAGGGGAAAGGAGCAGGGCAAGACCAGGTGTTGGGTTTTGTTGTCTTAGCACCAGGAACCCCTGCAGCCTGAGTTGGAGGGGACAGTGGTGGGCCTTGCTTCGATTCCACCTGAGCAGTCTGGGAGGGGCTGGAGGCAGAAGACTCCCTGTGTGGCATCACAGTCCTGCCAAAGTCACCTGAGTGTGATTCTCAAAATCACAGGCATTTTTCCAACACCCGGTATTTGCCACCATTTTACTGAGAATAAACGTGTGAATAACCATGCCCCTCAAGACAAGATGAGCACCCCCTATTGGTGTCTGGGCTTCCAGTGGTCCTCGAACTCTGAGTTTTCTCCTGGAAAAGTTTGCTTCCTTAGTGTCCTTGCAGACTATTTACCACCTACTGGTCAGGGGGGCTATTGGCTCTCAGCTTTTAAGTCACCATCTCCATCCTAGCAGTACCTGCTGGTTGAGCTCTTTACTCGTGTTGTTCAAGGCTACTAGAACTCCAGGGGACATTGCTGCTAGTTTCTTTTGAAGGACACAATCATGGGCATTGCGGATACCACCAGCTTCTTGTGCTCACCCACCAGGCCATGGTCCCGACTTTCTTGATGGGATTCCACTACTGCCTTATAAAATAAATATAATATAAATTTGAAAGTTATAGGCATAGAAAAAAGATAACTTAAGTATAAATGCAAATCCTGAATCTCAGTATATCCCATCTAATAAAAGAATAATATACAAATTGATCACACCTCTGCTACACCCACAAGCCACGCCCACCAGCCAATCAAGAGTATGCAAATTAACCCAACTGAGATGGCTATAGCCACAGAGAGAGAGAGCAGGAGGGAGGCTTGGGTTGCCCCTGGTGATGGAAGAAGCCAAGCTTTCTGCACACCCTGGCCCTTCCAGGCGACAAAGTTTTAATGGCTGTGCCAGCAGAAGGCTTGGCTCTGCTCCAGGCTACAAAGTTTCAACTGTAGAAGATAAATAAATCCCAGATACCAGGGCCTCTGCTTGGATTGCCAGAAAATGTAGCTGCCTGCAAACCAACATAGGCCCCTCACCCAGGCCACTCCATGCCCCAAGGGAACACCCACCCTGATCCAGGACACCCTTGAGGGCAAACCAACTGGCCCCCACCTGTGCATCAATCCTCTATCCTATCTAATAAAAGAGTAATATGCAGATTGACCATCACTTCAACCCATAAGATTGCCTCCATGTGTTCAAAAGATCCTGCCCCCATGTGGACACAAGATGGCCACCACAAGATAGCCAGCAGGGGAGGGCAGTTGGGAGGGATCCGGCCTGCAAGGGAGGGCAGTTGAGGATGATCAAGCCTCCAGGGGAGGGCAGTTAGGGGTGACTAGGCCCACAGTGTAGGGCAGTTAGGGACACGAATTTCATACACCAGTCCTCTATAGTTTCTTTATAAAATAGAGATGGTGATAATAGATAGTACTTTTCCACAGAGTTGTTACTGTCACAGAGCACTCAAAAATATTAAAGTTTTATTGATGTAATGTAATTATGGTACAATTTACAATAAAAATTCTAAAACCCAAAGAATTGATTAAAATATGATATAATTCCATGCAACCAATAAAAGCTCTTTTGAATGTTACATTTTTTCTGTCCTTATACTTCCTTTTATTTTCAAATTTTTCTCATGTGAGCAATTTTTAATTGTAATATTATTTTAGAAATATATTTACAAATTATTGTGCCATTGCTTGTAAATATAATGATCAAATTAGTCCATGTTTTATGTCTTCCAGCTCTTGATTCAATAATCCCACTGCTTTTACTTAATGAAAATGATTCACATATAAAGTAATTGAAAACTTTCTAATGTTACTTTATATGTGTGTGTTTTTTTCCTCTTAATATAGTTTAACTTTGTTCTATAGTACATATTTTTGTTTAAATGTTTCACTTTCCTTAATGGTAAATATTTTTTTCTTAGTTTCTCCCATCTTCAGTAATGTTGAATTCTTGACCTTTATGTCTAATATTAGCTTGACCTTTAAGATACCTGGTAACACCCAGATGTGTTGAGTAATTATAAAGAGACTCCCTATTGGAAGTACTTTCTACCTTCCAAGTAGAAAGGGCCTTCAGCCTTATTTCCCAGGTGTGGAACAGAGGGTGGAAGGAAAGTCTGCTTTCACTTACTGTAAATGCTAAGGGCACACTTTATTTTCTGCTATGATCCCAAACCCGCTTCAACTTTTATGCTTTCGCCACAGGAATTCTGACATGCAAGATGGCTTAAAAAACAAGCATTGTCAGATCTATTTGTCATGTCGCCTCACTTTCTTATAGCCACACATTTAAAACCAAGTATAGTTTTGGATTTAGAATTCATATAATCAGAATTGCTTAGACTTTGTCCTGTGTTTGTTCATTTACTTTCCTCTCTATTTTGGTCATATTCCATCCATTTATCCTACTCAGGATGTAAAGGACAATAAAAATTTAGAAATATAATTGGTGACAGAATTGCTTCATGAATTTCTTGAGTGTCAGCAAGTGTTTCAAAGTACTTTATTTCTGTTACTACACATTTGCACAGGTATCATGCAACCAAAATAAAAATGTTTAAAAGCTGAGAATCTTATCCCACTGGAAGATGCAATGCCTTTGACATTTTTAAAATAAAATCAACTCTAATTTTTAACTTTGATTTTGGAATATTATAGAAAATACAACTCAGTGGTGAAAAATAGGTAGGGTTGTAGGTATACCGGATAGGCAGAATGTGTATAAGTTTAATGCTTCATTCTGCATCCTGTAATGAATTTGTCAGGGCTCTCTAAATGCCTCACATACAACCTTTTTATTAGATTATATAAAGTTCATAGTTAGATCTGTTTTTCAAATGTATCAGGGTGTCCTATGTTTTATTTGATAAATTGGGATATCCTAGATTGGACTTTTTTCTATTATGAATATTAAGCACATTTGAACTATAATTACTTTAAAATATCTTTTTTGCAATTTCTAATTCTTTTAGTGGAAGATACAAGTATATGCAGTAAATATTTTCATAAGAAATACAACAGAAATAATAGGCAAGGAAGGGCCATGTTGCTTTCTGCAACCCAGGGACAGAGTCCTTACCAGACCCTGATCCTGCTGCCACCTTGATCTTGAATGCCTAAGCTCCAGTACTGAGAAATAAATTCTCATTGTTTAGGATACCCGGCCTGTAGTATTTTGTTATGACATCCTAAACTGACTGAAACATAAGGAGGGTTTTGTTAAAATGCCTTCATCTAATCACCTCTGATACTGGCCATGCCTCATGCAGCTGGCAGGATTCAAACCACAGGGATACAGACAGCTTTGGCTGTCTCACTAGGTTTCTAAAATTTGAGAACTGAATTTACTCTAAAATGTTGGAATTCATGAAAACACGACTAAAGCTCTGTGTGGTATGTTGTTTATTATTATTTTTGTCAGGTTTTTTTAAAAATATACTTAATTTAGTGGCCATTCTGTGTGTCCACTTACAATCCTGAATCAAGGTATATTTTCTTTTTTCATTGAGAAAATAGATTAAGGCAACATTGCCTTGATCCTTGCAAGGGTTCATTTGTTATAAACCCAATATTTAGAAATCGTGCTCTAGCTAGTTTTGCTCAGTGGATAGAGCATTGGCCTGTGGACTGAAGGGTCCCGGGTTCGATGCAGGTCAAGAGCGCATGCCAAGAGTTGCAGGCTCAATCCCTAGCAGGCCGTGTGCAGGAAGCAGCTGATCCATGATTCTCTCTCATCATTGATGTTTCTCTCTCTCCCTCTCACTTCCTCTCTGAAATCAATAAAAATATATTTTAAAAAATTAGAAATCAAATTCCTATTGTGTAAATATCATCCCAAAGCAAAGAACAGATTACTCATACCATGGCAATACACAGTCACAATGGGTGAGCTGCAATAATTTTGACATAAGAAGTTTTTCAAGTCACATGAGCTCCTGAATTGTTCAAGTCTCTGGGATAGCAATCTTGATATTAATTGGAGTGCAGTTATAGGATGAAGAATATCTCAACTTTAGTCAGAAAACACTATTAAGCTAACCCAATTTTCCATTTACTTATCTGAATTGGTTTAGGGAAATGGTTTAACATTTCTGAGCCTTAGTGTGAAGAACTTTATAAATTCACAAACAATGTCTGCTGCACATGTTCATAATATGTTTTTCACAAATTAATAATCAATAATTCAAATGCCTAATTAACCAAAAAGCCAATATGTCCTCTTCTACTTGATAATTCTCTTTATTCTGAAGCCCATTTTGACTGGAATTATTAAAATGACTCTCACTTTCTTTTGATTAATGTTAGCATGACATATCTTTCTTCATTTCTCTACTTTCAAATCCTCTGAATCTTTATATTTAAAGACTTTTTTGTAGAAAATATGTAGTTAGGTTTTTTACCTACTATTCCTCTTCTATTTTTGTATATAAATTTAATATTTCTATAGTTTATTTAATACTTACAACCTCTATAACAATTTTTATTCACTACAATATATTACATCATACATGATGTAATACATTGTGAATTCTCTATACCTGTAGAAAGTTTATGAGTTAATTCAGCATTGGTACTTAATGATATTTTAGCTTAAAAGAAATAAAATTTTGCTCAATAAACATAGATAAATATGAATATGCCTTTTGGCAAGGGGTTTGAAAACTTAGTCAATTAAAAAATTATTTGTATTTGTAATATCTTACATAGAACCTTTAAAATATAAATTGATTTTACTCATAAGCTTCCATGACTAAAGAAATAAATTTCTTTGGTATAAAGAAATTATTTATAAAGTATCTTTGGCATAAGAAAATAATAGAGAATATTTTCTAAAAGGAAGGCAAATAGTTTTAGAAATACAGTAAAATATTAATAAAAATAAAAGTCCAAATAGTTTTCTGTGATGAAATTCTAAATGTTTAGAAAGTTTTTAAGTAAATATTTTCATTTGAACATACATATTTGGAATTCATTAGTAATGAAAAACAATATTTCAAAGTACTCATACAGTAAATATAGAAGAAATACATCAAACAAGTTTTTCATAAATTATTTATTATTTTAAAATAATCAATTTTGCATATTTAGTTTATTGAATTTATTTGTAATTTTAAGGCTGTTTTATTCTTGCTGCTAATAATAAAATCAATAATAATAATTGATATACTAGGTGCTTTGTATGTCTTAAGTCCTTTACTTTCTCTGTAACTTTTGGAAAAAATCTTTAGTAACTCCGCTTTAGAAAAAATATGACTTAGAGGACTTAAAAAACTTTGCCAAAGTCTTATATTCACTAAATGTTATAATTAAGTTGTATTATGACTCAAAATAATGAAGTCAGTCACGGTTATATTCTCCATTTCTGAATATAACAAAATTAAATTAAAAAAATAATTATCCTATTTTAATACTCCTTTACATAAAAATAAAATACATCAGTGAGATTTTTTCTTATTATTATTTGGGCAAAAATAATATATATTAAATATATATATATATATATATATATATATATATATATATATATATATATGTATATATATGCACTCAAGATATATAATCAGAAAAGACAAATAAAATAACCAGATGCTAAACAGCATTGGCTTTTCTTAAAATACTACACTATAAAGTTCACATTTTAGAGCTCCTTTCCTTCCTTCCACAAAGGATTGCTACAATATAATAAAAAAAAGGATTTTTGATTCAGGTAATATTCCAATTTTATGTACTATGTATGTTACAATACAGCCAGATAAATTGGATATGTTACTTATTTTCTCTGTGGCTCATCTTTACTCCCCTAATTTTACAATAGGGCTACCATCTACTTCAAACTGTTGTCCTGAGGATTAAATGAGGCAATGCAGTAAGTTAGGAACTTACTGAATACTAAAACTTTCTTTCAGTTATAAGGTAGAGAAATTCAAAGCACTGAGAGAGTATATATACACATATATATATGTGTATATGTATGGATATTTATATATTCTTTTTACTTCTTTCTCTTGTGTCCTCTTTAGTGAAACTAATTTGTTATGTGGTACCAAATACTCTATAAGTCATCTTGCACATTTTTAAGTACTTAAATGAAAAATTATAGTAAAAAATATGTCATATACATATATTTTAATATATCAATTAAATAATTACTTTTTGTGGGGAAAAACACATTCTGTAATCATCATTCAATTTATTTTTTGGTATGATACATATAGTGAAAAGGTCATGCTATAAATAAGATTTCAATTTGTTTCCATTTAAATAAGAAACACACATGTTTGGGTAGGGGTATATACGTGTGTGTGAGCTTCATTTTCAAAAGTAGTTAGCAAATAAAAAGTTTGTGTTCCACATGTAGAATAATAGGGTATATAAGGACAATTGTGATTCAAATAAATCTGCATAATTGACTAAAATTGAGATCTGTAGACATGATCCAAGAGAATAAGTATTCTTGTAATAACCATTCAAACAAGATCTAATAAGCTTTGTTTCTATAGGCTAACTGATTTTAAGAACATAAAAAAAGTGAAATGACTATGAATTATATTGCCAGAAATGTTTCATTATCCTTATGGAATTGAATTCATAATGAATGCAAAACCCAGAACTCTGCATGTTCTTCTCTATCATTAATATGTATGAGACATAATGAACAGCAAGTTTTTCTTAGAAATACTGGGTCACTAAAGTTATTTCTTAAATAGTATGCAGGTAGATGTTTCACAATTTTAACAAACTGTGAAGTGTAGTAGCTATTAACTGACTATTATAATTTATTTTCTACTTACTTCTCCATTATTGATTACTCTATTTATCCTATATAATTTTAGAAACCTGTCTCTAACTGTTGCCAGAGGAATTAATGGGCCAGATCTCTCAGACATGAGTGGGCATGAGGTTCTGGTTCCTAGGGTTACCTCTAAAATAAGAATTTTGAGAAGCCCCCATGGGAGAAGGAGATGTGGAAAAAGGCTTTAGTTGCATGAAGTCACGTATTTTTGGTTCTAATGTCTCCCGCCCCAGTGTCTTCTGCCAATCTTGAAAGAGGTACAGATGGGGCTCCGGTAAAGCCAAAAGCAGGGTCACAGTCTAGAGTGTCTTCTCCATGATATAGCTGGGTGTCCTTTAGCATCTAAGCTAATTAAAGTCCAGTAGTCCATTGTGGAGCACAGTCTCCTCCCAAAAGAGAGCCAGGGACCCGGTACACCAGAAAGAGAGAGAAGAGAGTGTGCTTCTTGGTTTTGAAGTTTAATTATTCAAGTTTTAGCCACGCCTGTGTTGTTCAGTGGTTGAGTGTCGACCTATGAACCAGGAGGTCAAGGTTGGATTCCCAATCAGAGCACATGCCTGGGTTGTAGGCTTGATCCTTAGTAGGGGATGTGGATGAGGCAGCCGATTAAAGATTCTCATTGTTAATGCTTCTATCTTTCTCTCCATCTTCTTTCCTGTCTGGAATTAATAAAAATATATTTTAAAAATAAATATTAAGTTTCACACACTTGCAGTGGCCACGTCCATTCTGGCACCTGACTCACTTCCCAGGAGTGACTGATAAGCAAGCACCTTTCCACATCGCTTAGACCTTACTGGGCCTGCATCTAGACTGAACTTTGTCTAATCCCTTCTCTCATCAATCAGCAGGGAATAGTCTTGGAGAATGTTAAATGTAGCTTTTTGGCAAATGCCTATATAGGTATGCCTATATTGTCTAGTCTTTCCTTTTTTTCTTCTTTCCTGTTAAAGTATAATTACAATGGCATTATAACTAACTACCCTTATAATCTTTAACTGTATTTGAACCACAATATATTACATATGTTTCTGTCCTCTAAAAAATTACTTCACTCTTTCTCTCTCTCTCCTTTTCTTTCTCTCTACCTCTTTCTAATATCAATCTCTTTCTTCAAGATGAACATCTATTTATAAAATATCATTTATTAAATATTAAATAATACAAAATAAACTTTAATGATTTTCACACGCTTCTAAATAAAACTGACTGCAAGACAATAATCAATTTTTTTACATTTTTATTCAGTATAATTGTGTAAGGTTAAGTTGTTTGAATTTCAGCCAAAATAAATCACCAAATTAAGTTTTATTTTTTTAATTTAATATTTTGTTTTTTTAACTCTAACATTCTACCACTATGTTAAGATATAAATTCAAAATTACAATGAAATGTTCTGTTCTACAAAATAATAATATAACATATTATTTTATCAGTCATTTCCCAGACTAGATATTTCATCAGCTTTTTAGACATTATCCTTGAGGTTCTTCAATGTCTATATTGATGCCTATGAACAAAAACATGTGTGTCTATGAATAAAAACATGTGTGTGACAGCAGACACATTTTTATTGCAGAAATTTACTGAGTGTTACAACACAGTATATCTAAAATTGTTTTTGTATATCTTAGCCAGTGTTTAAGAAAATAGAACAAAAATACTATCAACGATCATGGAAACATTTCATCAAGAACTATTTCACACGAATGATATGGTTCTTTAAAGCAGCTCTCAAGATGATCATGAAAGATTGTATAAAATGCTTGTAATACTAAAGAAGGCTTAAATTAGAGTTAGTCTTCAGCATAAAAACACAAACACCATTGATTTTAGATACTAACATAAACCTAATTTTTATCAACAAACTTATCTCGTCCTTCAGCATACTATCTTATGAGACATTGATCAACAAGTTAAAGAGGCAAACCAAAATTCCCAAAATGCCCTTGGATATTAGAAAATGATTATAACCACATTCTACAGAGAATATTGACAGATCAGTTAAGTCAAAGGTAGATATGTATTTTTTATCACTTAATCAAGTTTTATTAAATGTTCTTTTTCTTAGAGCTTAGGAAAGCTAGCCAGTGAATGGCCTTTGATAATACCTAGCTAGAGTTCATTTCCTCATTTTACAACTCAAAGGAGGTAAATAACATTCAAGCACACAGAGCTAGAGCAAATTAGAATTCTCATAGGAAGTTCCACATTCAGTGGAAGAAAAGATCAATAAGGAGTTCAACATCATCAGAGTAATGACCATTGTAATGCCACCCAGAGGGGCTAGATAATCTCCACATACAGAAACAATAAGTTACTCAAATATACTGTCAGAACAGTATGCAGCTTTGGGAAGAGAGCGAAATGAATACATTTAACTCATCTCAGATAGAAAGGATCACAGAGGTTAAAAATTGGAACAGGGTAATATAGGCATTTACCATTGGAAATAGGCTGTGTCTCTCTAAATATAGGGCTTGTGTAAAATTTAGCCTGTAATTCAGAGCTGCTAACAATGCCAGGCCTTCAAAACATAATTTGATAATTAATTGTATCATTCATGCCAATCAGGCAGGGTCTTTATGAGTACCTTGAGAAATGTTGCACAGTAAACATGACTAGGTATTAAATAAATACTTGATTAATATAATTGGGAGTTTAAAAATTTTTTCTGCTTGTATTCATTACAACAAATCGTGTTGATATTTTACTGAAAGGTTAATTTTCCTATAAATAAACACACACACACACACACACACACACACACACACACACACTGGCAGTTTTGGAATAAGGTTATTGCAAAAATCTAAGCTTAAAGTAACAATACATACTGAAAAGAGCATTTGACAATGTGACAATGTATCAGGGAACTAAGTTTTATCATTAATTAATTAGTTTCTTACTTAGCTGTAGTTTTCTTAACCACATTCAGTGATTATACCATGATCTCTCAGGGCTTTTCCAGCACTATATTATATATTTCCTGATTTTTTTTAATATTAATGAAATAGTCACATCATGACAATCATTACAAGTATAAGAAGACTCAATATGGCTAAAAATTCAGAATAACATTAATCATTTCTATTAATGTCTAATAGACATAGTTAAAAAGATCTTTGGGGATTAGTTTGATGACTTTGTCACAGAACAGTTAATTAACAAAATCAAGTCAATATATCACCCAATAATGACTGGAACCAGGCAGGTCTGCCTGGCACAGTCTGGAAAGTGTTGGCTCTTGACTTCACATAAGAAAGAATTCATGATAGGAGTCCAGGTGGTTTTGAGAATACATATATTAAAGGCAGGGACAGTGATACAAAGGAAAGTCTTAAGACAGAAGAGGCAAGATTACAGCAACAGGAATGAGCCAGGCTGGAATGTGTGGACTCAGGAAAGGAAGTTACAGATGCAAAAGGAGAGCCTTTAGAGATAGGTTCAGGGGGTTAGTCTGGGATAAGCTGCTGCTGCCCCTGCTCCCAGTTGCAAGTCTCATGGGGATCTTTGGAGTTGAGGAGAAAGAAAGTAAAAGTACACACCCAAGAAAATGAGAAGCAGAGGCAAGCTCCAAGGAGAATGTGCACTTGGTCCTTTGTCTTGAGGGTTCTTATCTGTTTTTTTCAAGGAAGTAGTTTTAGGGGAGGTCTTAACAGACTATTCAGTAGCTCTCCAGGTGTATTATTTTGTATGCTGATGCAACATAATGGGCATGTAGGAGAGTTTGGGATCATTCTCTCCTCAGCTTCACTGTTTTGCTTTTATCTTGAGTCTGTCTGGCTCTAATTAGGTTTTGATATTTATTTCCCTGTCTTCATCCACACTAACTGGGTCTCTGTTATTTCCCTCCTGGATGAAAATGATTTAAGCTACTCACTCTCTGGTTGGGGAGGAGAGGTGTAAGCCATCTTCTCCTAAATGTCCTTGGTTAGGGAAGATAAGATCTTGCTATTTATTAGCAGGTTGTTAATAGCTCAGTCTTGTTTAATTATCTTGTCTCAGTTTCCCTCGTGCCACTTGCTAAGGAATTTTCAAAGCTTCTTACTATCCTGACTCAATTATAATGAAAGTTACCTTTAAGACACAGACAGACCCTATTTTGAGCATACTCTAGAGCAGTGGTTCTCAATCTTCCTAATGCTGCAACCTTTTAATACAGTTCTTTATGTTGTGGTGATCCTGAACCATAAAATTATTTTTGTCACTACTTCATAACTGTAATTTGCTACTGTTATGAATCTTAATGTAAATATCTGTTTTCTGATGGTCTTAGGAGACCCTGCTAGCTGTTCGCAACCCACAGGTTGAGAACTGCTGCTCTAGAGTCTAAGAGGTTAAAAGTTGTACAACTCATCCACCAATTATTTTTTTAAATGTTATATAAAAAATGTGATGTGAAAATATGTGTAATAATTTTAGGCCCTATATATTATTATATTCAAGTAATCTCTTCAGATAATTTTTTTTCTGAAAAATGTAGACGCTAAAGGGCTATATAAGAAATGTCTCTGGTGTGTAATGTTAAAAGAAATTGAACTTTGCAAAAAGTAAATTAATCCTTCATCAAGAGGACAATAGACATTTTCTCACCTCCTTCCTCTCTCCCTGTAGTGGAAAAACTAGAGAATTGTATGTGGTAGAAAACATTTAGAAACCTACGTAGAATCTGTAGGGATTTCTAGACAAGAAGAAAACAGCAGCAGGCAGGAGGCAGTCTCTGGATACATGTTAGCTTTTACCTCTGTAGTTGACATCAGAGATAGACTCATTTATCCTTTCCAATATCTTTCCAGTTACTTTCTTTTACTATAGAAAGCTGAGCAATTATAGATGGAATAATAGAAGTTACTGGTTTTTCTTTTCTGAAAAAGCTGTTGAATGGACAGTTTTATTATCTGGGAGTTGTTGCTGGCCCTTTGCAAGCTCTCTTTATAGATAGCCACACTTGGTACCACCGGAATGTTATGGGTATTGATCCTGGTAGTTTTAAATCTAGGGTATGACAGAGATTCATAATGTCTGAACCAACTGGTCAGAGCAGAGCAGACTTCCATGTATGAAGGCCAACTTCCCTGTTATTGCCCTGTTCTTCAGTGAATAGGCATTACAAAGCAAAACTTGTGGGTGTGTGTGTGCGTGTGTTTTCTAGAACAGGGATACAGAGTAGAAGACTCCTATAAGCAAAGTAGAGGAACATAATATGGGATAAACTACAACCATTTAGCTAAAATAAGAATGCCTGGTTGAGTATTCTTGATAATATTATAAAATAGGAATAATGTGCAAAATTAGTATGTGAAACATTATATATGCTTAATTCGACTAAGAGAAAATTTTTTGAGTGTTTATAGTTGCAATATTGATATTATACATATATAATTACGTACTATGTTTCTTAATGTGCAAGTGGTGATATAAACCTAAATAATTCATCATTCCTACTTTCTTACCAATTTTTATATTTAAAAAACAAAACAAAATTGACCCTATGAGGAAAATCCATGGTATTTGAAAATTTTTTCACACACAAAAAGCAAATAAATGGATTCATTCCTAGATATTTTTGTGTATATTTTGCGTTATAATTTCTTCCTAAAATACAAAGTCAGGCAATTTAGAAAGTGTTAGAGTATGGAATTTTCAGCTCGAATATTCAGAAAACATATGGATTAGTGTTTGGAGGGACATACAAAAGTGAGTAAAAGTTTGACAGATGGAGCTGTAATAAGTCACTAGAGGTTGGAAACCAGGAACTGTAGCAGAAGCTATTGATATAGTTTTGTGAATTACTCCAAAAGCCCTTAGCAGTTCAGAGGCAAAAGGAGAAAGCAGATGGTGGAGTTTAAGTTGGTTTAGAATCAGTAAGGCAGGAAAGACAAAGCAACACAATGAATTTAAAAAAAGAATAGATAGCAATCCTGGAAAAGCTGAAAACAAGGTTTCCTTTAATTACATTCCTTCCAAGAAGAAACATTTACTGCATAAATCTACTTCTGCTCTGATATCTGGCAAACCCAAATATAATACCAGACTCAATGAACAAAATTTGTCTGGAGATAACTTCTCTGAAAGCTGGTTTTCTGAATTTTGTGAATATGAGACCTGCAAGACTCAATAGTCTTGCAGATTTTGGTTAACTTTTTGGACTTTTTTTAAAAAAGCAAACTTGGATGACTTATTGTTGAACTGATTCAACTTTCACTGTCTTGGAGATATTATTCTAGAAAAAGCAACCCAGACTGCAGTATTGAGGCAATTTCATTTCCCCAGGGGATCTAGTTGAGGTGCCAGGGGCTGAGACCAAGCCTCTAGAACTGCAGAGAATTGATGCTGGTGTTCAATGTCTTTGGGCTTTAGTTCAAGATAAACCTACTTGGATTAGTACTTTAACTCTTTTGGGTCCCAAATAAAACATAATTCTTTTTTTAATTTCATAAAATAAATGTGTATTCCATTGAATTCTAAGTTACAAAGTATTTAGTTACTTCTGGGAGATTTAGAAAATTAAAATCCTTATTCTTTTTTTAAAAAATATTTATACTGATTTTTAGAGAAAGAGGAAGGGAGACAAAATGAGAAACATCAATGTGAGAGCAAGACATCAATTTGTTGCTTCTTGTATGCCCCCTACCAGGGACTGAGCTCCCAACCCAAGAATGTGTCCTGACTGCACATGGAACCAGCAACCTTTCTGTGCATGGCTCAGTGTTTAACCAACTGAGTCACTGCCACTGGGTTTCAGGAACTAATATTTATGATAATTGCTCAACTTGGCCATTCGATGCCAGTAAGTAGAGCATATATTCTAACTTCAAAACCATGTGTGGTACAGGTCATGGTTACCAATTACCTGGAGAGATATTTTTTTTCAATCTAGAGACTATAGAGAAATATTCAATAGTCTTTTTTTTGCTGGTAGATAGGTCCACTTACATTGTTTCTTCTTTTATAAGCCCATCCTTTATGGAGCCCTTCAAGTATTGTTGTCTTACAACTTGCATCTCTCATTAGCTCAAGTCAATGCAGGCATTAAAGCACCAATCCTTTGTCCCAACCCAAAGTAGCCAATACCCTCCCTCAACTATATGCTGACCAAACTTTTTTCTGTTCTATATTGCTGGCACCAAGAGTTTTAATCTCGTTACTTTTTATTTAAAGCTATGTATTTAAAGAAATGCTAAAATTGTATGTGACATTTCTAGAGATTTGCAGTGGGAATGATTTCTGGCTGTCTATTAAGAGGTTTCTGGAATTGTAAGTTTTTATTAGTTAATATTAAATATTCAACCTTTTTTCTAGTTTTTCTACATTAATTAGTTTAATCAAGTTTGCTAGTTTCTGAGATAATTATGGTAATATATGCTTTACAAGAAATATTCTCTTTTAGATTTTCAAATTTCTTGTTATAATATGTAACACATTATTACATATTGAGAAATGTCAAGTTTTTTTTTTTTTTGAGGGACTGTCACATTCTAGGCACTATTCCTTGAATCAGAGATATCATGATAAACAAAACAGACATTTTCTTTGTCCTCATTAAGTTTAAGTTCTAATGGGGGATTTTTAACATGATTAAATAAATATATCATGTACTGTAAAAATCCTTAGGCTACATTCTATTTTTACACAAAGGATGTGCAAAAATAATATTGCTTTAAAAAAGACAGAATTATTTTACAAACAATGCATTGACGTAGAAAGAAAATAAAAAAGCTGGGCAAGGAGTACATCTATAAAATCAGGGGCCAAAAAGCATTTTATTAATCTGCTGTCTTTGAGATGACATTATTGCTGTTTATGATGACAATGATTTGGTAATGTTCTCATGATTGTTGCTTATTGCTGTCACAGTTTGAGGAAATTCAAGAAAGGAATAAAGGGAGAAGTGGGAAGCCATTAGCTTTTCTCTTGCTTCTGCCTCTGTCTTTTCTAGTCAAAATATTCTTTCCAGAGTCCTTCAATAAGACAAGCGCTTATGTCCTATTATCCAGAAATCTCATGTAATCAGTTCTGACTCAAAGGAAGCATGGATTCTAAATCTCAGGCAAAAAGAACAGAATTATAAAAATGGCTGAAAGCATGCATTGGAAAACTTCTTATGTATAGGGCCAGAGAGCTGTACTTTAAGCATTAAGAGTCCAATAGTCTCTGTTGCAACTATTCAGCCGTGCTAGAACATGGCTGCCATCCAATGTAGTTGACTTACAAGAGTAGGCAGTAGGCCAGGTTTGGCCCCTAGACTTTGCAGGTTTGAACTGATTGTGATTCATTCCCTGAGGCAGGGCAAATTTTTGCTCCAAAAAAGAAGAAAGAAAGAACAACAAGGGTTCTTTTCTGCCAAGAAAGAACATAGTGTCAAGGGGAATGATCACAAGTAGTAAATTTAAATTTATTTATTTTAATTTTTTATGACAAACTATTAAAAACTATTTGTTTTAATTTCTCTTTGTAATAAATCATTTTTTCTATGAAATTTGTTTTAATTAAAAAAGCATTAAAACTTTGTTTTTAATTTCTCATTGTAATAAATCATTTTTTTTCTATGAAATTTGTTCCTTTTTAGAGCTAAGCAGATATTTTAATTTTCTAGTATTATTTTTATTTACTTAGTCTAAGTTATTTAAGAATGGCCTCTTGGTCATGGCTGGTAGACTCTGTTAGTTGGAGCATCCTCTTGTGCATTGAAGGGTCACTAGTCCCATTCCCAGTCAGGAAAAGTTACCCAGGTTGGGCAGGGCTCTTGCAGGAGGCAGTCAATTAATATTTCTCTCTTGCATCAATGTTACTCTTTCTCTAAAAATCAATAAAAACATATCCTTGATGAAGATTTAATAAAAAGAATGGATTCTTCATTTCTAAATAGTAAAATACTTTGTCCCACATCTTTTTAATTTCAAAATGGAAATTGTCAAGGTCAGATAATGTATTGAAAAAGTTAGTTCTGAAAATGTTTTAGATTTTATTGCAAACAAGTTCTTGCTGTATTTACATTGTTTGTAAATTTTCCATAAACATTCACTACAGAAAAGTTATATATTTTTATGCTTCTATAAGTATACATAAAATTATACATGTGTGTTATGTTAAATTCTAAATGTTCTTATTAAAATAGAAATTTTTCAAAATGAACTTCACTTGTATGATATTTATACAAAGCATTTTAAAATAAAGTGTCAAAAAAGGCTTGATATAAGGAGCATATGTATATAAGGTGATGTTTGTTTCACTGGCACTCAATCCCATCAACGCCTTTCTCTCCTGCTATGGCAGTGGCTAAAAATGTTAAAACATATTTTCTTGTGTCTTTTGTGACTATGAATAGTTACTACTGTGAATATAACACAATTGCATGGAATTTGGAGGTGAGGCAATTGTCATCCTCATGCAGGCTGGGCTGAGGGACACATCCCCCCCCCCCCCCGTGCATGAATTTTGTGCACCAGGCCTCTAGTCTTAACTGATGCACCCTCTTCAACCTGGGACCCCTTGAGGGATGTGCCACTGCCTGTTTAGGGCCAATCAGTTGGACATCTCTCTCACAATCCAGGAATGTTGGTTCCCAACTACTTGCCTGCCTACCTGGTTGCCTCTAACCACGTCCCTGCCAGCCTGATTGATGCCTAACTGCTCCCCTGTTGTCTCAATTGCCCCTAACTGCCCTCCCTTGCCAGCCTGGTCACCTCTAACTGCCCTCCCCTGCCAGCATGGTTCCTCCTAACTGCCCTTCTCTGCCGGCCCAGTCACTCATAACTGCCCTCTTCTGCTGACCTGATCATCCACAATAGTCCTCTCCCCTTCGGGGCATTGTGTGGTGGCCATCTTGTGGTAGCCATCTTGTGTCCACATGGGGGCAGCCATCTTTGACCACCTAGGAGCAGCCATCTTGTCTGTTGGATTGATGGTCGATTTGCATATCTCTCCTTTGTTAGATAGGATGTTATATGTAAATGTTAGAAGTGAAGTTATTTCTTTTTTGCCCAATATGACAATATCATTTTTAGTAGAAACATTAGCCTTTTCATTTTATGGAACAATATGATAAATTGACAGTTTTTCTTCTGTGTTATATTATGAATAAGATGAGTTGGATGAATATGTTATTTTCTTCTGCCTGCTGTCTTGCTATTGGTGATATATTGACAAAAATCTTCTCAACCTGTGATTTCTATTCTTTTATTATGAAAGAAGACACCAACAATTTTATTACAAATATTCTGAATGTTTCCCCTCCCAGTAAGTTGTATCCTTATGAACATGATTTTTTTCTCTTGCTCATCTTCAGAAGAGACTTTTAGAGAGTTTTAAAGTCTCTTCTTTGTCATTTCATCTTTTACTCTTCCTTACTCTCTTTCATTATTATCCTTTCTTCTCTCTTTTCCCATCAACTATTTACCTTATTTGTGTACTTCAATGAGATAATGAAGTACTTTTAACTTCATAATCAGTGTTTAGAATTATTAGACATTACTAAAAAGTCTGTAACTAATTCTATTTTAAGAATCTCGGTTCTTAGTGACCTGTTCTTTAGGAGTGTATTGTTTTCCAGTTGGATTTCATAAATAGATTAATAATACTATTTATTGATCATCATTTCTTTCTTCCCTCTACATACAAATTAAAAGGCAAGTCAAGCAAAAAAAATGTTTTTAGTACATTGACTCTATATAAGTACCAAGAATGAGAAATAAGAATATTGTAAATAAATATATAAATTAGAAATAAAAGAAATAGGAAGTTGGAAGGAAAAGAAGCATTGTTGTAACAGGAGATATCAGATATTGAGGTTTTTGAATAAATGTTATTTCCAGTGATATGGAGGTCGATTTATGATTCTATTGCAAGGTTACTGAGGTGGGTTAGATATTGAATAATTTGGCTTATAGGAAATTATCAAGGAAATTATTTGTAAAAGTGTTTTGTTAATTATAAAATGATATAACATATAAAATTATATATAATTTCCTTCCCCTTTGCCCTTGTTTGCTTTTTTATCTTTTCCATTTTCCAATCCTATTATTATTATTTAACTATTGCATTTCCAAAGCAAGGTAACAATATCAGCGTTTAATTATCAGTATTAATATCAGTGTGTTGTTTGTTTAACATTTACTAAATATTAAAGGTGTTTTAAAAATAACATAAACATAGAACACAAAATATAACTGAACTATAAGCTTCCATGTACATTATCATTTTGATAGACATTATTAGCAGCATTTTGTACAAAATATAAGTCCCACATAAGTAAGGAATATTTATCAGTTATAACATATAAAATAATAGTATGTAACTTTATTATGATGCTTGCATATAAATTTATAATTTGTGCCATAAAATCTGAAGTATATTTTTAATAATTTTTCAGCTGCTGATAAAGTTATTTTTAACTACATACTCTAGATGAGTCTTGACAAAGAATTAGTTATAATGTAATTTCAAATACTGTCCCCTTGACTCCTTCATCTTTAAATAATTTCATTTTTTGCTTGATACTTTTGAGATCCCCAGATTCATTATGGATAGATGGATTTTTCCAATAAGAATTAATTATATTATTTTTATTACAATCACATTAATTTTTAATTTAAGAAAGTCTTTACCTTAGAGGGAGAATTATTATTTCATTTCTCCCTTTATTTATCATCTCTCATTCTTCCTTTTGAAATTTCTGGATTATAAGACAATCCACATTTGTCTGATACACAATTTGAATGGGTCCATCTAAATTGATAAATTTTTATGTTTCATATATTTGGAAAATATAGACATAATGGAATTTTATAATACAAATTGTGAGTACTTTATAAATGGCAGCATGTACAGGAACATAAGATTTTAAAAATATTATGTTATAATCATTGTATTCGCTATTATGACCATGATTATACTCTGATATTTTTAAGTTATGTTGATAAACAACAGGGTGAAGGAAATCATGAGTAAGATATACAGAAAGAGGAAATCTCATCAAGATTTAAATTTAAAAAAGGATTGTTAAAGTGGACACAATTGGCATTTTCTAAAATAGATACTGATAATCCCTTTCTGTCTATTTATCTATCTACCTACCTATAATTATCACTCTATCATTAGATATGTTTATCCTTTCTAATAAAAGGGTTATATGCAATTTGACTCTAATGGCAGAATGACCTGGAATGACGGGTTGCTATTACATACACTGACCACCAGGGGCAAATGCTCAATGCAGGAGTTGAGTCCTGGTGGTCAGTGCAATTCCACAGGGGAGTGCTGCTCAATCAGAGCTGGCTCACAGCTGGCCAATGTAGTGGTGATGGCAGGAGCTTCTCCCATCTCCACAACAGCTCTAAGGATGTCCGACTGTGGCTTAGGCCCACTCCGCTAGGTCCTCAGTCGGATATCCCCAGAGGGTTCCCAGGCTTCCAGCAGAATTTTTGACTGCCAGCTTAGGCCTGATCCCTAGGGAGTGGACCTAAGCTAGCAAGTAGACATCTCCTGAGGGGTCCCAGACTGTGATAGGGTACAGGCCAGGCTGAGGGACCCCCCTCACCCAAGTACAGCATTTTTGTTCACTGGGCTTCTAGTTTATATTTGCCTAAATTTTTTCTCAGACTTTTTCTAAGGATGAAACACGGGAGACTAAAATTTTTATTTCTACAATTTGATGCTGTTTGAACAGAAATTGTCACTTGACTTTGTGAAGTCAAGAACCATATAATACAGTGCTATTAAGCACTATAAAGTTTCACGTTTACATTTGTGCGATTCGTTCTTAGTTTTTATTAAATATCAAAAAGTAAAAGGATATTTTCAAAACATTTATGGAATTTAGAATAGCTTCCTTCGGGGCATTTTATCAAGGCATACTCTTGGAAAATATATATTTTTTTCTTTTGAGAAAATGAAGCAGATAATCTATTTTGTTCTCTTTTAAATCTCATTTTAAATATCCCTCCAGCAACTAAAAGTATTAGTGATTTAATAACTAATCTTTCTTCTAATGTTGTGATATCTTTTTGTATTTATTTTTTGGCCACCCATGTTAATTTATATTCCTGCTTACACAGTGGTTTTAGAAAATCCATAGGTATAATTTGATGAGCACTGTATGGATCTCTCTAATTAGAATTTTCAGTAAGTTGAGCAGGAACTGCTTCTACTCAGATATGCATGTGTAATTTCCACTAAAGTGAGCAAACATAACTAAGGACAGCATTTTCCCCTTTGAGCACTTTGAATTCTATGTGCTCCAGATGCTAGGGAGACTCCTAAGACTATTCCCTTATTCAAACTGTTGATTTGTTATGGCAGTATAATTCCTCATTAAATCACTTCTGTTTGTTTGAATGAAGTTTTGTAGACACTCCAAAGTAATATGAGTTCTGGTTATGGAGGCGTTAACTTTTCAGTGATGGAAGAAATATTTGCTAAGTGAAATGAAAATATTTGTCAAGACCATCATGCTCCTAGTTTGATGATTCTGGACAGGATGCTGATACTAGCTGGCAGAAAGATATGAACATCCCTACAGATTAAAATGCAAATTTTATTGCTGAAAACAGCAATACACAGAAAGGCCATAGAGCCTTTCAGCTTTCTGACAGCAGCTTGCAGAACCAGTGCACTGAATCACTCAATATCTTTAAGTGTCTATCCTATTCTGGAACTCCCATTAACATCTGCTCATACTGCACCCATGCCAAGTTCCAGTTTTAAGACTGTACAATTTTAAGATTAAATAACTATTGGACTAAGCACTTATTCTGGTATAGATTTTGATTGCATATACTCTTATCTTTAAAAAAGGGGTGTGGTCAGGTAATACACACACACACACACACACACACACACACACACACAGAGTGGCCATATTGTGATGTGTTCAGAGATTTATATAACTATGGAAAGATCCAAATCTTAGATACATAACTTCTGTTATTAAAAAAAATCACCACTTGAATTTGATATTTACTGAATTTGAATGTTATATTGTTTACAAAATAGGAAATATTTTAATTCTGCAGTGAAAAGAAGAGACAAAGGGATTTATTTAACATAGATCAAGTGCTTTTTAGACACAAGTGCCTCAACTAGGTTTGAGTAGATTACAAGAGAACCATGAAATACTCTGTTTTTCAAACACTTTGATTTCAGCAGATCATCACCCCATAAACTGCTAAATCCAGTAAAATGTGATAATATCTTGTTTAAATAGCACATTCTAGCTGAAAATTGATTTTGTTGTAATCTTTCTATATAGAAAAGTCACTTCCTCTATGTGGAAGAAAATTTAATTTTAAGTTCGTACTCGGTAATGCACATCAGAAAAAGTGGTGTTTAGTAGATAATCACAAAATCTAATGCTATCATCATCTTATAATTACCAGTGGTTCTTTAGAAGAGTGGTACTAAGAATACCCAAATGGATCTTGCTAATGTAGGAAACATGGTGAGGAATTTGGGGCTCCCCTTTCTAGACTTCGTGATGACTTGACTTATTAGAGGACACTGTCTGGTCCTTAGAGATTTGTTGAGGTTCACTCAAATATATTTTGATGTATAATCTATTAAAATATTACTTCTAGAGATAATTTTTCCCCAAATGAAATTCTCAGAAGGCAACTTTAATTTTAAATATTTACTGTTACCCTCAATACTTTGAGTAAAGCCAAATTTCTGCTTTTGCCTGTATGGTGCATAGTACAATCCAGGCTAAGTCATCTGTAGATGTTAAATATATAGTGTATTTTATATTCATTTTTATCACCCAATATAATTATAAGTTACTATAAACCAACACCATATTAATTTAATATGGCTGGACAAAGTTTAATCATAAATGTATATATGTAGAAAATCCTTACATGTATTTTGAATTCAATTAAAATGATGAGGGGAATCTTTATTTTATTATTTATATTTTAAATTTATTCATGCCTCTGTATTTCTTCATCACTTTGAATAACATAGAGTTAATTACATTTGATTTATCTTTAATTCTATTTGTGTGTGGTGTGCAATATTCCCTTCTTTTCTATTACTTCTGACTTTTTACTTATTGAGAGAGACAGAGATTTGTTTGTTGCTACACTTATTTAGGCATTAATTGATTGCTTCTGATATGTGCTTTGACCTGAGATCAAACCTGCAACTTTGGCACATTAGGACAATGCTCTAATCAACTGAGCTACCTGGCCAGGTATTATCTCTAATTTTGATGTAAGACTTTAACTATATGACTTTAGACAGTATGAATAAGGGTTTTTAAGGCACATTTCTGACATTTTCTTTCACTTTTAGTGTTTAATATTTTCTTATCATTTCATTACTGATTTTGAGAAATATGAAACCTATGTCAGATTTTACAAACACATTTCTAGTTTACATGTAACATAATTCTATGTAGTTAATAGCCTAAAGAGCAGCTAGAAAACACAAATTAATGCAATATTTGTTTAATGCCTAAGACTTTATATCCTCCCCATACAGGGGGAAGATGGACTACTATGAAAGTTGAGAAGGTTGAGCATTAACCTGTAAGCTGAGGGCAGAAAATTACATCAAAGAATTATCACAAGCCAATGTTGATCTAATTTTTCATTCAGTGAGAGAATTCAAGTGTTAAAAATTAACGGATGCCATCCTTAGGCATTAAAGACACTAATAAAGCAAACTGTTCATGGAGGTATTAGGTGACTTCAGTAAAGTCCTGCTCTCTTAATAGTCATTTGTAATAAAAACTGTTGAATAAGGAGAGTCACTTTGTCAGTAAATGGCTCTGCATGCTAATGAGAGCTATGCTCCCTGCCTTGAGCCAGAATGTTGAGAAAGAAAAGGTCACTCTTTCTATAGATTCTTTTATGAATAAAAATTTCTAAACATCAAAGATTTTTAAAAAAGACTAAATTTGTTTTACCAGTTTTGGGATTTACACATGTTGCATATTTTAAATTGGTAGTTTGTGAAAGAAGTACTAGTATATCTATTCAAATAGATATATCTGAGTTGGAGAACACACACACACACACACACACACACACACACACACACTTAAATTCAGGTAGTCATGGCTTCATTTAATATTTTTTCTCCCAAATTTCTTTATTGATGATTTTACACTGAGCCTTTATGTTCTCTTTCATCTAACCCAGTTAGAAAAAAGGCTGAGGCCACACATACCATTGCTCTAGAACTCAATTTCCAAGCCACCAGAATAAGGCTGGTGACTTTCCAGCACCTGTAATTTTGATGACACTGTTGTTAAAAGTCACTGACAGGAAATAATTAACACATGGCTGATATGTTTTAAATGTTAATTATTCCATTTTTACCTAAGGGTTCAAAAGGCTGTTCATTTCTTCTGGCAAAGCTTCTTTTACAAAATTCTGTGGCTTTAATATTCTATTTGATATTCCATATTATCATATTTAGGTCCTTAAATACATGCCACATTTTAAAGTGAACTTCTTAGGTAGAGGTCCCATTATAATACTTTATCATAGTTTTCCTAGATTTGATGAATTTCAAAGATAAAATATTTATCTAAAAATAATATATAGTTGAATTGAGAAAACAGAATGAACATGAATACGAAAGGCACATATTTATATATATTTTTGAAAGGCACTCCAGAAAAGCAAAAGTTTCAAAAGGACAGTCCAATGGTGGTGTGTGTAATAAGTGAGACTATATAACATACTTACAGATGTTATAGGTGTGTACTGTAGTTGACATTGATTGAATATTTGCTATTTATTAGGTATTGGACTAAGCTTTTCATATCATTCTATTCTCACAAAAATCTTAAAATTAGGTAAAAAGTCTTACGAGTTCAGACTTTGGAGACATTTCTTTGTAATGAAAAGCCTAACATTACTTTTGAAAGTTGAGAAATGTAGCCTGTGTCCTCAAGTGTCTAGTTACTAAGTACTAGAAGTGTTATTTAAAGTATAGAAGAGGGAATTAGAAATAAAGAATTCAGTTTTGGGGAAAAGGTGTGGCAACAGATTTGTAAAGACATCATTTGGAAACTATTCACAAGATCAGTTTGGCAGTTGGGACATAGTGAATGCAGCATCTGGGAACTGTTATAATTTCAGAATGAGGCTCCAGAGAATTGTGTACTTGGCTAAGATTCCTAATCTTATGTATTGCTTAATATATGTCAGGTATTGTGTGAATGGCTCTCTATATAAGAAATAATAACACATTATTCTTCTAAGAAGCATAGGAGATAGGTCCTTTTATTATCTCCATTTAAACATTAGCAAAACTGAAAGACATAATTTGACTTGCCCAAGGTCAAATGAAGAATAAGTTGCAAAGTGAATTTTTTCAGGTAGGAAATGGGAAATCATGATATCTGATCAATTTGTAGAGGTTATGGAAGAATTGCAAATTAAAAGTACAGAGTTTTGGGACTAGTAAAATGGCAGAATAATATTACCAGTCTCAAAATAGGAAGTTGGAAAGGGAATCCCATAGGAAAGACTTAACTGAAATAACATACTTTCTTCTGTATTTTCATGACATGAGGGAGCTAGAATAAATTTCTCAAGGGCCATATTATAAAAATTGAATCAAGACTTACTCTTTTTTCTTTTTAATTTTACTTGACTCCCCAGGAAGACAGAATCACTATAAAAATGTTAAAAATCCTCAGAGATCTAGTTCTGGACATCATATTATTATAAAATGCCTCTAGTTTACATGTAACTGTCAGGCTTTGGTACACAGTCAATTCATTTATATATTCTCAAATTATAAAGTGAAAGCATAGTTTTGGAAGAGGAAGAGGAAAAGCCTGATAGTACATTTATACCAAAACAACAGTGCCAATAAGAGGTCATTTCTGTATTATTATTATTCTTCAATTGTCAATAGGATTGCATAGTAGAGTGTTACCGAATGATATGTTACCATCTATTGTGGGGAGTAAGGGCAAGTTGAAACTATAAGTTCAAGTCTGGTCCTAAGACTGAACTATATTGACACCAGGAATATCTGCTTGAAAGTCTCACTATTTTCATTTTAAACATGTAAATAATTTTAGAGATTACCAGATTATTTATTAAAAAGGTAGTACAAGTAAATGTACTTTGAAAGTTATAAACTAAATGTGGAGAGTTTGTATTATAAGCCCATGGGTGACCAGTGTCAATTGAATCAGGACTTACAAGCAGACACTTTTAGCAGGAAGGAATGCAGCATTGAATGAAGAAAACTAATTTCATTATGACATAGAGTCAAGTTGCCTGGACTTTGAATTACACATTATAGAATGTAGGTGGCATGTTGAATCAACAGCCAGATTCAATTTTTTGTTTTTTGACAGTGCCTATATTATCTCATGTTTTATTTTTTAAAAAGGCTATTATGAACAATTTATCTTCTACATTTCCCTAGGTATCAGAAAAAAGAAAAAAAAACACATTTGTGTGTGTGAGGTTCCCATTTGTGCCTACAGAATCTGTAAGTTAATAAAAATTAGTAGCCAAGACCAGTTTGGCTCAGTGGATAGAGCGTCGGCTTGCGGACTGGAAGGTCCCAGGTTCGATTCCGGTCCGGGGCATGTACCTTGGTTGCAGGCACATCTCCAGTGTGGGGTGTGCAGGAGGCGGCTGATCAATGTCTCTCTCTCATCGATGTTTCTGACTTTCTATCCCTCTCCCTTCCTCTCTGTAAAAAATCAATAAAATATATTTTTAAAAAATTAAAATAAAAATTAGTAAATTCTTTCTCTAACTACATTCTTTCAATCTGACCACCCATTTTCTTAATATTTAATTCCACTGTATTGTTATTGCAGCATTCTGACACTGGATTAGTCTTTGAAATAATTTACTTGGCTACTTTAAAAAAATTCTGTCTGATATTTATATTATCAATTAATATTACTGGCCATTCAGAGCTCTCCAATTTGAAATCTCTGTAATTCATAATTAATTATAAAAAAGAAAATATTGTAATTGTTGAACTTCTGCCTTAAGAACACAATGTCTAATGAGTTAAAAGTGCCCCTGGAGAAATATTTTTGACAACAGCATTATCCAACAACATTAATTAGTTTGAGAGAGACTAAGACTGACAATTGCCTCTCATTGCTGCTCAAATGGTCACTGTGCATCCTGGCTTTTTATTCATCTTATTTCAGTGGAAGAAGATGTACACAAAACTATTACCTTCAGGCTAAAGAAATTGGATTAGACACTTTATGCTCATCAGAATGCAGTTGTAGTGCAAAAGAATGAAAATGAGAATAAAGTAGAAATAAAAGATTGGCATAGAGAGAGAAAATTCTGTTATTACTTAATTCATTTGAGGAAGAAAAGGTGTAAGTTTTGTTTTCCCATCACTGTTTAGGTTGGCATCTGACTATGAACTTAATTGCTTTGAAGATATCTGGTTATGATTCATGCCTCCTTAAAGAACCAAGTCTTGTCAAAAAGAAAACAGATGGAGAGGACACAGCTATATAGCCTTCACTACATTGTCATTCAAAGTATAAGTCCACCTAGTTTAAAAAGCATCACAAAAAGTGTACACCACCCATTATAATTGAGCTATATACAACTGTGTCATAAAACATAGCTATAATTTTAATAAAGATGCTCAACATATTCTGCTGGGTGATTTTCATTAAATTAAAAAGATCTGTGGAATAAATCCAGTTTAAGGAAAGCAGATGTTTTATTTTATATTTGCCAGACTTATATTGACACCTAATTATTCTACATGTGCAAATAAATACGTACTGCAGTTTGTTTCCCAGAATTTTTGTTTGAAAGTTGACACGTGGGACAAGTAATAAATATGGCAGCTACTCCTTATAGGAAATTCTTTGTAGTTGTCATGAATTTCAGTTGTGAAATATTGTCACTAATTTAGAAGCCTAGTTTGGATGGATAATATTAAATGTAGCTGACTATTAGGGGAGAACTTTATTATTGAGCTAACTGGAATATATTTTTTTGAATCTGAAATTGCTCTTTGAATATAATAGAGCAATGGGGGAAATCAACTTGAGACTAGTGGTGAGTGGTATTAACACAGATAGCTACATGAAATAGAGTAGGGCAGTTATACTTTCTAAAAATACATAGTATAGTTGCATAACAAATAATAGAGATATAGCCTTAGCTGGTTTGGTTCAGTGGATAGAGTGTCGGCCTGTGTACTGAAGGGTCCTGTGTTAGGTTCCAGGCAAGGGTATGTGTCTGGGATGGGGGTTCAATTCCCAGTAGGTACCATGGAGGCAACTGATCAATGATTGTCTCTCATCATTGATGTTTCAATCTCTCTCTCCCTCTCCCTTCCTTTCTGATTTAATTTATTATATATATATATAACTTAATTTATATATATATAATTTATTTATAGAAATGCAATAAATATTAATCAATATGGGTTTTTAAAATAAATTATGGGGTATCCAAAAGATGAAGTAATGTGTAGTCCTTATAAAAGAGTAAAGGCAATTTATATGTTTAATTTTAAAAGTTTTTTTATGATATGTGCATTATGATATTTTAGAATAGGGTTTTTAGTATAATCCTATTTGTATGTAAATCATAGAGATAAATTGTTCAGTTAGTGATTACAAATTAAAACAAAGTTTTGGAACAAAAAAACCATCAACTGTAATTACATTTAGAAACTAACAAATGATAATTCATACAGGGAGGAAACTTCTAATATTTTCCTTCTCCTCTTCAGTAAAATCGGAAAAAAATTAGCATGATGTAATAAATATTAAAATAAAATATAGTCTTTTAAAAAATAAGTATTCCATCTCACTTCCCCCCTATGTGTTCACCTTTCATAAACTGTGGCTTCACGTATACTGGCCATTCAAAGAATCCAAAATACTCTTTGAGGACATATTTCAAAGAATGTGGTTTCCATATTATTTTCACAATAAACATGCTTCTGTAAGAAATTTCTATGTATAATTCACTAAATTTGGAAACTGATTTCTGGGAAATATGGTTTTTAGGGAATATGGTATTTAGTGTTCCTGTTTTGAATCAATCAGAACATGATAATGATATATATTCAATTTAGATCTCTCTTAGGAAACATGTATAATGATTTTTTAATGACTACCTAAAAAAGATTTTCAATGTTCTAGATTATTTAGTCTAATATAATTTCAAATTTAATAACTCTTTTTTCACAATCTATATTGTGTAATGCTGCATATATAATAGTCGAAAGAAAATCATTTACATCTTAGATTAAATATTTAACCAAGTGAAAATGTAATTAAAATGACCATCGTATACCATGATTGGATTACTCTTTGTAGATTGAGCTTTAGTTTTCTTATTTGTTCCTATGATTATTAGCCTTTAAGTATTTAATAATAAAGCAATATTTTCGTTAAATAAATCATAAATCTAATTCTATATTATATGGTAAACACCATGGAAGTGTTTTATACAGTTATAGTAGATTTAGAATTAGATCATAAGTAATCTCCATCCTAAACAGATTCAAAAGAAATTAGATATTAATGGGTTCAGAACTAAAATCTGAAGTAGCAAATATACATATCTTTCTGAAATGTTTTATATGAAAATAAAAATGAAAGAGGTATATTAGTAGGTCAAGAGTTTTAGAAACCTCTGTTAATGTCTATTAAAAGTTTGGTGAGTTTATACACAATGATTCTAATTTTATCATTAAATTGGAGAAAAAAAATCTGTATTTGGGACTTGAATTTATTGATAAAGATATAGTAACACTATTGGGTGGAATTACGTTCCTACAGAGGGAATAAAATATTTCTAACATCAACAGGAGGCTTAAGGTCCCTTGTTACCTTTATTTTGCTTCCATCCTCAGTTTCTGTCTTGAAACTTCTGCTTGTCCATGTGAGTGAATAAAAGGGGAAATTTTCCAGTCCCAGTGGTGGGTATATGTAATCATATTAGCCTATTCTCTGTTAAAATGATATATTGCCTATGTTCCCATTTTTCTAACATTAAGAAAGTCACAGTGTTATGGGAGAATTGAACTTCCCATTGCTCTTGGGAGCAAGTTTCTTTGAGTACCACTGACTTGAACAACTTCAGAAGACACGCTAGAAGAAGGAGATGTGGCAGAAGAAGACTTCATTTGTGTGGAGTTACATTCCTGAGGTTCCCCAGTCCTATGGCCCTTAAACCAGTCCTGAAAGAGGTGCAGCTGGGCTTCCAGAAGAGTTTGAAGCAAGGTCAGTGTCGAGAGCTTCCTTTCCATGTTGCAGTCGGGTCCAGTTCAGCATCCAAACTAATTAAAGTCCATTAGTCCATTCTGTGGGTCCCACAGGGTCATGAGCCATGTGGGTGAATGCAGGGGAGTGTGCCCCGTGCAACACAAGGACACCAAAATATTTTAATATGTATATCTTTGTCAAACAATTATGAGTAATGGTCTTAGAAGTTACTGGCAATGTAGGTTCAGGGCACAGGCCTCCAGGGTCTCCCAATAGATACATTGTCTGCTACTACTTGTATGAATAAGACATTTGATATGAAAATGAGTCACTTCTGCTTGTGTAGGTTATTTGGTTCCTATTTTTTGTTATTCAGTTTTTATATTGATAAAGGAGTACAAGTGAAGGTATTTCAAAAATCTATAAAGGGATGTTTAGAGACATTTTGGAAGTAATGAATCTTTTTTCAAAAAAATATATCTGTGTGTGTGTGTGTGTGTGTGTGTGTGTGTGTGTGTGTTTTAGATGCACTCAATATCTATTACTTTCCATTCTTTATGAACATAGGAAATAGAGGAAAAAATCTTCAAATTATGATTTATTAAAGAGAGATATCACAACTGGGGTGAAAATACTAGAATAGGGGTGTCTTTCACATCTGTGTTGATTGCTTGGGTTAGAAATGAGATAGTATAATGTAAATAAGACTGGATTAATTTCTAAGTAGTTGATAAAAGTTGCATATCACTTCATGAAAAGCTAGAATAAAAAAAAATCCTCTGTGTGACTCCATGACAGAAAATATAGTGTAAGTCATTGCTACATAAAAGAGTAGGGAACTTCTTAAAATCCCAATCTTCCTTCAATAAATCATCTTACAGAACAAAAAAGAAAAAGAAAAAGAAAAGACATCAACCTTTCCATAACCCTGAACATGAAATGAGAAATCTTACTAAAAACAGCTGCAGCTGCTTTTTTCATGAGAAGAAGAGGTGATGATGTGATAACAGATGCTCAGCTTCCCCCTCAGTGACAAAGCATATTGGTGATTTCAAGTGAGGCTGACATCTCAAAGAAAGCAATTAGGTTCTTTGTGAGTGATGGTGGTAAAGAAACCAAAGTAATTAGGACAGATTAAAGCAAAGAAAGATAAATATCTTGCCCAAAGAGAGGTCGAAGCTACATGACCACAATTACTTTGGCAGGAAACAAAGCAGTACATATGGTCTTGGGCAGCAATGCCTTATCCCAACTGTATATTTCACTTAAAATGATTATTAAAAGCCTGTAATTTAAGATGTCATATGTAGTCATATCAAGAAAATATATTTGGCGAAAATATTTGCTGATGGTCCTTTAAAGAGTTAAACAATTTATGGGTATGTTTCAAAACTACTATTTTTGAGAGAGGAACTTGTAAATTTTAGAACAGACTCTGGGAAATCATTTATGAGTTTGAAATCTACTCTAGATTTCAAATTGGATTGTAGAAACTCATTTGACAAACACACTTGCTTATTTATACATTATTGCTAGTCTACTATCATGGTCTAGTGGGCTAGCACCCTAAGTGTGATTTGCTGGCAAAAGACAAGTGCATTGGCAAGAACATGTAAAATCACTTCATTTAGTCATTGAACCAATAAATGCACCTAGAAGAGTGGCTTAGTCATAGATTTTTTTGTCTTAAAACCCAAAATTAAAGGTGAGAGTATTTCTATGATTCTAAGATTAGAAAAGTGAAAAGTTATGTAAGACCTAGTGTCAAAGACACTGATTAATAAACCAGTCTCCTTCAGCAGTGATTACATTTTCAGATCCACTCTATCATGGTCAGGTTTTGGTTGATATGAATAATTCCTGTCAATGAATACCAGACTCTTCTCTTTGAGATAACATGATCTCTCTTTCCCCCTTCATACACAGGCTAACCCTTCTAGATGGAGCTTAAGATCCTAGAAGATACATAATACAAGCTTCAGGAATTAATCTTGAAATTATTTAGGAAAAATTAACCAATAATAAAGTGACAAACAGTTTTCACTAATACTAACTTTCCACATTTCCCCTTTTAATACATACATTTTAAATGTTTAGACCCTTTAAGATTTGAAGAAAACAGAAAGATTGAGCGACACATTTACTTTACTATGAGATTTTGAGAATTCTCATGATCAAAATTGATACTATAAAACTGTACTAAATTTAGATAAATTGTAAAATTTTACCAAGGCCTCCCTTCTCTCCCATCTCCTGCCAATACCATCACAGCCATCACAACTATATAGGCTAATGTCAAGATTTCTGATGCTGTTTTATGTAAAGCCTTCTTAATTTTTTTCATTAGTGATTCAATATTCACAGCACTTTAAAATAATTTAATCATTGTAAACTAAATATTTTAATATATATATTATTTTTTCTTTTCACAGTATTGAATTAAAGCCAACTGACTAAACAAGAAACAATAGTGAAAAACAACAGTACATTAATTAAAAATACATGTCCATTAAAAGTATTCTTAAGAATGACTGTCACAGAGAATAAATGTTACATATAAAAGTGTTTTCACTCAGTATTTGATTCTGTTTAAATTGACATTTTAATATTCCTCAACATATACAATCACTGTTCTATTAATTGTTAAAGTTAATATTTTCATAATAATATAATAGATTTAAAAATGTATAGATTATTTGCTAATTCTTAAAAGCTTCAATTTTATTTTTTAATTTTGTTAATCCTTACCCGAGATTATTTTTCCCATTGATTTTTAGAGTGGAAGGGATGGGGAGAGACACACCAAGAGAAGTATTGATGTGAGAGAGACACATTGATTGGTTGCCTCCAGCACACACCCTGACCAGGGCCAGGGATTGAGCCTGCAACCTAGGTATGTGCTCTTGACAGAAATCAAACCTGGGATCCTTTAGTCCACAAGATGATGCTTTATCCACTGAGCTAACTGGCTAGGGCTTAAAACCTTCAATCTTAGATAATAGCTCTATTATACATTATGTAAAAATGTAAAATAAAAAAATAAAACTATGTTTCTAAGACCTGAATTTTTAAAAATTCTAGGTATCAATAACAAGTATAAGTGTAACATGTGACTAAGACAAAAATCTTTTGAGTTTAGAAAAATAAGCTCATTGAGTGCAGATATGTGTCAAATTTTAAGAGTTGTATATGTTACTTTATGAGAAAGAGCAACTAAAAGGCTAAAAGAAGGGAAATAATTGAAATAATTTGAAGCATAATACATAAATTTAAATCTATTATGAAAACTAAGATTTTTAACATTAGCAGTTTCACTTATGGTATTTTGGTATTTTTCTATAGCTAAAATTATCTTTAATTCTCACAAATTTTGATTCCAGGTATGATAATATATCAATAAAGCAGCAATTCCATTGGGAAACTGATGAAATTATCACATCACTCAAAGTCATAAAGAAATAGATAATATACAATTTAGCACAAATAGATGACATTATATTATAATTTAATTGGCAAATATAGCTATTCAACTAAAATGATAGCACATTTACATTCTGAGCAAGCATTTAGATAGTATTTTCATGTTAAAAATTAGCATTAGCCATTGTAAATCATTGACTCAAATTTTAAGACATGAAAATGAGAATGAAAATTGTGTATTCAATGCAGAAAGGATAATAATCACATTGGTTTAACCTTTAAAATTTGAAATGAGTAGATGTGGAATAGTGGCTTATTTGGAAGGTATTAAGAGAAGGATGAAAGTATTAGTTTTGATATAAATTTTGCCTTATATTTATTAAAAGAGAGAGTTGTGAAATTAAAGTAGTATTTAGAAATATGGATCTTAACGATGACATAAAGGAGGTATTAAACAAAATGACTGTCCCTGTAATAAATCAGTCCTCAAAGGTCGAACTTTGAAAGATGAAGTGACATAACATGAGAGCTTCACTAAAAGAAGAAACAATTTATCAGTGAACAGACACATCTACAACTCTGCAGAGTTGTGAAAACAAAAGATAATTTGGTCTTCTTAAAAGCCTAAGTGACTCCCAAGTCAACCCCAGAACTGACAAGCTGTATGTAACATAGATCATCCCATCCCTTCATGATAATATCTCTTTGGATAAACACAGAGATATCATAATTGATATCAGTCTTCTAATCTTCATTAACAGAAAGCCATGAACAGTATTCTAGAGGGATTTTCCATTCATTGTGCAACTCATATATATGGACCATGAGCATAATTTTGTATTAAACATACTTTTTTTATGCTGAATTCCAAGTGGACTGTTAACCCACTGTAAAAATAGGAATTTTCCAGATTAACTGTATTCTTTATCTTCCACTCAATCCCCCAATGACTGAAATGAACAGAAACCAATCTAAACAAATTGGGGGCCAGAGCCCAGTACTTACTTGCTGAACTTGCCAGACCCAAAGGTGTACTTTATCCATCATCCCACTGACATCAGCTTTCTGATTTATACATTCACAGACTATATAACAAAAAATTGCACAATCCAGAAGAATACAGAAGGTCAAGTACACATATGCAAAGCATCCCAGTCAGGGAAGAAAATATTGACACTGTACACAGAGTTAGGGATAGCAGCAAGGCATAATAAGGTATGTAACCTTTCAAGTAAAACAAAATTTAAATAACCCAAATTGCATATAAAGCATATCTAATACTTAGAAGAATGGGAACTGCAACCAGGTCCTAAAATTAGCAGGGAAATAAATGGATGCTAATGCTAAGAATCACATTTATTAAGTCAGGTTGCTATATATCAATTTAATTTGTGGTTTTCAATCCTATCAGATATAAAGAGAATGTTTTATGATGTTCCTTATGTTCCTTTTATTATTATTATCTTGAAGTGCTATCCACAGACTATAAATTACTACACACACACACACACACACACACATACTTTACTGTACTTTGAGAAATCCACTTAATTTGAATCTTAGTATTTTATGTACATGCCACATCTTACATTATGACCATACATTTAGTTTGAAGCATATAACTTCCGACCTCCTCCAGTTACTAGAGGCCTGGTGCACAAAATTCATGCACGTGGGGGAGGGGTACCCCTCTCCAATCTGTGACCCCTTGAGGGAGGTCCAAATGCCCATTTAGGACTGATTGGCAGTTGGACATCCCTAAACAGGCTGCCAGACATCCTTCACAAAATCCAAGACTGCTGGCTTCCAACTGCTCACTTGCCTGTCTTCCTGATTGCCCCTGCTTCTGCCTGCCAGTCTGATCACCCATTAATCACTTCCCTGCCAGCCTGATTGCCTCCAACTATCCTCCCCTGCAAGTCTGGTTACCCCTAACTGTCCTCCCCTATAGCCATGGTCACCCCTAACTGCTCTCCCTTGCAGGCCTGGTCCTTCCAGCTACCCTCCCCTGCTGGCCATCCTTTGGCACCCATCTGTGTTCACATGGGGGTGGCCATTTTGTGTGTTGGAGTGAGGGTCAATTTGCATATCACTCTTCTATTAGATAGGATAGAGGCTTGATGCACTGGTGGGAGCCAGCTGGCTTGCTTAGAAGGGTGTCCTGGATCAGGATGGGGGTTTCTTCAGGGCATGGGGCTGCCTGGGTGAGGGGCCTGTGGTGCTTTTCAGGCTGGCTATTCCCCCCTTACCCCTATTGACCCAAGTGGAGGCCTTGGGATCTGGGATTTATTTATCTTCTATAATTGAAACTTTTTAGCCTTCAGTGGAGGTCTGGACCAGCCAGGGAAGGCAGAAAGCTTGGCTTCCTCCATCACTGGGGCAATTCAAGCCTCCTCCTGCTCTCTCCAGCTCCATGGCTACCGCCATTTTTGTTGGGATTTATTTGTCTTCTATAATTAAAACTTTGTAGCCTTGAGCAGAGGACAGGGATAGCCAGGAAGTTTGGCTTCCTCCATCACTGGGGAAACCCAAGCTTCTTGCTCGCTCTGTGGCCACAGCCATCTTGATTGGGTTAATTTGTATACTCAATCCTGATTGGCTGGTGGGCATGACTTTTGGGTGTAGCAAAGGTGCAGTCAATTTGCATATGAATATTTTATTAGATAGGATAGTCAGTCTCAGTAAACTGTGAAGCACTCAATCCTGGGTAGATATACTTGTCTTGAAATTTGTTGTTATTTCAATTTATTTTTTATTTTTATTATTTTTTAATCTTTATTGTTTAGATTATTACAGATGTTCCCTTTTTTCCCTCCCATAGCTCCCCTCCACCTGGTTCCCACCACACCACATGCCCTCAGCGCCCGCTCCCCCCACCCATGACTGTCTTCATCCATAGGTATAAGATTTTTGTCCAATCTCTTTTCACATCCTACACCCCTTTTCCCCCAAGAATTGGCAGTCCACTCCCTTTCTATGTCCCTGATTCTATTACATTAACTAGTTTATTCTGTTCATCAGATTTTTTATTCATTTGATTTTTACATTCACTTGCTGATAGATATGTGTTTGTTCTCACTTGGTTCCTAATTTTTTAATCTTTATCTTTATCTTTTTCTTCTTCCTCTTCTTAAAGAATACCCTTCAGCATTTCATATAATACTAGTTTGGTGGTGATGAACTCCTATAGCTTTTTCTTGTTTGTGAACTCTTTATCTGACCTTCAATTCTGAATGATAGCTTTGCTGGATAATCTTGATTGTAGATTCTTGCTATTTATCACTTTGAATATTCTTTGCCACTCCTATCTGGCCTTCATAGTTTCTGTTGAGAAATCAGCTGAGTGATTTCCAATCGTATGGGTGCTTCCTTGTATGTAACTAACTGTTTTGTCTTGCTGATTTCAAGATTCTCTGTCTTTTGCCTTTGGCATTTTAATAATGATATGTCTTGGTGTGGTCCTCTTTGGATTCTTCTTGTTTGGGATTCTGTGTGCTTCCTGGACGTTATTAAACCTAGAAAATTACTTGAGATATAAAATATTATTTTGTTTTAAATCAGTCAGCGTCTAGATTATTTCATAAAAATATTTATATCTACAATTATATTGAGAAAATGATCTTTCTCAGTCCTTTTAAAGATCTCCATGTGGTAAACTGATGAATTTGGTTTAATTATCCATTTCCAAGAGCTGCTTTCTAATTACAGAAAATTTGTATTGCTATCATCAACTTGCATAAAATGAAACTTTTGACAAAAAGCAGAGCCTAGTCCAAAGCATAGGTTATATACTCAGAAAAACAGCATGTAGAAAAGGGAAGGGGGATAGAAATGGATATCTATACACATGGTGGGTAAAAGTGGGTTTATAGTTGTCATTACAATAAATAATACAATCATAAATAAATAATAAACTCTGTTCAGTGTACTCTCAATTGTAAACCTACTTTTGCCAACTAAATAATGAATTCTTATGAATTGTTTTGAACATATTAAAGGTATTAAAGATTTTCAACTTGCATAAAAGAGAAAATTTTGATGCTATCTTCTAGGAAGGAAAAAGAGTAGCTTTAATTTCCCATAATTTTTTGTTGACCCTATCAAAAAGAAATGTTCATCATTTGTATATACTGATATTCCTTTAGTCTCTATATAATTTTAAGTTGTTGGAAACACTACCAATGAAAAGAAACCATATAGCTAGCTAGCTGATAGACAAATTAAAAGTTCTTCATGCCTTTTATTAGCCACAGACTTCTTAGGTAGTTCAAATAATTCCATTTCTCCCACCCCTTGCTTTGGAGTAGATATTCAATATCATGTAACAGAGGTCTCATATTGCAAAACAAAAAGTTACATAAAAAATATGTGTTTTTCTTTTCCTTCTAAATCTTTTTCTGAATTATAACCTTATAAGTTAATGGTTTTGTGTTAATCCACAAAAAAAGAGACTCAGGTTGGTTATTTAATTGTCCATTTATTACATCGACAAAGTTGGACATGTCCTCATTAAAGTCCCTGCTTATATCTCTACATACTTTCATTGTGCTCTTTATCTTAAAAAAATGCATAGAATTACATTTATCTCTTTCTCTACACATTTAAACCTCTATATTCTCTTTCTATTTTTATTTTATTTTTATTTTTCTAAATAAATTAACTGATCAATTCTGAAAGGGATTGATCAGAAATTAACGAGCAGTATTCTTGGGCCATCCAATGAAAGCCACTCACTCCTTCATTTGGCCCTCTTCTTAGTCATATTGCATAAATATTCAACTCACATATTTTAATATGCATATATGGTATGCATGATGCTATAAAAATGATATTTAAAAATTTCTGTGAATGAAAAATAACATAAACAGAAACATGTTCTGCTGTGTCCTCAATTAATCAATTATTAAAGACAAAAAGAAAAATCTAACACAAAGTTCAATTCTGTAAGCATACATACATGGTGAAAAGTTGGCCTCTAATGGAATGTTCACAATTATCACATACTCAGTGAAATAATCCTATATAATAAAGAGGAAATATGCTAATTGACCATCACAACCTAACAAGATGGTGGCACTCACAGCCAAAAGATGGCAGTGCCCAGTCCCCTCAGACAGGGTCCTCAGGTCCTCCTGCACACCCTACGTACCCTCCCCGCTCACTGACTGAGGCCCAGCAAGCAGGGCTAGCCAAGGTGCAGGCAAGCCTTGAATGGCAGCTGTCCAGCTGCCTAGGGCCAGCCCAAAGCACAGGCAAACCTCAAATGGTGGCTTCCCAGCTGCCCATGGCCAGCCTGAGGCTCAAGTAACCAGGGATGGCCAAGGCTTGAGCTGCTGGCAGTGGCAGCAGTAGAAGTATGTTGGGAGCATTGCCTTTCCCTGATTACCATGTCACCTCCCACCCTTGAGGGCTCCCAGACTGTGAGAGCGGGCATGCCAGGCTGAGGGACCCCTGCCCTCCATTGCATGAATTTTCATGCACCAAGCCTCTATTACTTAAATAATTGCCAAAAATACTGTCAGGATGTTGGTAAAATTTTTGAAGCAAGACTACATTTTATCTTTACCTGATTAGTTTTCATTCCTATTTTTTTTTCTTGCTATCACTATTCAAAATTACTACAAATGGTAATCTAGAAAACATGTTCAAAATTCATGTAGGAAGTATATATTTTCACTTTATTTCATTTTATTACATACTGCCTTTTCAGTACAATCCTATACAGTGATACTCAAGATACGAGTGCCCTAACATACGAGATTTTTGAGATACGAGCCATCAAGCAAGCTATTTTTGCTTTGAAATACGAACAGTTGAGATATGAGTAATCGCGCAGATCGGCCAGCTGCACACGACCCACCAGTTTACCGCCACTCGAACATCCCATAGTTTCCCAGGCCAGAAAAGGGGTTAATGAGAGATGACCAAATGACTGAAAAAGCAGGCTGTGTAGGGTGACCAGGTTGGCAGGGGGATTAGTGGGGGGATTACCAAACGACTGGACAACAGGCTGCGTGGGGCAACTAGGCCAGCAGGGGGGCTGTGAGGGGTGACCATGCCAGCAGGAGGAGCAGTTGGAGGCAATTATGCTGGCAAGGTGGGGCAGTGAGGGGTGATTAGGCCTGTTGGGGGGGCAGTTGGGGGCAACCAGGCAGGCATGTAGGTGAGTGATTAGGAACCAGTAGTCCAGGACTATGAGAGGGATGTCTGATTCCTGAGGATAGGTCCTAAACTGGCAGTCAGACATCCCTTGAGGGGTCCCAGATTGGAGAGGGTGCAGGGGCTGGGCTAAGAGGAATGCCCCACCCCCCAGCATGAATTTTGTGCACTGGGCCTCTAGTCTATATATAAAAAAGCTTAAGCAAACAGCCAACCAGCCAACTGTTTAACTGTCCAATCGGTAGCTATGGCACACACTAACCACCAGGGACAGATACTCCACACAGGAGCTGCCAACCTATAGTCACTTTGGCAGCTGTGATTTTCAGGTGACCCACCCAGAAACAGAGAGGAGGGAGCCTGATTCTGGGTGCTTCACCCAAGAATCACCCTCTCACAATCTGGGACCCCTCAGGGGATGTTAGAGAGCCAGTTTTGATTCAATTCCTGCAGGCCAGGCTGAAGGACCCCCACCAGTGCACTAATCTGTGCACTGGGCCTCTAGTAGTATATAAAGGGGCCTCTTTTAAATTGTAGAATAAAAATGAGAGAAGAGCCCTGGCCAGTGTTGTTCAGTTGGTTGGAGCATCATCCTGAGTACTGAAAGGTTTCTGATTAGATTCCCACTCAGGAACATACCTATTTAGAGGGGTCAACCTCTGGTGGACGTAGATATAGGAAGCAATTAATTGGCATTTCTCTCACTCTCTCTTCCCTCTGTTCTCTTAAATCCAGTAAAATCATATACTAGGGTCAGGATTATAAAAAAAGAGAGAGGAAAAATAACATTCCAAATTAGCAATAACATGTTTTCCCTTTAGATTCAGTGAATAATGTTTTTTCTCAATTTTGGAATGTGCAGAAATTACTGAGCTCTTATTAGTAAGATTATTCTATCCTTGTGAATATTGTTGAAGATGGCATTATTCCTTACTGTCAGGATGTTAAATATATATATATAAAGTGTCCTCTTCACTTTGGGTGACAAAATGCTTTTTCTATTTTGAGGTGGTCTGTGAGATTCTAAAGCACAGTTTACATGCAAAGTCTTCTCAGTCTATTACCATAAATGACAACCAAGTAGGTCTTTATTACTCTGAGAATTATTGATCCCTACTTAGCAATTATAAAATCAATTAATATATCAAAAGGATTATTTCAACAAATGTTTACTAAAGTCCTACAGTGTATCAAGCCTTATTCTAATAATTGGGAATATAACCTTGAATGGAGAAGTTACATGCCATTGGAGGAGACAGTTTATAACTCAATAACTACATAAATATCTGCATAAGAAATTAGACCGGATGTTCAGATTCTATACAATGTATAAATCGGGGTGATATGGCATAATGACAATGAGGCTCCATTAAGTTGAGTGGTTAAAAAGGAGGCTTGTCTGAGAACATAACACACATACCCCAAATTAGAACTACTCATGGGAAGACTGAGTAGAATAATATTCCAATGAAAGGCTCTAAATTAAGAATGTGTTCCATGCATTCAATAAATCAGTGCAGTGTGACTGGACCATAGAAATAAGAAAAAGAGATTATTGAGTGAGATCATCCTTTAGGTCTAATGAAGAAGGCAGATGATTTAGAGCTATTTTAGCTTGAAAGAAGTTTAGAGTTTATTTTAAGTGTCAGTGGAAGACACTTTGAAGAGTGGAAGACACTTTTATCCAACTCTATGGGGAATAGAGGAGTAAAATATGACCAGAGAGAGCACATAATTAATCTAAAAAGAAATTATGGTGATCAGCACAGTGCTAAAGAGCCAATGCATGATAGTGATATTAGACATTAAGGTAGATTTTGAAGATAGGGAAGACTAAGAGTTACTAAGAAGTATTGGGTAAGGAACAGGTAGTACTCAGCGACAGTTCACAACTTGTAACTTGAGCAACTGATTAAATGTGATGGACCCAATTGAACTGGGGAAGGTTAAATTAGAATGAGTAGAGAGCATCAGGAACAGGAATCAGTACATTTTTGACATATTAAATTTGAGATTATAAGAAGAAATCTACATGAACATGGTGAGTGAGAAGTCTGCGGTTCAAGGAATTCAGATATAAAATCAGCAATCACCAACATATAGCCCATGCTGACAAATTAGTTGAAATGGAGAAAAGGACAGTGTAATAAATAAAAGGATATAGCAGAAATAACTTTTTTTTTTAAGTTAAGCCAAGCCAACATGGCACAGTGGTTGAGCATCAACCTATGAAGCTGGAGGTCATGGTTGGATTCCTGGTCAGGGCATATGCCCAGGTTGCAGGCTCAATCTCCAGTGTTGGGCATGCAGGAGGAGGCCAATCAATTATTCTCTCTCATCATTGATGTTTCTATCTCTCTCCCTTTTCTTTCCTCTCTGAAATCAATACAGATATTTTAAAAAGTGACAGGAGGGAACCTAAAATATAAGTAAAGGGACTTATAAATCCAGGGTAGGTGCAGGAATATTTCTTCCATGGTATCAAATGAAAATGTGTAGTTGCTCCCAATAAAAAGTGAAATTTAGATTGTTTTCTCAGTGAAGCATGATATAAGGTCATTAGCTGAGAATGAAGAAAGAATAGGAACAAAAGAAAATTAAAAGGGATATAGAGAATAAGCAATGAAGATTTTGGATGGTAGAACATTTAAAACATATATTAAATATAGTCAGGTTTTTGAATAATACAAAGTGATTATTTGGAATGTGCAGTCTTAAACATCAGGTGAGACAAATCAGCCTGACGTGTGCAGTCATGGAGAAGGCAGAAAATTGAGTGTAATTAGATATCAGGTAAAAACAGATGGCAAAGGGGAAGGGGAGTTAAAAGTGTTTGCAAGGGTGTTGTATAATTATGGAGCACTGAATCTACATTGAATAAGAAATGAAATAAAGACATGAGTTGGAGAAAGAATTTCATAAAAAAATCAATTACACTTTTCAATAAGGTCAAAATGCTGGCAGAAAGAAATTGAATTAGAATGATAGGAACCATGTTTAGAGTAGTTTTTGGTTTTGTTTGTTGTTTTGTTTTACTTGTCTCTGAGTCCTAATTTAAGTGATGATTAAACAAAAATAAATTTTTACAAAAGATATTCATTTGAGAACTTTAGAAATAGTAGTATTGTCAGGATACAACAGAGTTTCTGTTATAAAGTAGCAGATGGACATAAGGAATAATTTGAAAATTTGAGGAAATTTACTAATTATAAATCTGCCAGTCAAGATATATCATAGGACAATTTTATAGTTATATAAGAGATTTATATCATATTCACATCTAAGTATAATGAGAAGTGGACCTGGAAGCTTGGGTTTCTAATGGTGTATAGGGTGTATGAGGCTCATGAAGTTAATCTGATAGCTTCCAGGCAGGAAGGCAGTTTAACATGAATGGTGTGGGGCCTCTGAGCAATATTCAGTTCAGTCCTGTGGGAATAGTAGCCAAGGTGATGAGGTTGAGTAAGAGGCTGCTTGGGAGATGGTTTCCTTTAGACAACTTCTTCTTCTGAGAGCCTTTTTATTCAACAGCCTTGCTCTGTGGCTCATAACTACTCCTCCAGTATAAGCCAAGGAACTTCCTTTCTTCTAAAATGGCAGAATATAGTGGAGGCTGGACAGAGAGAGGCGTACATGCAGCTTTATCTCTGTACAACAATGATGTGAAGAGAAATATATATCAATGTGATTTACCATAGTTTAATATTTGTCTATGGGCATCATCAGCCATGGTTAGTTCATCACTTAATAGTGGATCCCAGATCTTTTTTGTTGTGCAAAAGAATTAACATATAATATGTATATATACACACACGATAGTAAATACAGATAAATTTACACAAATATACCTGCATATTTCATTTATAAATCATAAATAAGCACATTGACCCTACTTGATATGTTTAATATATACAAAACTACATGTTAAAAAAGCATATTGGGAATGTATGTAATTAGAATTCTGATAGCTTCCCCTTCACAAAGAGCATGCTTAAGTGGGTAACATATTAACATTTTGAAACAAGGCTACCTCATTTGGGGATCTCTCAAAATATACATGGTTTAAGAAATTCCCTGTCAAAATTATGTAAAATTAATTCAGAATTATAGTCAGATGTTCTAGTTACAGTGGTCAGCAAACACATTAGTCAACAGAGCCAACTATCAACAATACAATGATTGAAATTTCTTTTGAGAGCCAAATTATTTAAACTCAAACTTCTAATGCCACTTCTTCAAAATAGACTCGCCCAGGCCGTGATATTTTGTGGAAGAGCCACACTCAAGGGGCCAACGAGCCAATGTGGCTCAAGAGTCACCATTTGCTGAACACGGCTCTAGTATGTACAACAGTATATAAAATAAGAATATGTTTTAATTTTGTGAAAAATAATGTGAAAATCCCTTAATATTCAAAATAGATAAGAATGAACCTATACAATAAAACATAATTTCCAAGAGATTAAGCTTATGTTCAACCTTGTGAAACCTGACTTCTGTATTTACTTTTTAGTATGGGATATTTTTGTTTGTTTGCCCTTCACTGCTTTCAGAATTAATATGTATGCAATTTAAATGTTTTTAATGCTTTAAATGTTATATGTATAAATCCAACATTGGTCATACTATGGCGTGCAACTTGATTCTTCTGTCTTCAGATTCACTTTCCCCCTTTATCCCCATTGCCTTACTTGATTTGAAACCCAATCATTCCATGTTTGATTTGCTTCAGTAGTCTTCTTTTCTATCTATTCACACTCTCTTATACCTTTGACCAGATCTGTGACCCGTCACCACATTCCTTCTAAATTTAATTCTTGTACTTTGAAACTGTCATGATTGCTAAGGTGCTGCTGATACTTATCACATTGGATTCTAATCCCTCAGAAAACATTTATCATCCTCAAAAGTTTTTAAAAAACCTTTTAGCTCTCTATTATCAAATTTATCTTCCTTGTATACAAACATAGAACCTTTATTAGAAAAGTTTCAATTTTCTATTTTACCCTGAATGGTCCATTTTTATTTCTTAATCTGAGTTTTGTTTGATCTTTCTATTCAGGCTTCACTTTTTGTGATTAAGTCTGTGTGCTATGGGAAAATATATATATAACTCCAAAATTCATCTCTAAGAGAGAAATATGGATTTTATGAAATTATCTTACATAAAGGAAGAACCATGATAATGCCTAGAAACATGAAGATAGACTCTAAAATTGCACTCACAGAAAAATGGATCCTATAAAAAGGAGGCACTATTGTTTTAATTGGGATATGTACATTTAAAGGTAAGACCTAGGCTCACCCTCAGATGTTCTACATAATAAAGAGGAGGATAATTTGAATATCTCAAAATATGGGAAAGGAATAAAAACATTTCTAGAAGGTTGCCACTGTCTAGGGGACACGAGAAAAAATCTGAGTAGGGACACTGGATATTGGAAAATAGAGGTTTAAGAAACTGTTACATTAATTTCTATTTTAGAAACATGACATATAAGTTTTCTTCTCTATACACACACTTTAGTAACATCTACATTACCCAATTCATTTTTTTTTAGTTACACTTTTGAAGAGAATGAAAAAGGTGCTCATATTCATTCTTGGAGTGATATCAAAGAAAATGGCATGCATGGCTTTAGAAAATAAAAGATGAAAGGTTAGTTGTAATCTTAGCCACAAATGTCCCATACAGTACATTAGGTATCATCAACTTAATATATCTTTTTTACAGAGAGGAAGGGTGAAGGATAGAGTTAGAAACATTGATCAGCTGCCTCCTGCACACCTCCCACTGGAGATGTGCCCTCAACCAAGGTACATGCCCTTGACCAGAATCATACCTGGCACCTTTTTGTCTACAGGCTGATGCTCTATCCACTGAGCCAAACCGGTTAGGCAATATATCTTTCCTTAATATTTCCATCTGATAATTAGTATATCAAGACCACAAAATGGAGGCCACCCAGTAGCTCAGCCCATGTCATAAATCTAAACCTCAGTCAGCCTGCACTATTGGAAACACCTGTCAAAGAAATCTAGCATACACCAGTCACAATTCTCCAACTTAGCTCTAGCTTGATTACCTTACCCTAGAAGAGCAATTTTTAATCTTTTTCATCTCATGGTGCATATAGACTACTACTAAAATTCTGTGGCCTATAGAAAAATATATTTTTTGCTGATATAACAAAAAAGTATAAGTTTGCTTCATTCACAACAGACATCTATTATTATTTTTTTTATTTGACCACCTAAGGTAATGAAGGTCCATGCTCTGAACTAAATAATCAGGTATTGTGGCACACCAGTTGAAAATCGCTGCCCTAGAAAATAAGACCTTCTAGCCTTGTAAGGAAATCCCCAATCACCTAGCTCAGTGGTCAGCAAACTGTGGTTTGCGAGCCACATGCTGCTCTTTGGCCCCTTGAGTGTGGCTCTACCACAGCCTGGGCTAGTCTAGTTTAAACAATTCAGCTTTCAAAAGAAATTTCAATGGTTATACTGTTGAAATTTGTCTCTGTTGACTAATGAGTTTGCCAACTACTGACTTAGCTAATCACACCATTTCCACATTGCCTCTTCTCAGACTCCCTTTATAAAAGTCAAGCTTGCCATTGCTTGTGACTCACTGTAGTGCCACAATCCATGGATTAATTTCCTTTGAATAAGGACACCAAACTAATCACTAAATTGTTTTAGTTTTGTCACTGACATACCCTACATTGCTTCTCTCTTAATTTAATTTGTCCATATAAATTCTCTTAGTAAATATTACAATACAAAATATACTTCTATCTATAATACTAGAATTATCCTATTTTATTTTTTTAGATTTTGTTTTCTCCATTATGCTATAAGAAATTGAAAGGCAAGAAAATATAACTGATTTTTTTTTCTTTAGAGGCTAGCATTTTGACACAATAGACTCTTTATAATGATAGTATTTTAAAGTATAATACATGCAAATAGAATGTATACATGTGGTTTATTTTTTAATATTAAATCATTTACAATATTTAGCTTCTTTAAATATTAAATAGTAAAAATAAATAAACATTAATTTTTAACAGTGATTACTTATATTTTATGAATTATTCTGTCTAAGCAAAATTGGAAGAATAATAATTAGTGTATATGCAGGAAATATTGCCAGAAAACTAAAATCTTATATTATTTGTAATCATTTTGTATTTTAAACTTGCATTTTGTAAGCTGTCAATAGCTTTAAGAATCACCAGTGATAGCGATGGGTCCTGAGGATAAGTTGGTATAGACAGATGGATAAATGCTCACATAACTATTGAGACATCCAATGGAGCTCATAGTTTTGGTAGTTCCCTCCACTGCCCCAGAAAGTCTTTTGTATCAGACAGAAAATGTCATTGCAATTAAGCAAAGAAAGACCATTTTCCAGGTCCTGATGACCAGTAGTATTGCTGTCAGTAAACATTCTTGTTAACTTTTAGGATATTGTTTCAAATGCTTGGTGTATTGCTTCTTTCTCTCCATCTTTTCTCTACAAGTGAAGGTGAGAGTAAACCAAATTTTAGTAAATTAATTAAATTGTTAAATCAAGAAACAGAATTTGTCATAAGCATAAATTTTATGAATCATACTTGATTAAAGAAAAAACCTTTTTTACTACATGACTTTTTTGTGAATTTATGCCAACAAATTAAATTGACAAAGTGAAGTAATAGACATTAGAGTTGCGAAGAGGATCTATATTCAAAGAATGAAATGTATTATGAAATTTTTGTTATCTTTGACAATGTATTTTTAAAATTTTATATGTGCAAGCTTTGTGGGGTGACCAGGAGGGCAGGGAGGTTAGTGAGGGATGATTAAATGATTGAACAGCAGGCTGCATGGGGCAACCAGGCCTGTGGTGGGGGGAAGGGGGTCCATCAGGGGCAACCAAGTCAGCAGTAGGGGCAGTTGGGGGTGACCAGGCTGGCTGGGGGTGCAATAAAGGGTGACTAGGCCAGCAAAGAAGGGGTAGTTGGGGGTGACCTGGCTGGCAGTAGGGTACAGTGAGGGGCAATTAGGCCAACAAGCAGGTAAGCGATTAGGAGTCAGCAGTCTAGGATCGTGAAAGGGATGTCCAACTGCCAATTTAGGCCTTATTTTGGGTATTGGGCCTAAAATGGTAGTCAGATATCCCCTGAGGGGTCCCGGATTTGGAGAAGGAACAGGCTGGGCTGCGGGGACCCCACCTCCATGCATAAATTTTATGCACCAGCCTCTAGTATTTTTACATTATTGCTTAAAAATTATCTCTTCTGTCAAACTTCTCTATAAATTGCATGCAAATGTATAAAATAATACATTTGTGTAAATGTGTATTTGTGTGTATTTCCTTATCTGTTTATATCTAATCAAATCAACAATGACTGTTATAGAAAGGGGGAGAAACTAAATTGAATACACTTTTTATCACTAGCATAACTGTTGCACTGAAATGCTTACTATTTACTAAACTTAAAATAAATTTTAAAAAACAGCAAATGATAGAGAATTGAGTCTGAAGTTTCTATCTTTAAGCCAGAATAGAAAGTAGTAAAATGGTTCCATGGTCTGAATAGCCGAAACGAACAAGATTTATCATCAATGTAAGGCTAGAGTTCTGTAAGATAATCACCCAGTTGGCCATAGCACTAAGTGATGCAGGCATCCTAACTTTTGTTTCTTATCTTTTCTATACCCCAGAAGAATAAAACAAACACTATGGCTACAACAAATCACTTTACAAAGATTTGGAAAGAAAGCAAAATGAAAAGGCATTGAGTGTAAGGAGTTGAAAAGTTTATGGGTTTTGTAAGAATAAGAAAGAAAGAAAAAGAGAGGATGTGAATTTCATAGAGTAATGTCATAACATTATGGCAATTATGACTCTGTTGTCCCTCTGATTCCAATTTAACCTTCTCTCCTTTGCCAGCTGGGTCTCTGTGATTGTTTAGAGTAGAGAATATAGGTGGAGACCATCAGGTAGAAAAAAGAAGGGACCTGCTCTGTCCTGTTTGCGTTCTGTGCATTCTAGCAGAAGCTGTTAATCATAGCACTAGTTTCTAACCATCAGAAATCAGTCTTATTATCTCCTCAGAGGCATCGACAGCAGCCAGCCCCACTGATAACTCAGAAGACTGGTTCCCAATTCTGTAGGAACCCTTGCTAGTTTGGAATCTCTACCATCTAAGAAGCATCACTGATAGCGGATTTGTGTTCCATGTAGGCTGTTCCTCGAAGCTTCTAAATTTTAACTATTCAACTTCTTCACTTTGTGCCTTCAACTCTAGGGAGTGGTGTGCATTTCTTGAGATTGTCACCTTCATCACTCCTTATTATGCCACTAGAGGCCCAATGCACAAAATTCGTGCAAGGTGCTCAGCCCTCACAGCCCCAGCTACTCTGGATAGATGTCTGGAAGGTTGTTTGGCTGTCCTATCTAATTAGCATTTATGCCTTTATTATTATAAATGTTTATTTTTTCAATTTTTCAATACCTAATGAACAATTCTTTTTAAAATATATTTTTTATTGATTTCACAGAAACATCAATGATGAGAATTATTGATCAGCTACCTCCGGCACACTTCACTTTGGGGATCGAGCCCACAACCCAGGTATATGCCCTGATAGAGAATATAACCATGACCTCCTGGTTCATAGGTCAATGCTCAACCACTGAGCCCTGCTGGCTGGGCTAATTATCAATTCTTAATATTGAATTCTCACTGTTGAAACAAAAAGGAGTTGCCCTACATATCAAAATAAAATAAAAGTTCTCAAGGCAATTAATATGAAACACTGCAGATTTTGGCTGCACTATTTTTATAAACAAATTCCAGATACCTACGATTGATTTGGATGGATTAACCTTGACAGAGGCTAGTGGCGGTGCCACAGATTCATATACACCATGCAAGATTTTGCAATGGCAAGGCTGCCTGAGGCAGCATATTAAAAAGACTGTAGTCTTACTGAATACTTAGAAATGTTAACAGTTCCATAGACTTTGCCACAATGCTTACCTCCCCCTAATCAATGTTTTTAATATCAGATGATTATGCTGTTTTCAGCACCACCGACTTTATGGACATGCACTGCTGACACGGAATTTTTAGACTGGAACGTGCAGTATTTCCGTGGACTGGAACCCAGATTCTTTGCCCACCAGAGTCGAAGAAAGAATCCACGGGCAGAGGGTAGTATAGCAAAGGTGAAGCCTTATTGAAGAACAAATACAAACTTCCACGTGGGGAGGGGGAAAGGGTCCCACTGAGTTCCTTTTCCCTATGTCTTATAAAGGCTGCAGATCCTGGTGTCTTGATATCCCCTCTGATTGGTCACTATTCCCTTGGACTCATTACTATAGTAACTCCTAGGCTCAAAGGTCCCATGTGAGGTTCTCCCCCCTCCTTCCTTACGTTGTGCCCAGAGTTCGGGATCCCCAATAATCCACCACTAAGGAGCCTTTTCCGATGCAAAAGCAAAGAGTCTTTATTCAAACCCGAGTTTGGCTCTCAGCCTCTTTCTGATGGCAGCAGCGAGGCGAGAGAGCGGACGGGCAGGAACAATGAGTTTTATGGGGTAGGATAATTAGGGGGCTTGGGAAAGTGATGAAGGTTACAGAGATTGGTCACTTGAATTGGGGTCTTTCTGTGGTTAAGCCTAATTAGGACCTTAGCTGTGTCCCTGGAGCTTCATTGGTCCATTTGGGTGGGGGTCGGGGAAGTTAAGACATTGCTGGCACACCTGTGGCCACTCCCAGAAAAGGGAGGGGTTTTAGGCTGGGGGCCCAGCCCTATAGGACAAGATGGAGGGGAGTTCATTTCCTTTCACTTACAGTTTTCCTATTCCCTTGGGCTTTCTTCTTCTTCTGGATGAAGAGGTTCCTTTCCTTTATTTTGTAAATATAGAACTTTTGCTTTTCCCAGCTCCCTCATTCTATGAAAATGTACTTGTTGCAGCTTTTCAGCTTCTCTATTCTATGGAAATACATCTTCTGTTGCTCTGCAGCCTTGTGCTTCCTTCATGGTCCCCTTAATTTCCTAAATTTCCTAAAACCTGTCTTTTTCACCCCTAAAAGTTCCTGTTTCACTGCTACATTGTAATATAAAAGCATTAACATTTGGGGATCTTCATGTGGTCTGTATTTCAAGTTGCTGGTGAGAAATTACATGAGTTCAGATCAGTTTTATTCTCATGTTGTGACCTAGTTAAATATACAGCCTTACCTTTTTCTCAAAAAACAACCAGCTTGTTGTGTTCTCATTAGTTGAATTCCACATGTCCAAACTCAACAAGAGCTGTTGCCTACTACCCTTTAACTTGTTTGTTTTCTGAAAGTATGTAAAATATCTCCTATAAAATTTCTAACCTATGATCACCATTGCAGTGCATTCTCATTGCCACTCTAAGTTTATGGTTCTAGTCCTGTAAGTAAATGTAAGTCCTTCCAAGTATGTAGGTCTTTCCCTCCTTTTATCACTCACCATGAAAAATATTGCAGTCTTCACCAACACTTAAACACAAATCATATTAATTAATTAAACAAAAACATTTTTTTCTAAAACTTACACGCAACTTTAGGCATTAAGGAAGACCATAAATAAAATTAAAACAACTCCCAACTCTAAATTTGCAATACTGACCTCACATGGTTTAGCCCTACAATTTATTTTCTTGTTTATATGGGATTTTTGGACTGGAACACACAGTGTTCCTCTGGGCAGGATGGTTCCTGGGCTCTTTGTCCTTCAGTCAAAGAATTAATTCATGAATGGAAGATGATATAGCAAAGGTGGAAATTTATTGAAGAATAAGTACTGACTCCTACATGAGTAAAAGAAAGAATCTCACAGCACATACTCCCATGTGAGGAGGGAAAAAGATTCCCAAGCACAGGCTCCCTCATGGCGAAGTAGAAAGATTCCCAATGAGTTCCTTTTTTCCCAACTTATAAAGGCTGCAATTCCTGTGTCCTGATATTCCCCTCTGATTGGTCAATATTCCCTTTGATTAGTTCACTAAAGTAATTCCTGAGCTCGAAAGTTAAACATCACATGGACATGTGAAGTCCTCTTTCCTCATTGTTCTCCCATTCTTTCTGGGCTTTCATTCTTTTTTATTTTTTATTTTATAAAAAACTTGGCTACTCCCAGTTCCTTTGTCTTATGGAAATGTAACTGCTACCTCTCCTTTATCTTATGATAATGTAACTTCTCCAAGTCTGTAGCCCTGTGTTTTTTTTTCCATGGACCTCTTTAATTTTTTGAAATTTACTAAACCTGCCTATATCCCCCTAAAATTCCTATTTCAGTGATATTTCTAATTTGTCCTATTAGTGCCTTGAATTATTTACATATATACATTACAAGATATCTTCTTTCTCAATAAAATTTTTACTTTTCATGATGTTTCAAAATGTCAAATCTAATATGAGTTATTCCTCACCCTTATTTAGTCAAAGGCAAAATTCTATTCTTAATAAAGCCTTCTCAATCACCTTCTCGTTCAGCATGTTGGTAAACAAATTCAGACCCTCATTCTCCCAATACTAGACAGTAGACATCCTGTAAAGTGTTTACTTTCCTTTTCTTGGTATGATCCTTTCTAAAACTACATCTAGAATGCAGTTCTTAGAGTTCAAAATAGTTACTACCCAGCATCTAGACCAGCCTGTGACAAAAAGATGTTTTATAAATAGCTTCTAAATGATTAAATATACTTTTAATTTCCAATCTGACACAGCATCAATTTGCACCAACTTTATCCATGACAGGAGCATCATTGGGTATGTTATCACAACAGCCTGCCTACCCCCATTGCATTGGCTTTTATTGGCTAGATCTTACTTTTGGCTCTATTTTTCTCTTGCCCTTCTGAGATGCTAATATATACATGTTAGACTGTTTCATGTGATTCCACAGGTTAATGAAGCTTTGTTCATTTTTCTTCTTTCTACTTCTCTTTGGATAATTTCTATTGTTATGTTCTAATTTTCACAGATTTTTTTAAGCAATTTTAATCTGTTGTTAAGTATGTTCAGAGAATTTATCTATCATATGTGTTATCTATAATAATAAAAGTGTAATATGCTAATTAGACTGGATTTCCTTCTGGATGACCTTCTCGATGAAGCCAGGGATATGAGGGAAGCCCGGGTCCTGGATGCCAGAGGAAAGAGGGTGCAGGCAGCTGGGGGAAGGAAGGCCTACTCTTGCATGATTTCATGCATAGGGCCTCTCATATATATATAATGTTCAAGTTCTAAAAAGTTCAATTTGTTTTTTTTTTCAATATCTTCCATATCATTCGCCATCATCCTCTTGAAATATTTTATAAATATTTACTTTAAATATTTATAAATATTACAACAACTGTTTTCAAATCCTTATTTAGTTATTCTACCATCTGACTTTTTCCAAAAAACTACAGTGTAGCTCTGACTCACCAAGTCTCACCCCTTCCCCTCATTCTCCCATGAGGCATGCTGGGAGACATAGTTGAATGCAAGTTACTGAAAATTTTTATTTTTATATGCTCTCACTGATTATTTTTCCTGACTATTATTTAGTTTTTTTCTATAGGCCTACTATTTTTTTTATCATTTTTAGACATTAGCAATGTTATGTTATTGAGGTTTTTTTTAAAAAAATTTGTTCTTTTTAAGAATGTGGGAGTATGATTTATCTAATAAATAGATAAATTGCTTTCCAATAAACTTAATTTTCTTGAGATTTGTTTGTAAAATTCATTGGAGTTAGCCAATAGTAGCTTTATTCTAGGTCTACTTTAGTAGTAGTCCTAAGGCATGATACTTCTAGTAAATCTTCTCAATGCTCTGTATATAGAGTGATGTTTCTCCATCTCAGCTGGTTAGAACTCTCCACACATTCCACCCCTATGTGAGTTTGCAAATGTGCTCACCAGGAGTGAGATTGTTTGTTTGCTTTTCCTGGCCTTCTGAAATGTCATAGGACATATGCACTGATTAGTTTTCAGTTAAAATATAATTATCTCCTCTTTTGATTTCTGCCTTTCATATCCAGTTGTTTTGACCTCTCCCAAACTCTGCTTCTCCCTAATTTGATGAGACTCTAAAGAACTTTATGGGTTGTGTCCCCAACTTCGGAATTTTCCTCCAGGCAGGAAACTGGGCCTTTCTCCTCTCTCTGTGGCTACAGTTCCATGTTAGTTAATTTCATATATATCTGTATATTCCACTTTCTATTTGTTTACAAAGGGAGGACTAGGACAAGGATTGTTTGTTTCCACATACTGACAGAAGAGGAAGTTGCTGCATCACATTTTCCTGATGTAGTATCAACAATTCTGGTTTAAGAGGTCAATGCTCACATTAGTATTAGGATCGATATGTGACTTTGTCCACTAATCTTTTCAGAAACTACATTTTCCCCAGAATTCACAAAGACAATGTCCTATTTCATTATCATCTGTTTATTCATCTTTTGGGTTATCTTTTATCTAGGTCCTGTTCATTTAGTATTTCTAGCTCTTTCCCAAATATGTAAGAAAATTTAAAATCTTAAATGACTGGTATTATTAGGATACTTTCACAGGAGGGCAAAGGAAATAGAGTATAAAAAATGGCATTGGAGGAGCACAAACAGCACACAATGGCTGAAAATAAAAATGCAAAATGCCTAAATATAGAGAATACCTGATTGCAGAATAGAACTATATTGTGGATAATTTAAGTTCATCTTTTCATTTATATTCCTCAACACATTCTTACTAATCTACTAATATTTATTCTAATATCAGAAACAGAATGATAAAAAAATACATGGTTATCTCATATATATTCTTTAACGGACAATATACCTTCATAAATATGGAAATGATGAACAGTTTTAAATTTTGATATGTGAAATGAGAGAAGTAGTATCATACATGTGGAGAGTTCAAAGAGAAATGACATAGATTGGGGGAAGTTTTTTGGGGATGTGACAATAAAACTGGGGTTCAAGGACTAATCTCTATTCTTTCCTCTATCATATGCCCCAAACACAAATCACCACTTTCTGTCTGTTGACCGTCCAAATTTCTCTCAAGTCCTCTTGTTTGTGGGTTCAAGTCTTCTTTATACCTCACTTTAATTTTCATTATATGTCCCTATTTACTCTTCTTAACTTTAGATGTTAACTTTGCAGCCAGAGTTTACTTTCTAGAATACAGATACAATTTCTTAATGAGAACCCATTGCCCTCAAGGAAGATTTCAGAATGCTTAGTACACTTCATAATCAGTCTATGGTTGCCTTTCCAACCTCATCTATTTTATAACTATGATTTGCAAA
>JAAGEH010000014.1:3281904-3326162 GCA_011751065.1 Lasiurus cinereus | reverse complement strand
TTTTTTTTGGTAAAATACAGTGGGCTATGAAATAGGAATTTTAGGAGCATATAAGCAGGTTTAAGGAATTTTTTTTTTTTAATTCAGGGCGTTCCTGACAAAAACACAGGGCTATAGAGTCACAAAAAGTTATATTTTTATAAGACAGGGAACAGGGAGCCAGCAGAAGTTACATTTCCATAAGACATGGTAGAGGCAACAATTAAATTTCCATAAGATAAGAAAATTGGGAGTAGCCAAAAATCTGTATGTGTGTGTATGTGTGTGTGTGTGTGTGTATGTGTGTGTATAAAAGCCTAAGCAACCTTTACAAGTGAATTACCAGAAGGACCGGAACAACTGGTCAACTAGGCACTATGACATGCACCGACCATCAGGGAGGAGGCGCTCAATGCAGGAGCTGCCCCCTAGATGTCAGTGTGCTCCCACAGCCAACTTCCCACAACCCCTCCCCTCTGTCAGCCACCCCCACCTCCCCAATAGGCCCCAATTAGGAGGCCAGCTGACCAACCTCCCAGGGTTCCTCCCCCTGGCTGACCAGCCCCCTGATATGCCTCAATCACTGGCCAGGTCTAGGGATCTGACTTGTGAACAAATTTGTGCACTGGGCCTCTCGTTTACAAAATAAAGATGGAAGAAGAAAGCCCAGAGGGAATGGGAAAACAATGAGGGATGAAGGCTTCACATGTCCCATGTGAGGTTTGACCTTTGAGCTCAAGACTCGCTATAGTAACCAAATCAAAAGGGGATAGTGGCCAATCAGAGGAGATATCAGGACATAGGGACTGTAGCCTTTATAAAACATGGAAGAAGGGACTAGGTGGGACTCTTTGCCCCTCTCCACATGGGGGGCTGTGCTGTGAGATTCTTTCCCCTTACCCACATGGGACTCTGTACTTGTTCTACAATAAATTTCCACCTTTACTATACCATCTTTGACTCCAACAGATAGCCTGGAAACCATCCTGTCCAAGGAAACACCACATGTTCTAGTCCAAAAATCCAGATACATATCATTAAAAAAACATCCCTCTCACAATCCAGGACTACTGGCTCCCAACTGCTCACCTGCCTGCCTTCCTGATTGCCCCTAACCTTTTCTGCCTGCCAGCCTGATCACCTCCTAACCACTCCCCTGCTAGCCTGATTGATGCCTAACTGTTCCCATGCCAGCCTGTTTGCCCATAACTGCCCTCCCCTGAGGGCCTTCTCATCTCTAACTGCATAGGCCTCATCACCCCTAACTACCCTCCCCTACAGGCCTGGGTCTCCCCCAACTGCTATTCCCTGAAGGCCTGGTCACCCCCAACTTCCCTCCTCTGACAGCTGATCACCCCAAACTGCCCTCCCCTGCTGGCCTGATTGCCCACAACTGCCCTCCCTTGCAGGCCTGGTCCCTGCCAACTGCCCTCCCCTACTGCCCATTTGTGGCAGCCATCTTGAGTCCACATGGGGGCAGGATCTTTTGAACACATGGGGGAAGTCATCTTGTGTGTTGGAGTGATGGTCAATGTGCATATTACTTTTATTAGATAGGATAGAGGCCTCATGCATGTGTGGGGGCCAGCTGGTTTGCCCTGAGGGGTGTCCTGGATCAGGGTGGGTTTTCCCTTGGGGCATGGAATGGTGTGGGTGAGGGGCCTGTGGTGGTTTGCAGGCCGGCCATGCCTTCTAGTGACCCAAGCGAAGGTCCTGGTATCTGGAACTTATTTATCTTCTACAATTGAAACTTTGTAGCCTGGAGCAGAGCCAAAGCTTCTGCTCACTTAATGGTGGCTACCATTGAAACTTTGGGCTGGTCAGAGTTTGTGGAAAGCTTGGCTTCCTCCATCACCTGGAGTAACCCAAGCCTCCTTCCTGCTCTCTCTGTGGCCATAGCCATCTTGGTTGGGTTAATTTGAATACTTGCTCCTGATTGGCTTGTGGGTGTGGCTTCTGATTGTAGTGGAGGTAAGGTCAATTTTCATATTACACTTTATTACTCCCATTCTCCTATAAGATAGGAGAATGCCTAAACTTCCCTAGACTGTCAGCAAATCTTTGTTGAATTTATAAAAATTTAACATTTCTGCTGAGACCGGTTTGGCTCAGTGGATAGAGTGTCAGCCTGTGGACTGAAAGGTCCCAGGTTCGATTCTGGTCAGGGGCATGTACCTTGGTTGCGGGCACATCTCTGGTGTGGGCCGTGCAGGAGGTGGCTGATCGATGTTTCTCTCTCATCGATGTTTCTGACTTATTATCCCTCTCCCTTCCTCTCTGTAAAAAAATCAATAAAATATATTTTAAAAAAAAGAAACAAAATTATAATGAATTTTTTTTTAAAAATTAACATTTCTGCATTTCACATGTATACAATTTATATAGCTGATGTTTGCTTAAATTACATTTGCATACAAATGTATTTTCTCTGACTCATTTTCATTTTAAAACAGAATCAGATCTGAGGTGGAACAATCAAAATATCTACTCATTTGTGATGCTCATGTTGTTGGCAATGAATTTATTTTCCCCAACAATATATTTGCACACAAAATATGCAACTACATGTTCTTTCTCCCAAACTCTTTAATTCTGCATATAGCACTGATGAAGACATTTCATAGATATTTTTATCAAGAATCACTTAAGACTGAAGTGTTTTTAAAATATAAGATATTATAACAAAATTGTGAGAACTCTATACTATGTGTGGCATTGTGAAGTATGCATTAGTTAAATTAACATACATAATTAATATAACATACATTAGCTTTGTTAGAGAATAATACAAGAATTATAGGATACTATAAGCCTATATTTCAAAGAAAAATACTAAAATCACTATTCATATTAAAAGTCCGTTGTGAACCTCTCTCATATGTATTATCACAATGCATTTTTATTTTAGTAAAGTGATTAGTGATATAAAAGTGTTATCCTATGCCATATTTAAAATTTTGGAGTTTTATTTTAGCATACTTGCAAATCCTTCAACTAAGGATTTAATCGTGACCTAAGTTCTAGTCATCTAATATCAAAGTATTACGCAAGCTATGCTATATGTCTGCTTAATAACAGTGCATTTTCAGAAATTCAAAAGCTTTAAAAATAATATATTATAGCAATAAGCATGTGTTACATACTGTGTTTGAATGACCTTGTGTGAAAAAAAAAGTCACCCTTGTTTTATTTTCAAATAGGAAAATCCTGTTTTTATTATGTTGCATTCCTTGCCTTAACTCAGATAAGTGAAATAATTTGAGTGAGGCTTTTCTTGTCTTTCAGTGTTGGTAATGTTAAATTGTTGTCTTTAGGCTGAGTTATTTTCTCATTTCATTCACCTCTTGAATAATCAATCACCTAAGATCCCTATAATCTGAAATGCTGTAGGAAGTTATTTGAAATATTCATAAGGTGAACCATGCTCTCCATGAGATTTAGGGTAAATTGAGACCAATAGTACAAGATTAACCGCAGAAAGTGCAAAAGGATCTATTAAGAGAAAGAAAATCAAGACGCAGAATAAGATAAATGTTTGCAAAATACATCTGATAAATAATTTGTTTACAAAATATACAAAAGCTGTTAAAAACTGACACTAACAAATCAAACAACTTAGGTCATAAATGAGCAAAATATCTTAAGAGACATCTCCCCAAGGAAGATACCCAGATTGTAAATAAGCATATGAAAAGATGTTCAACCTCACATGTTATTAAATAACTGTAAATAAAAGAAAGTACTACAGCACATCTATTAGCATGGCTAAAATTTAAAACACTGACTACAACAAATGTTGGTGAGGATGTGGAGCTACAAGGACTTTCACTCAATGCTGGAGGAAATGAAAAATGGTACGGCCACTGTGGAAGACCGTTTGGCAGTTTCTTTTAAAATAACATAAATCTGTATTTGATCCAACAATCATACTACTCTTCAATATTTACCCCATGAACTGAAAATTTATGTTCATACAAAAACCTGTGCACAAAAACTTATAGCAGCTTTATTCATATTCTCCAATAGTTGGATACAACCAAGATGTCCTTCAGTAAGTGAACAGATACATACACTGTGGTACATCCAGACAATGGAATCTTACCTTGCATTGAACAACCAAGTCATAAAATCACATTAAGGATTCTTAAATGCATATTGTTAAGAGAAAGAAGCCAGTTTAGAAAAACAATATTCTCTGTGATTCCAACTATGTGGTTTCCATCACATTCCAGAAAAGTCAAAATCAATGATATAATAATGTTAGTAGTTGGCCAGGAATTCAGAAAAAGGGAGGAAAAGGGTGACTAGATGGAACATGGGATTTTCAGGGCAGTGAAACTGTCCTGTAAGATACAGTATAAATAGAAGAAAATGATACATTTATGAGACATTTGAAATGATTCATTGTTTGGTGATGTATTAAAGAGACATTCATAATTGTAATAATTTTTCAGATTTCTATTGTATTGTAGCAATATGGCTGAAGAAAGTAAATATAAGAAAAACATTTGGAAATGGAATAATGATTATAGTATTTAAAAAGTTTAAGTTGCCAGTGGAGTATTCACTTGGAGATTATAACTAACTAGAGGCCAGGTGCACAGATTCGTGCATCTGTGGGGTCCCTCAGTGTGGCTTGCGGGGATTGGGCCAAAATGGTCAGTCCAACACCACCTGCCGCTCCTGCCTGCTGCTCCTGCTCATCCTGGCCCCTAAATGCCTGCGACCACTGCTTGGTAGGCTTGCTGTGACTCCACTGTGGTCTCTGGGCTGCGGCAGCCAGCCTTGCACCCTTCATCTAGCACCCACCCATAGGTGAGCTGAGTGAAGCTCCTGCTGTGGGAGCACACTGACCACCAGGGTGCAGCTCCTGTGGTGAGCATCTGCCCAGAGGGCAGCTCCTGCAGATGCTCACCGCTGGAGCTGCCCCCTGGTGGTCAGTGCGTGTAATAATTACTGGTAGACTGGTTGAGTTGACAGGTCAAATGGTTGCTTAGGTTATTATATATATAGATTACAAGATTTTAGGAGCATGTGTATAAAAAATTTGATGGTCATTATTATATTTGTGTATTTTGAAGGCTGTTGTTTCTGAGAACTTTTCTGTGTAACAAACCATTCTAAAATTTAGAGGTTTAAACAATAGAAGCAGTTATTTTAGGGCATGTAATTGTAGGTTGGCAAAATATCTGGTTGATTCTTCTGAACTGGATCATTGTTTGTTAATCTCAGCTATTTACCAATGCCATTCAAAAGTGATACCTTAAAAAGCTTGGAGTACTGCTCATGTGGTCTCATTTTTCAGCTTGCTAGCTTAGGTTTGTTCACATGTTCTCAGAATTTTAAGAGAAGCTTACTTTTACCTCACCCTATATATAGTATTACAGTCCAGCACATATTCAATTATAACCTGGACAACTGAATCTCTCTCTCTCAAAGTACTCTATTATCTTCAGGTTTTCTTAGTTCAGTCAAAATCTACTGGAAATATATTTATATATTGCAATCATTATTATGTAAAATACCATACACAATTTACTTTTTCTTAATATTATAAAGGAAAATTATATTTCATCTGATAAATAAAAAAACAAAATCCACTATAATCAATTGTAGATTGTTTAGCAAATAGTGCTAGCTTAATTTGATTCCTGATTCACTCATCCTATATTCCAACCACTACAAAATATCTCATTTATCCCACACCTCCTTGTCTTTGTAAATGCTGTTTCCTTTGCCTAGACTTTCCTAAATTTAACATCATTGTATGTTGGCTCTCCTACTTTTTCTTCAAATGCCAAATAACATATTATCACTTATATGTGGATAGAACATAATATATAGGAATAAAAAATATGCCACCTTTGAGAGTAAACACATGTAATCATTAATGCAATAATATCTTCCACTAATATTGGAAAACCCTTTGAATCACTCAACCAATAATATGCATTATCGTTTTGTGATATGACTTTTTATTTTCTGATATATTTTAGCAGTCTTATTTTTCCCCCAAAGCCTCCACTCCCTTCAAATAAATTAATATTTACTCTATTTTGCTAGATCACTATTCAACTCAATTATTAGCTTTTATAATGCTTCAAGAAAAACAAAACTCTGAGTACAATTCACTTTATGAAAGTGACAATTTTTCTGTCTTTTCTGTCCAACCATGGAGTTACTCGATGTCCTACAGGGCTCTATGCTTTAAAGAATTTCCACACACTTCTTTTATCCTCAAATTTCAGTTTCACTGATAGAGAGGTGAAAAAAAATTTTTTTGAGGAATTAAAGCTGAGGAAAAATAAACACACGAACAAAATAGAACAGAAAGTATAGAAGATCACCCTGGTGGGTAATCAATGAGACTGGGTCAGGAACAAATATCAGGGGTGAGAAGTTAGAGAGAAACATAACCAACTCTTCAGGCATCATAAAAAGTATCCATAGTAATAGTGGCGGGGGAGGGGTGGGGAGGGTTACAGTAGGACCTGGAATGGAAGCTGAGCCATTTTATTTGGTTAAGAGAAGAAGGGGACTATAAAAGGCTGGAGGGTGAGGAAACTGAAGGGCTATATAGGTTTGAAAATTAAAAGCATTTTCCATGTATTCAAACATATATGGCCGAAACCGGTTTGGCTCAGAGGATAGAGTGTCAGCCTGAGGACTGAAAGGTCCTAAGTTCTATTCCAGTCAAGGGCATGTATCCTGGTTGCTGGCTCATCCCCAGTAGGGGGTGTGTAGAAGGTGGCTGATCGATGTCTCTCATCCATCAATGTTTCTAATTATCCTTCTCCCTTCCTCTCTGTAAAAAAACCTATATGGACACTAATTATCTGATCAGGTGTGTTGTTTGCCTTGATTATTTTCATTTAAAAATTCTCAGAAATAATTGATTTTGATTAGAGCTGGCAGACAAACCTGAAGAGATTAATAACAATTTGCAATGACAATCCAGACTACAGAAGCTGCTGCAAAGGAACATTTTGTTAGGTCTTATCAAATAATTGCATCGATACCTCCTCCCCTGGGACCTGACCTTCATGCCACTTCACAATGGACATTCCACTTGCTTAGACCACATTCCACTTGCTAAGACTATTTTCTCTCCCCTCCGGAGTTTCCCAGAATCTGGACCTGCACAGAATTCTCTGCCCAGAAGAAGCTCACATAGAGTCCTTTAAAAACCCCTGACTCCCCGTATTTGGGAGCTGGCCCCATTTTGGGGCTCAGCCCATGGGGTTTGCAGATGACCTAACTATACATATAAACAGATAATGTGCTGATTGCCATTAAGATGCCCCAGTAACAACCAATTTGCATATTGACAGACCTGCAGGAGGATGCCAGCTCAGCCAGGGGTGGAAGGCCTGAGCCAAGTTCCCAGGAATCTGAGGAGAGTTCCTGACAGGAGCCCAGACAGCAAAGAAGGAAGAGGAGGCAGCCACGGGGAGCTCTTCAATCCCCCTGCATGGACAAGCTACCTCAGCCCTGGAACCACAGGGGAAACCGGGAGGCTGAAGGACAGGGAGAGAAGACCCAGCCTCAGGCATTGCTGCAGCCCACACTTCTGACTCCTAATCTCTTCCCCTGCCACCTCTGCCAGAGGCACACACCCACAACAATAGCATGCTGGAGATCACCAGGCAGTGCCCCCGAGGCACCTGGGGCCACAGCCCACTATTGCCAGCCTCCCTGCACTGGGCGAGGCAGCCTTTCCTTCCTACAACTGCACTCCCGGGTGGAGGCAGGCCTGAGCAACCCCCCTGACAGCAGCAGTGCTGTCTCTGCAGCTGAAGCATTCTGAACCTTGCTGGAGGCCAGGCTAAACCTGCCCTCCTTGCCCGCCTGGCTCCTCCCTGGCCTGGCCACCACCCAGCTCCAGGAGATGGGAGCCCCACCCTGAGCAGGTAAGGCTGCAAAACAGCCATGTACAATTTAAAGCATGGTGCCAAGCAGGAAGGTTTGACAGTTACTTCCTCTTTAGCCTCGCTGCCCACTAATGCCCTGCCCCCCACCAGCACCTCCAAGGACAACCACTGCTACAGGGCTGCTGGCCAGAGCTCACCCCTCAAGGACTGAAGAACCCTCTGCAGAGCTTCCATAGCTACAGTCCCAGGAAACAATCATGGCCTCCTTCCCTAATCAGCACCTGCTACCTGCAATGTTACCCATGGGCATAAAAATAACAATCCTTTCCCATTTAGACATCTCTTGATGAAACATTTCTAGGTTTATTAGCTCAGAACCTCCTCATGACAACCCAATGAGGTAGGCAGAGAAGATATAATTCCCATGGTATATGCGTATGTATTTAGAAATGAAGCTCAGAAAGGAAAAGTGTCAAGCCCAGTGGTTCCCAAGGTGCAGCACATGCCCCACAGGGGGAAAATTTTATTTTAAGCTGAGGCAATTCAAGAATGAGTTAACAGTGAATTTTTTACATTTGTCATGGTTCTAGGGGGCCTCATCTACAGAATAACCTATATAATAAAAGGCTGATATGCAAATGACCAAATGGTGCAAACACTGGTCACTATGATGTGCGCTGACCACAAGGGGGCAGACACTCGATGCAGGAGATGCCCCCTGTGGTCAGTGTGCTTGCACAGAGGAGCATTACTCAGCCAGAAGCAAGGCTGATGCCTGGTGAGCACAGCGGCAGTGGTGGGAGCCTCTCCAGCTTCCATGGCAAAGCTAAGTATATCCCAGGGCTCCCAGACTGTGAGAGGGCACAGGCCAGGCTGAGGGACCTCCCTCCTCAAAAGTGTACGAATTTTGTGCACCAGGCCTCTAGTAAATTCCTAATTCTTTACCCCTTTTGGCTTTGTGTGTTCCTCCTTTGGTGACCCTAACACATTTCATAACCAAATTCAGAAAAAAATAGAGATCAAGGGACAAGCAGACATTCATGAACAAGGGACTAGAGAAAAGAATAAAAATACCAACCAGCTTGTATTTCCCCACCATGTTTTCTATGTATGTACATTGTGTCTGACTTGATATTTGCTTAACTAGCTTCCAGAATAATTTGAAGGTTTACTCAGTCATTGAATCTGACACTGAGATTGGGAGAATGATTTGCTCTATAACACTGCAAGACATAATTTGGGAACGTGAATGTGAGATGTATAGGCCTGATAAAACCTCTGCACCACAAATTCAGAAAGCTGAATCTTGGTTTATCTCCAACAGACTTATTCATAGTGTAAGTACTGTAAAATTGAAAGAAGATATTGTTTGAACTTTGATACCTAGTCAGACAAATCACAAAGTCAGTTTTGAACTGTTACTGGGGATGACATGGAAACATGCCCATAGGAGTCATGAGAAGCTCTAAATTATTTAGTTAGTAAGGAAACCAACTTGCTTGATCCATTGCCTGGCAGTTTCTTTATTTTGTTTTCGTTCTTTGATGCTGTTCAGGGAGCAAGTACTATAATATCCTGTGCACTTGGCAAGCACCATTCCCCCCTCATTATTACAGCATTCTTTGTTCAAAGGATGTTTGATCTATATGGCAACTTTTGAAATTTTAAAAATGAATATAAAGAAACATTCAAATAATGCTCGGAATTCACTTCAAATACACATCAACATTTCAGAAGACACAGAAAATTCATTTTGGATAGAGGAAAATAATTAAACTTGGAAAAATTTACCACCTTTGATTGATAAAACAAGTAATTATGGAAGGTTTATTTGATTTGGATTATCCCAATGAAAAACAGTTATCTCTGGGAAAATACCTGCACAGATCTCAAGATTGGCAGCATTTTGCCTCTCTTGAATTAGTTTGTATTTTTCAAAGAAACTATTTTTTAACTTACTACCGGGATAGTCATATCAAAAGCATCTTCATATTTCTACTACAGCTGCTTCAATTGACTTAACATTTACTTCTCCAATTAGGTGCAAGGATTAGTGTTGTAAGTTTAAGGTAAATGAGGAAATAGAAAAGAAACAGTAGATATATTTCTCCATAATTAAACATAATTTTCTTCTAAATTGAAAATCAAAGGTGAAGAATAGGATTAAAATACACTATATTTATTTTAGGAATTATTAATTTTAAAAAGTATTTATGTTAAAAATAAAATAAGTTTGTCATTGCTCTAAGTGGCAAAGAATTTCCTATTTCGATCATGAATAACAAAGACATCCTATATAATAAAAAGCTAATATGCAAATCAACAGAACAATGGAATGACCGGTTGCTATGACACGTTCTGACCACCAGAGGGAAGATGCTCAATGCAAGAGCTGCCCCTGGTGGTCAGTGTGTTAAATACAGGGAGAGTGCCACTCAGCCAGTAGCTGGGCTAACAGCTGACAAGCTCAATGCTGGTGGCAGGAGCCTTTCCCGCCTCCGTAGCAGTGACAAGGACATCCAACTGAAGGCTTTGGCCCTAATCCCCATCCCCTGAGGGCTCCCAGACTGCAAGAAGTTGCAGGCCAGCTGGACACTCTCCTCCCCCAACCCCCCCCCCGTGAGTGAAATAATTTTGTGCACCAAGCCTTTAATAAGAAAATAAATAAGTAATAACCAATATCTAAGAGGAAAATGTTATAACTGAAGTGGAAAAAAATAAAAAATAATATTGTATCAATATTTTGGAATCAATATTGGAAATTGATGTAATATTTTCACACAAGAATGAATTTAGCCAAGGGCACTGAAAGTTCTCATCAAGTAGAGATTAAATCTTATTTAAAGCTGCATGTCATAAACAAAACAATGTTTTTTTGTGACTATTTCTGGGCTTCCTATTTTGTTTCACTGATCTATTTTTCCATTGTTTCAATAATACCACCGTCTTAATCACTTTTATTAACTCAAAGTTAGATAGGGTCAGTTTTCTGACTTTATTCTTCCCCAATAGTTTGGATATTCTAGGTCTTTTACCTTTACACATAATCTTTTGAATTGATTTAAAAATATTTACAAAATAATCTGGTGGAACCATAAAATTCAGTAGTAAACAATATTTCTAGAATCTATCAGTCATACCCACCTTCTTCATCCTCACTAGTACATTTCTCCTTAGCTTTATCTTGTTTCCAAAACTCTTTGATCATGTGTTCCCTCAACATATTTTTAAAAATTTCTCATTGGCTGTCAAGAGTTGGATCTTTATGAGTATTTTATAAAATATTGGATAATTAGTTACTTGCTTAATTTTTACTTTAATTAATAAATTATTAATGGTCCTATTATTAATCTACACTAATAAAAGAGAAACATGTAAATTAACCATCACTCTGCTCTGCCCACTAGCCAATCAGAGCAAGTATGCAAATTAACCCATCAAACATGGTGGGTAAATTTGCATACACAGACAGGGTGGACAGCACCATGTCCTACCTCTGGGGATCTGGGTACATGGGGACTGGGGGAGGCTGGGTGGGCAGTGCCAGATGCCAGCCACAGGGTCCAGGTCCTTCGTAGGCCCCAAGAAGGGCAGTGGGCCCACCGACCCACGCCTGTGGGGCTCTGGGAACCTCACAGGCATGGGATTGCTAAGATCTAGATCAGACCTCTGGCCACAGATTCACAGCTTCATGGAGACCAACTCTCCCAGGTTGCCCCAGAGTCCATGTGGCTGGGCCACAGGGTGCCTGTTCAAGATGTAACACAGAGAGGAAGTGCAGGAGGAAATTCAGAGAATAGGATTTGGTGGTTCAAGACTCACTTCCTTTGAGCTTTGTCCTTCTTGGTCTTGGTTCTTTTCTTTTGGGCCTCAAGCCCAAGCACTGAAGGAGAGAGGAATGAATGAAACCTGAATGTGGAAAAGAGGCACAAGGCCCTACTGGGGGGCTGCCTGAAGGGTGGCTCCAGGGCGAGTGCCACAGCTTTGGCAAAGCAGCTGGCCAAAAAGCAGGCATGCTAAGGGGCACTGAGCAACACCTCACTATCACTCTCTGAGGACAACTCACACAGGCGCTGCCTTCACCAGCATGGCTCTGGTGACATCTGCAAATGCAACTGCAACATCTGGCATTCTGGGCAAATAACTGACCCTGTGCCCTTCTGAGTACCAGGCTTGATAAGAATGTGCTATCACAAATGCCATAGGTCAAAGGCAGAAATCTGGCGAGGCAAGGCGCATCAGAGGGGGCTCAGGTTGGGACAGAAGACCAGTGGGCAGGGATCTGCCTCACCTGCAGAGAAAGAGGTTCTGCAGTGGCCCCAAGACATGGGTGGGCCTGTCCAGGGATCAAGGTCTCCCGTGTAGAGGGGCAAGGACCTGCAGCCCTGAGGCGGGGGTTGAGGGGCAGTGCCACCTCAGTGGAGGGATGCTGCCCTGCAGGGTACCAGACTAACTGAGGTGATTCAGAGAAGCTCCCAGTGCTAACCAGCCTCGCCCAGACGGCCTTCACACTTCAGAGGTGGCGACTCCTACTCCCGCCTTGATCCAAAAGCAAGCCCATGCCATCCTGCCCCATGCCAGATCATGCCTTGGCTATGAGTGTGAAGCTTTCCACCTTCTCTAGAGAATAGGGGACAGTAAAGAATGGGGGCAGAGGACCAGGGAGATGAAAGATGTGGAGCATCCGCAATGAAGAGGTGCTTGAGAAAGAGGCTCAGAAGCCTTATGTGAACGTTTGTTCTGTTTGCCCAGCAGTTGCCCCTTAGGAAGGTCTGAGGGCAAGTGCACTGAGTCAAGTTCCACAGCCAACTGGAATCGGCCTCAGTTTCCTGGTCTGTAAAACGGAGTAAGCATGTTCCAGTGCCTTCACTGAGCTTTGATGGCCAATTGAGATACTATATAAGCACAATGAGTGAAGAAATGAGAAAGAAGAGGAAAGGTGAATAACAAAAGAAAGACTGAAAGAAACTTGTAAACCCATTGTCACTTAAATAGGAAATATATTCAATAGTGTTGTAATGATGGTTTGATGCCAGGTGGGTACTGGAAATATCCAGGAACACTTTGTTAAATACATGATTGTCTAATCACTATTTTGTAACTAATATAAAAATGAAATCAATAAAAAATAATATTGAATATAAAGAAATGAAAATTGGAGTGAATTTTTATAAATTTCAAAGTTTAAATAAAGACTGTAAAGAAAGGAAGGGGAGAGAAAAAATAGTGTTTCTCATTTTACCACTTAGTATTTTCAATACATGAAAAAGATAGTTATCTTTATATGGTGCTTTTATACTTTTATAAGTCATTATCTCATTTTAATTTCAGGGCAACTTAAAGAGAAGATAATTATTCCCTCCACTATTCAAAGAAAGAAAATCTTGGTGTCTGGTCCCAGTGATTTAATTGCCAAGCCCTTATTGTAAAACAGGATTAGTAAAACTTTTTGTGAAGGTCATATCTATACTAACAAAAACCTTGGGAGTGATCAGGCCAGCCAGAGAGGATAGTTGGGGCAATCAGGCAAGCAGAGAAGCAGTTAGGTGTCAATCAGGCTGGCAAGGGGGCAGTTAGGGGGAAATCAGGCAGACAGGCGAGTGTTAGGAGCAAACAGTACCAGATTGTGAGAGGGATGTCCAACTGCTGGTTTTCAGCCCAATCTGAAGGGTTCCAGATTGGAGAGGGTGCAGGCTAGCTGAGGGATACCCTCCCCAGTGCATGAATGTCATGCACAGGGCCCCTACTAAGAGGATAAAATCCTGTAATGGATTATGCAAAGCCATTTTGTAATAACTATAAGAAAAGAATCATCTATTCCATTGAAAGGGTTGTTTCTATGAATGTGCTCATTCAAAATTAAAGTCATCATCATTTACTGTGATTAAAATATTCAAATTTTTGTCTAACCAATTGAAAACTTTAATATTGTTGTTATAGTCTTTTCCACATTTAAATAATTATTTCTTTTGTGAATATATTTAATTTTTTATATTACTCTGTGTTTTTAGGAATTATTTATAAAATTTGAAACATTTTTTACTACCCACACTTTCATCTATTTGTTTTGTTCTTTTGTCATTTTTTATACAATGCTTATATTATTTATTTTATCTTTATTACTCTAATTTATACATTTATATACACATGATCAAGTCTGAAATATATTTGTAATTAACCTCTAACTAAATATTTCTTTAGATTGATTTTATTTAAATTCCTGAGTGGTTATATCTTTTTGTTGTTGTTGTTAGTTTTTTAAATATATTTTATTGAATTTTTACAGAGAGGAAGGGAGAGGGCTAGAGTTAGAAACATTGATAAGAGAGAAACATAGATCAGCTGCCTGCTGCATACCCACTACTAGGGATGTGCCTATAACCAAGGTAACATGCCCTTGATTGGAATTGAACCTGGGACTCTTCAGTCCACAGGCCTATGCTCTATCCAGTGAACCAAACTGGTTAAGGCATTGTTGTTAGTTTTTAATTATATGTAATACATAAAAATTACTTGAGTCTTACTCAAATTTGTTTTTGTGATATTATATAATTCTGATCAAATCTTTTGAGGCTTCTAAATATGGTAAGAGAAATCTTATATAATAAAAGCCTAATATGCTATGTGTCCAGTCATCTGGTCATCCAGTCAACCAATCAAAGCATAATATGCTAATGATATGCTAAGGCTGTTCAACCAGTTGCTATGATGTGCACTGAACACCAGGAGACAGACACTTTGACTGGTAGGTTAGCTTGCTACTGAGTTCCAGCCAATCAGGACTGAACAAGATGGCTGAACACACCCTTGAGGCCTTCTGCTATCCCACACTGGCTGACCAACATCCTGTGTCTCTCCCCAGCCACAATTGTGCACCACTGGGGGTCTCACTGCCTGGCCTGCACCTTCTTGCAATCCGGAACCCCTCAAGAGATGTCAGAGGGCTGGTTTTGGCCTGATCCTGCAAGCCAGGCTGAGGGGCCCTATTGGTGCATGCAGGCTACTAATCCTATCTAATAAAAGAGTAATATGCAAATTGACCATCATTCCAACATACAGGATGGTTGCCCCCATGAGGTCAAAGATGGCTGCCCCATGTGGACATAAGATGGCTATCTCAAGATGGCTGGCAGGGAAGGGCAGTTAAAAGGGATCAGACCTGCAAGGGAGGGCAATTGGGGGTGATCAGGCCAGCAGGGGAGGTCAGTTATGGAGGATCAGGTCAGCAAAGAAGGGCAGTTGGTAATGACCAGGCCTGCAGGGAAGGGCAGCTGGGGAGGACCAGGCCTGTAGGGGAGAGCAGTTAGGGGCAATTGGGCTGGCAGGGGAGTAGTTAGGCATCAATCAGGCTTGCAGGGGAGTGGTTAGGGGGTGGTCAGGCTGGCAGCAAAAGCATTTAAGGGCAATCTGACAGGCAGGCAGGCAAGCAGTTGGGAGTCAGCAGTCCTGGATTATGAGAGGGATGTCCGAATGCCAGTCGGACATCCCTAGGGAGGTCCCAGATTAGAGAGGGTGCAGGCTGGACTATGGGACACACACCCCTTCCCCCTGTGCAGGAATTTTGTGAACTGGGCCTCTAGTGGTATAATATTTTTCACAAAATCCTAATAGTATCTAAAGTCCTAAATATAAACAAGTTGTGAAACAATATTATTGTCACTGCATTTCTTAGGTTTCTGAGATTCTCTCACAAAAAGAAAATAACTTCTATACTTTAAAAGCTTATTTCTATTGCCTTTTCTGGTAGATAATAACAATCTTCATATAATTTTGTGGAAATAACCAAATTTAGACAATTTATAGAGAGCTAAGATGTAAGAATGAATGAAAATAATTTAGTCTTATCATCTGTGTTTTAATTATACACACACACACACACACACACATATATATATATAGTTTAGCTTGGAGGTGAAGCATAATGCCTTTAACTCTGAAATTGTAATTATTTAGATTTAATAGTTGATAAAGTATATCTGTTTGTGTGTGTGTTTTAGTATTTCTCCTATATTGCAAACAGCATTAGAAAAGTGAGTTTAAGAAGATATATTGTTGAATTAGACAAAGAAAGGTATAGGACATTTTTAATAATAACTTAATGGATGTTTTAGGGAGAAAGAGGGCCATATTCTAATACTTGAATGGCTGTTATTCCATTTGCATGATAAAACTATTATAGCCCCAATGTTTAACAATATTCATACAAATGAAGAAGCTAATGATATAGATATTTCTGTCAAAAACCTTATATTTCAGACTGTTATGACTGAGAGATGTTGCAGCTATAGGCATATGTTCTTTCATCTGCCATGAATGTAAACTGTTGTCTTCATATTTGAAAAGATTACTATGCAGAAAATAAAATGAGAAGTATAGAATCAGATCTTTGTCTCAAAAGCAAAGCTAGTAATTTAACAATTGAAATTTTTCATTAGATATTTAATCAGAAAAATAATTTTGAAAAATGTGGATGTGGTAGTTATGCAATATGTGGAAGAGATCTCTCCAATAGGCCTGCAGACCTGCTTTTTGAAGCAGAGCTTAGAGATATAATCCATACACCTGAATAGTATAAATACTTACCCTGTGAGTAAGTTTTGAGGTAATGAAAATATAGCATTATGATAAAACCAGTTGATTAGCACAGCAGCTAACTACACATACATTCTGGATTAGCAATGAAAACATAACAAATATTTCAAAAAATTTATTTACGAAGTATTTTTAATATAATATAATCTTTATATAACTCTCAGTATTTCATAAAATATGTGCAATATTTATTTACAATGTTATATCTAAGACTTGGTACTTGTCAAAACCTTGTACTGAGAGCAACTAGTGAAAAATTTGGAACCATTAAAAAGCACACTTAATTTTTATAAATCTATTAGGCATTAACCTATTGAAAATGCATATTTTAACATGGAAAATTTGTTAATAGCAAATATGTTTATTGAAAATAATAAATTATTCCTTAAGTGTATAATGAAAAAATTGGTTTTCCTCTAAACTCTGGCATTTATCCTTAGTTTTCAGAAATAATCTCTCTACTTTTGAAATATCACACTTTTTAATTTGTGATTATTATGATTGTTAAAAATCATATACCATCTTTTATTAACTATTAAAAATGTTGGTAGATAATCAAATTTAAAGAGCTATAAAGCTTAATTTTATGCTCTTATCTATATACATAAAAAGCTAATATGCAAAGTTTTCCCACAGGAGTTCAACCTGGAGACTGGGAGTTTGATTGCTTGCTATGATGTGCACTGACCACCAGGGGAGAAGCATGGAACAAAGGGAGGACTCAGTAGGCAGCCGGAAGGCCCTGATCAGCCCTGATTGCTGGCCAGGCCTAGGGACCTTACCCATGCATGGATTTCATGCACCAGGCCTCTAGTACTAAAATAATAGTTTTTGGTTTATATCTGTGATTTCTTTCCATCACTTTTAAAAAGTATATCATTGCATTTTTTAATTTAATTGAACCAAGCATTCTATATTCAAAATATGACTTTTTTTATGTTAAAACCATTCAGTTATTTTTTCTGTTCTTATTTCCTTTTGGTTTTCATTCAAAAACAAACTAAAAATCATTTCTTCTATTTCAAAATGACTCTTTTAGATTTTGATTTAAATCACATTAAACATATAAGCTATTTAAAGTATATCCAGTCTTCCCACATAAAGATAGTATATTTCACCATATTTTTTCAAAACTTCCCCATCATTGCTACAAATAATTGTGTTATTTTCTTTTGATGGCTCAAATATGTTTCTTATTAAGATTATTTCTAGGCATTTTGTTGGGTTGCTTTTTTTGTTGACAATTTATTCTCAGTTATTTCTTACCTAATATATGTCAGGTACTTTACTATAGTTAACATACTTTGTTAATTCTCTCAAAATATATTGACAAATGTAAAAGGAAGTCATACATGTTCTGTGATGATAACATACCACTACTGCCAATTTTTTAAGTTTCACTGAACTGTAAAATATTCCTTGAATGTTATTAATGTTTCTGAATTTGATTTTCTTGAATTAAATACATTACCCAGAAGCCTTCTAAGGCATGGTTCTTTTTCTCACATTGGTCTATGACAGCGTTAACTAGATACCTTCATTGATTTCCGTTGCTTGTTCCAGACATTAACACTCTTGCCTTAGATTATATAACTATGTTTTCTTGTTATACATCTTCAGCATCCATTTCATTCCCCATAAATTCTTAATATATCTCACTGATATATTTCTTAGTGGTTCAGTGACTACATAGATTTTTTTCCCCCCAACATACTGTCTATTCAGTTCCTAGAACTTCTGGCCACCAATAATCTTCATTCTACTTTTCTTATTTGTTCTTAAGAATTGGTCATTAGCAATAAAAATTTACTCTTTGTATCTGTCAGGTTTTAACAGGTAGAGGGCCCATTAAATTTGGCATAATTTATCGGAGATTTATTTATAAGATGGAAGGCTATTTGAAAAGGTATGAGGAAAAAACAAGGGAACCACAATTATAATGCTGTAGCATAGGGTTAATAGCAACCGAGTAATATTACTCCTAAGCCCCAAAGAATCATCCTAAAAGAAGAGAAGACAACATTGGGAGTAGTGGATTGCATTGAGGAACAAAGCCAGTCTTAGGAGGTCTCACAGAAAAAGAGTCCATAAAATACATATTCTGATATTCTCCTCTCTGGTGGATTTTGTTTGGTTCTTTGCATGTTACATTTTTCTTGTGGCTAATACAGTTTGGAGAAAAATGCAGCCTGCATCTGTAGCTATGTGAAAAAGAGATAACTAGTTTACGAGATAGAAAAGAGAGAAAGAGACAGAATCTTTTAAAGCAAGGCAGAGTATGTCTGATATTCATGTCATGTGGTTGGTACTCAGGCAGGTTTTAATTTCAGATAATATTTGGAGGGCACATTATGATTTTATAAAGTTGGCTAAAGTAATTATTTGTGAGCACAAATACACTGTGAGTTCCAAGAAATGTCACATTTTGAAATTAGAATAAGACCAAGAGGAATCCTTAATTAGAGCCTAGAGTCGTAGTATATTCTCTGATCAGGGATATTTTAATAAATGACCATAGAAAGCCTACAAATTAATATTTTATTGTATCTATAGTTAAGGGTAACTCAAAGGTTTTGCCACTAGTATAACTAATAATAAACGTGGGTCCTAATTTTCAGGCTGAAACATAACATTTTATTTAACCAGACATACATGAGTAAATGCTGTAACATATTAAAAAAGTTACAATTAGGCTAAAACTAATCATTAAAAACTAAAAGCAAAGCAAAACAAAAAAAGTTAAAAATAATAAGACAAAGTAATAATAGTAAAATTATTGAGATATAAAAGATCCTTTCATATTTTGATGTCTTCCCAGATATTAAGACTCTAAAAATATGAAGCTATTACTTGAACATAAAATATAATGAAATTAACCTTTATCTTTCTTTCTCTTGTAGGAGACATTTTGTCATAATGAGCAATGAGTTTAGTTGAATTTTGGGGGTTTTAGTCATAACTTTTACATATTGTGATCTGGGAAACGAGATGGAGCACAGGAATTTAAATTTATGTTCTACTTTAATCTTTTTCATGTTGTTGGCTGCAAAACTTTTTTAAGATTTCTAAATCTAATGTGCTGTCCCTCAAAGTTTAGGTAGATTTTAGTAGTAAGTCAAAATGTGGTCCATTCATTAAATGCAACTATAGTGAGGATTGCAAGGATTATTATTTGTAATATAAACATTTGAGTTTTTCTATGAGTCAGCTATATATATATGGGTACAGCTGAGGTGAGGGGAGCAGGCAAGGCTCAAAATTTGACATTAAAAAGTTCCCTAGAAGCAAAGCTCAATTTCTAGGTATGATTAAATGGTTTGTGGCAATAACTAGGAATGCTAACAAAACAGAGACCATATTAGCTTCAAATCAGCTGCAAGTGCCTTCATTGGGACTGTAAACATGAGACCACCTCAGTCCCTGAAGCAAGTTGCAGTCAGGACTCAGGCCCTGGCCAGCCATGCTCTTACATAGTCCTGAGTTCCCAGCTGAAGTGTTTCCATTTGCAGACCTCTTTATTTTAAACCTTTGACTGAGGCCTTCCACAGGTGTCTGTTCAGGGCTTTCTCTGCAGTGAGATGATAGCTCCTCCAACCCAACCATACCCCTACATTTATGCTGATCCATCTTCATTATTCTGTTTGAAAAAATAGAAGGAAAAGGAGATGGAATCAGTGCTTTCTCTGGCTTAGCCTCTTATACTATATACTATCACAGTGGATGATTAAAGGCTTGACTGTTCATTTTATGTTGGCTTATTGTCTTACTGAGATATACACTAAAACCTGATAGCTCAGATTTTTTGAATTTAGCTGAGAATCTGATAGCATACATTAAACAGATAATCTTTGCTGAGATAATGAAAAAAAGTATCATAATGACAAAAACTAATCCTCTATGAAGAAATCACTGTTCTGAATATGTAAGCATAATTTATGTAAAGCAATACTTGACAGAACTTAAAAGATAGTGAATGCTACCTACATACCTTTCATAATAGCTAATAGAACAAGCAAAGCATCATTAAGGATATAGTGCATTTGAAGAACATAATTAACCAAAGTTCTCTAGCTTGCATACTGGAACACATTACAAATCAATTTTGAAAATAATTTGGCAGTGATAACTATAGCTCAATGTATGCATATCCTATGCCTCACTATTACACTCCTAGGAAATGACTGTGAATAATGTATCTATTAAACAAGGACATGCACTGGATGGCTCATAATTTTATAATATCAAAAACCTGAAAACTACCCAGTGTTTATTAAAAATAGTTAAATAACTGTAATAAATATTTACCCAATTGAGTATTATTCAGCAAAAAGAACCACAAATTAACTACTACCACTCAACAATTTGGATAATTTACAAGTACAGTGTTTAGCAAAAGAAGCCAGATAACGAAGCACATATACTATACAATTTCATTGATATGAAATTATAAAACTGGGAATACTGATCACCACTATAATAAGCCTTGATTACTGTTATCCTTTAGCAGGAGATGTTAAAGGGGATACCCTGAGCGCCCCTTTTTTACTGGTAATGTTTTACTAGCAATGTTTTTAATCTGTGTACTGATTGCAAATGAAGGTTGAGCTCTTGATAGGTATACTTTTTTTTTTCCTGTGTGCATGCCATACTTTAATAAAAATTTCAAAATGACCAAATCATGTTGGATTTTAGGAATTCAACCAATTTAAAAATAATAACATACAAATAATCACAAAAGGAAATATATTCTATAACCCTTATTATCTATGTGAGGTCCATAGGATAGGGCTTTAATCTTCCAATGAAAACAGACTATGCGTTGGAATCAGACTCCACAAATTATATTTCTACTGCCATATACTGGGAGTTCTGGACAATAAAAAATGCTGATATCATAACTGCTACAACTGCATCCAGAAAACTAGTGTAGTTGCCACAGTTTTGCCCAACACTTTCCTCCATACCACCTTCAGTTATAAATAATTTACTTAATTCTTAGTCCTTTATCTCTCTGGGTTCTGAGTCCATGTGCTGATGGGTGACTCATAGCCCACATTCTATCTCTGTGCAAATCCTGGACACTGAGTCCTAAGCATTTACATAGGAAGATTTGCTGTGCCTCATGGAGAGAGAACTTGCCCATAAGTACGACCTGGAGGCAGAGGGGGTATTATATAGTAAGTTTCATATCTTAATGTACAGTATTTGTGTCAGATTGTTTTATCTCAGTTTGGTTATACTATTACTGTATTTCTCAGAATTCCTTTCTTGTAAATACTAGGTTAGAGTTCACTAAAAATGAAGTTGAGCAAGATTTAGGAGGTAGAGAGAAGCAACAACATTTATGCTTTATTGTTTAAAAGTGGTGAGAGATAGCTCCTCAGAACACAAAGAAGCTATTACTATGAAGAGCCAACAGCTTTCCGTAGGCTTTTACCATGGTTTCTGTAGCAATCAACAGCTGACCCTTGAACAATATGGATTTGTTCAACTGACTGCTGTGCAAGCCTGGTGCAAGCCAGACTGCTGTGTGGGAACTCATCTGGGAATATTTTTCAATAAATACTATAAATTAATTTTCCTTATTGGTTTTTTAATAAAACTGTTCTTTTCTCTAGTTTACTTTATTGTAAAAATACAGTTTATAATGCATAGAACACACAAAATATGTGTTAATAGACTTCTTATGTTATCAGTAAGGCTCCCAGTCAATTGTAGGCTATTATCAGTTAAGTATTTTGGGGAGTCAAAAGTTATACGTGGATTTTGGGCTGCATTAGAGGTGGGATGGGGGACCCATACTCTGTATTGTTCCAAGGTCAACTGTACTCTCGCTGGACATTCCTAGCTTATAGATTTAACATCAGGGAAAGCAGGTTCAGTTGCTCCAAGGTGAAAGAATGTTATCAGCACATACTAATATTATGGTTTTCATTGATTAAAAACTTGCTCAATTATTTTTCATGTAAAATATTTTAATTTACAAATTAATAATGAATTTGAAAAAATTGTCAAGAGATAATGAAAGAATTTTTAGGGCAGTGAAAATGCTCTGTATGCTACTATAATGGTAGATACATGTCATTACACATTTGTCTAAACTGATCAAAATATACACCTCTTGCCCTAGCTTGTTTGGCTCTGTAGATAGAGCATCAGCCTGCAGACTGAAGGGTCCCAGGTTTGATTCTGGTCCAGGGCATATGCCTGGGTTTCGGGCCCTGACAGTTTAGTAGAGGATATGCAGGAGGCAGCCCATCGATGATTTATCTCATCATTAATGTTTCTCTCTTCCATCCTCTCCCATCCTCTCTGAAATCAATAAAAATATGTATATATATACACCACCAATTGTGAACCCTTATGTAAATTTTGAAATTTGGGTAATAATGTGTCAATGTAGGTCCATCAATTATATATTTCTATATCAATTCTACTTGAATAAAACTGTTTAGAATATATTAAAAAAAAACACAAATGTACCACACCAGTGGGGAATTATGATAATGGAGAAGGGTTTACATGTGTGGGGACACAGGGTATTTGGGAAAATCTCTGCACTTTCCCCTCAATTTACCTGTGAACCTAAAACTGTTCCAAAAACAGTCTTATAAAAACATTTCTAGAGTTTTAAAAATCAGTCTTTCTTCTAAACCTAAGTAGTTTATAAAATATAGGTTAGGAATTATATTATCATCTGTCACATATAATGAGTTATTTTAACCATTAAAAAATATTGAACACTTGCCAATCTTTAAAAAAAAGGAAAGATAAATATGAGTTATAATGCACATTTTGCAAAACAATTTCTAAATTATTTTCATTTTAAGAACATTTTTAGAATAAAACTCTTGTTCTCTAAAGGTAGTGATTAATGTTTAAAATATTTAAAAATTTACAATATTTAAACTACTAGAATGTTTATCTTAAGTTATATCAATTATAAAATATGTTACATTAAACTATTTTTTAAGCTGACTCTATAAATAAATATATCCCTTAACTTTTTACTGAAAATATGGTCATGTAAGATGACCTATATCCTGGGCAATAGTTTTATTTCATTTTATGGCTACAGCTCAGGTATCAGAAGGTGAATATGAGAATCATAAGTTTCTCATTCAAAAAGGAAGGTAATATTTATGATCCAATGTGAATCCTCAATCAATTGAAAATACCAAGAAATATGTTCTTTTCATATAGGCCTATTTTATTTTGAAACCTAGGTAGAAAAACAAGACTATAGTAAATGATCAAAAAACATTTGGTGAGGTTAAGTATACCTAAAAATGTAACTTCTGATTTTAGTAAAAAACACAGGATCAATAACATGTTTATATTTTCTGAATCAGTTTATTACTAACTTTTTATTTCTTTATAGTGCATGTTGGTATAACTAATCATTTCAAGCTTTCAAATAATTGAAATATTAAATTACATAGTTTTATTACCTACTTAAATTACCTTTGAATTTGTAATATGTCAGAATAGTATTGAGTTATTTCTTCAAAAATTGTGAAATTGACTTAGACATTATTTTTCAGATTGAAATGGAGTTCACCTTGATATAATAAAAAATTACAGAGATAACGTAAGGTTTTGTGAGCATTACAAACTTGAATAACACATTGGCCTTACCATAGTTCATCGTAATAAAATATCTATAATTGCTATGCAATGTCTTACACATCAATATAAAAAACATATTTGGCTATCTATGACTTAATGTATTTTAATATATAACTTGAGTCATCACTGCAACCTAGCTGTTTATTTTCCTATGATTTAGAATCAAGTACATATTCTTGAAAAGGAGAGAATATTAATAAAAACAAAACCAACAGGTTTCGTAAGGATGGTTATGAAAGACTTACATTAATAAAAAGAGAACAACACTGTGTGCTGTCTTCTAAATTCAGAGTACTTAAAAAATACCCCACTTCTGAACCATTGGAAGAAAGCAAGCTAAAATTTCATACCAAATATTTCCTAGATGATTTTGTGATGCAGTATAAATTATAGGAAGTGAGGAAGACTTAAACTCTGACAGTACTTGGTATTGAGGCACAAATAGCAAACAAAATATAGTCCTTATGGCTTCAAAACCTCACACTGTCTGAAATGCCAGAAGCAGTATTTAGTTCTTTCCTTTTTGCACACTGTCTCCAGGTGATGTTGTGTGGTATAAATTAGACAGACAGTGTATGTACTTTCAGTACTTCCTCTATAACACACAGGCATCATTTTTGAGGTGTCATTTCAGAGGAAGAAAGACAAACTAAAGCAATATTTTAAGTCTGACTGGGTAAAATATGATTTGGAAAACTTCAAGTGCCTTATTACTCAAATAGCTCAGCAAGATAACCAGGACATTGGATGCAATTTTAACTGTGATTATTGAGTCAGTTTTCTTTTATTTGCATGAAATCATCTGGAATAGACACATATCATGCATGAACAAAGTTATATTTTGCCCTCACTGCCATCAGTATCTCCAAATCAGGAAACATGCAGATCTTTGAATTTCTGCTGCATCAGAGAGCCAGAAAAGAGACAAATAATAGTGAGATTGGAATAATTTACTCATCTTGTGTATCTTATGATTATTATAAGTCAGAAGTCAGGCTATATATACTTTACATTTATATAAAGACAGTTTTAAAGTTACCATTAGAAGGAAGGTACAAAGAGACATACATATTCATTCAGTCATAGCAGGTAACATTTTCATAGAGAGAGAGAGAGATTGTAGAAAATGTGACTAAAATGAGTTAACATTCTTATAAAATCACCAGGAATTTCTAGCAGAAAAGAGTCATATATATATATATATATATATATATATATATATATATATATATAATTTTATTTTGAGAAAATATACCTCCTTGTAGATTGGCTTGGATTCCTTTCAGAAAAAAACAAACAGACAACTGAGATAAATGTAAATCAGATGAAATAAGGAGAGTGGAGTCAGTATTATGGCAGTATAAGACATCCCTAACATGTCCACCTTTATTCACAACTAATTAGACGTCCATTCATAAACAAAAGTGTCTGTGTGGGAGTTGTGGGATCCAACACCACCACCAAGAAACCAGGAGGACACCCATGCATCCGGTAATAGGCACACAGACCTCAGTCCAGGCTCCTAAAGCAAGGGCCATCGAACCTTCCCAACCCCTCTTGGCTATAATTGAGGAAAATCTGCAGAGTGCTAACTTGGGCAGAGACCCACAGACCAGAGAAACTGTGGAAGTCCAATCTTCCCAAAGAGAGATTACAGCACTCTATTGGAGCAAATGTAATAATAAGATGAGTTTGAGATCAATCAAAGGACTTGTATCTATGCATATAAGCATAACCAATGAACATAGACACTGGGGGGTGGGGGTATGTCTGGGAGGGAGGGGGGGCAATGGGGAGATATATATACATGTAACACAATAAAAAAAATAGAAAAAAAAGATGAGTTTGGATACACTGGAGATGTTAATGGGAACTTGGCCAGCAGGCACTTTCCCCAAGGTGACATTGTGTGGGATCCTCTCATGCTGGGCAAGGGAGAGCAGTGAGTGGGTGATCTCTGGAAGCACCCAGAGTACCTGAGATGGGAACTCTATGACTGGGAGGAGGAAGGAGGTTGGTAAAGCAGAGGTAAGAATATCAAAAGGCATTAAAGGGACACATTTCCTGCTGACTTTACTCAGGACTTCCCCAGGAAGTCTGCTCAGAAACCTTAGGGAGAATCTAATAAGATGATTTCCCCCATTGGGACTGTGGGCTCCCTAGTGCCCCAAGTGCTAAATCTATACCTCCCTCTACACAGCACAGGTTTGTGACACACACTATAATAAAATGGGGTATGCCTATATTCTAATGAGATAAGTCAGAAGGAGAAAAACATATATTGCATATGACTTTATATTTGGAATCTAAAAAAGATGAACTTGTAAAAACAGAAAAATGGTGATTACCTAGTGCTGAGATCAGGGGGTTGGGGAGATGTTTTTATGTATACAAAAAAAAAAACACAATAGTAAAAAATGTTGTATTGAAAATGTCAAAGGTCCTAAGAGAATAGATTTATATTGCTCCCACTGAGGAATAGAATTGATAATTGTGCAATGTATTAGAAGTATTAGCTAATGCTACAGTGGTAACTGTAATTGCAATATGTAAACTTATCAAATCAATACATTGTACACCTTAAACTTACATAATGTATCAATTATATTTCAGTAAAAACAGAAATGGGGATGTATGCAGATTTTTGAAAAAGAAGATAGTAGCACAGCATTCTAAATTTGAAATTGCTTTTGCCTAAGCACCAGAGTTACACAGGAAATTATATGTTCAATGAGTAATGTCATAAAATAATTTTAAAAAAAAAATTTAACTTCCAAAAGTTTCTGGTAAAGTATACAAAGATTCATATCTAGTTTACAGTAATGGAGAGGACAGGTGTATAGTAGAACTTGTCTGCTGACTTCAGGGTTCGAGATTCCTTAGATCAACTCTAGGGAAGCAAATGGGATGGTGGCTAAGTTTCATCTTAGAAGAGAGTGCTCAATCATCTGAAACTGTGTGGGTGATTGTGTATGTGATATAAGCCAAACTTAGCAGTCCTGCTTACCTTTAATTATTTCAATTATTTCACAAACCACCCGTCTTCTCTTTTGTGAGGCTGCAATCTTTCCTGAGAGAAAGGTAAATACTACAATACTGAATTGGGTTCATCCTGGGGCCAGAGATTTCCCACACTACACCATTGACTAGGAGGCTGCAAGGTGGTTACTGTCAGAATCGGTAAAACATTGCAGCCTGTCTGGCAATCAAGATTTCCAGGTGTCTCACATCTGCTGTAGCCTCAGTTAGGCTCTGAGAGGCTTCTAAGACCCCAGGAGATCTGGCTTCAGGGGAACTGGGACTTTGGAGCAGTGGATGGCCCTGACAGTTTAGTGTGCCCAAGAAGTCTTCACCACGTTTATCTTTGCAAGATCCAGACACCTGCCAATCCCAGGGAGCCCAGCTGTGAAGGTTCACAGACCGTGTGTGCACAGCTCACTTCTGAGCACATTTCCTCTCTCCTTCCTCTCCCCGGTGCTCTCTCCCCCCCCACCCCGGCCCCCGCCACACACACATGCAGATCCCTCCCAGGCCCCTGCATTCAGGCTTCTGGGATCTCCAGGCTGTATGGACAGCCTCCCAGCTGCCTCTGCTCCCAAGCAGACCATTTTCCTGGACCAGTGGTTCCTCACACTGCATTCCTGATGCAGAACTAGGAAAAGAGTTGGAACCATACTACTAACCGTCCTGTGCCGCGCCTCTGTGAGTCAGGTCTCCCAGGTGTCTCTCATCAGAGGACTCCCCTGTCTGGCCCAGGTGACAAGGCCAAGGTGTTCAAGTGACTGACCACTCTAATTTGGAACAGCGGGATGGACCTTGGCAGCCCGGTGAGTTCCCCAGAAGTCCCTGCCTATGGCCTGGCCTATAGCTACAGGGTTCAAACATGGTAAGGATTACAGGGAGCCTGGTGCAAGGCACCAGGCCAGGTGGCTCCCATGCACCTGGGGCCTGTTGTCACAGCACTCCCTAGCCCACCTAGGACATCAAGGCCAAGGAGTTCTGGGGAGATGTGGCTTCAGGAACTAGGCTTCCTATCTTTGTTTCTCCCTTTTCTCAACCTATTACCATAAGTAATTCCTCCAAGAGTGCTCCTAAAAAGGTGGGTTTTTCTGTGTCTCACCATCTTTTGCTAATTCATAAATTCAGTTTGGAGCTCATGTGTCTAAATCCTAAATTTCTGATTATCTCATCCACAATAACCCAAAGTAAGAATGTAGTAAATTTTTCACTTGTGTCTTCATCTTATTTAGTCATTATGATTTCTGGGGTTTTGTTCGATTCATCATTTTCTTGTATAGTTCATTATATAGCATTTGTTACAAGAAGCAGAAGAAACTTGAACAGTAATCATTTTCCCATGGATGGTTCTTTCAATTCATCAATCTAATGAGAGTTTTTTTTTCCCAAATTTAATGTGATACCATTATAATTTGAAAATATTTAAAAGTAGAATTCTTATACCCCTATTTTCTGCAACATATTTGGGCCAGCAAGGCAAAAAAAATGATCTCTTCTTATTCTGGCATTTTTCTTTGAATTGCTGTTTGTCACCGTCAGTGAACTATTTCATAGCATAATGCCATGCATTACTTTTGACTCCCTGTTATTAATATACATATATATACATATATATACATATATATACATATATATACATATATATACATATATACACATATATACACATACACATATACATATACATATACATATACATATACATATGCATATATGTATATATACTAGTGGCCTGGTGCACAAAATTCATGGACAGGTGGGGTGTTCCACAGCCCAGCCTGAACCTTCTCCAATCTGGAACCCCTGGAAGGATGTCCTAATGCTGGTTTACAGGGATCAGGCCTAAACTAGCAGTCAGACATCCCTCTCACAATCCAGGACTGCTAATTCCAGCCACTCACCTGTCTGCCTGCCTGCCTGCCTGCCTGATTGCCCTTAACCACTCTGCCTGCCAGCCTGCTTGCCCCCAAATGCCCCACTGATGGTCTAATCATCTCCAACTGATCCCCACTGATTGCCTGCTCACCTCCAACTGGCCCCTCTGCTGGTCTGCTAACCCCCACAGTCCGCCCCCTCCCCCCCAAAGCCTGATCACTCACAACTGCCTTCCAATCTTGGCCTAATCACCCTCCAGTGACCCAAGTTCCTAGCTCCTCCTTTTATTCTTTTTTTTTTTTTCAGTGCGGAGGCCAGGGCCAGCTGGAAGTAACTATCTGTGATGTATTTATCTTCTATAATTGAAACTTTGTAGCCTTGAGTGGAGACCAGGTCTAGCCAGGGCAGGCAGGAAGCTTGGCTTCCTTCATCACCCGGGCAACCCAAGCCTCCTTCTTACTCCAGCTCCATGGCTAGTGCCATCTTGGTTAGGTTAATTTGCATACTTGCTCCTGATTGGTTGGTGGGCGTGGCTTGTGGGCATAGTGGAGGTGTGATCAATTTGCATGTTTCTCTTTTATTAGTGTAGATATATCCTATCCAATAAAATAGTAATATGCAAATTGACCATCACTCCAACATACAAAATGGCTGCCCCCATGTGGTCAAAGATGGCTGCCACAATATGGCCAGCAAGGGAGAGCAGTTGTGGGTGATCAGGCCAGCAGGAAAGAGCAATTGGAAGGAACTAGGCCTGAAAGGGAGGGAAATTGCGGGCAATCAGGTCTGTAGAGGAGGGCAGTTGTGGGGGAACCCAGGCCTGCAGGGGAGCGCAGTTAGGGGTGACCAGGTTGGCTACGGAAGACAGTTAGGAGCAATCAGGCTGTCAGGGAAGTTGTTAGGGGGTGATCAGGCTGGCAGGCAGAAGCAGTTAGGGGCAATCAGGCAGGCAGGCAGATGAGCAGTTGGGAGTCAGCAGTTCTGGATTGTGAGAGGGATGCCCGACTGCCCATTTAGGCCCGATCTTACCTGGATAGGGCCTAAAGGGGTAGTCAAACATCACTCAAGAGATCCCAAATTGGAGAGGGAGCAAGCTGGGCTGAAGGACACCCGCCCCCGACCCCGTGCATGAATTTTATGCACTGGGCCTCTATCTATAGATAGATAGATAGATAGATAGATAGATAGATAGATAGATAGATATAGATATATAGATAGATAGATATATAGATATAGATATAGATATATATGTCATATATCTTGAGAAGTTTTGCATTTACTTTATGTTTGGAAACCATTTATTTCAAAAGTAAATTTCTCTCTCTGACATCAGTTTATTCTGTATAGTCATTTTCTCTTCTATGAGATCTCTCTGTATTCTAAATGATTAGTTATTACCAGGAATGATGGTTCTCAAGTTCAGATATTATTGCTGCCCCATTCAGACATATATGAATTTAATGGATGTTCACATGACTTCTAGTAGGTAAGAAGTCAGAGGGTTAGGGTATGAATGGTGAGTGGCCTCCATAGGGCCTGTATTTCTAACCTGTCACAACACCATTTTATCCTCCTGTTGATGTGATTGCTGTGTGGTCCTCCTTTTATCCATCCTGGAATTTCCAAGTAGGAGATAAAAAGCAGGGATCAGGGAAAAATTCTAGTGTCTAAACTCTGTTGCTCTCCTCTTTCAGTGGTCTCCCTGTTACCTTCCTAAGGTATACATATATGGTAGCTTACCTGATAGCCTTCCTTTTGATCATAGTTGCACTTCAAAATCAGGCAGGAATTTTAATTCCTCCAATAAGAATCTATTTCAAAAATTAGCAGCTAAATAACTAGTCATGAACCCCACATTCTGTAGAAGAACCAGATATAGGTTTGTGGTTTCTGGCAACACCAACAGAAACTATAGTTTTTTATTTTTATATTTTTTTCTCATCCACAGCATTTTGCTTTTCTATAAAAATGCTAGCTTTTAATAAGTTTCTTAGAATTTATCTCATAGAATTTAAGGTTAATCAATTTTGTTATTTTCTATTTTTAAAAAAATATTTTATTGATTTTTTTTACAGAGAGGAAGGGAGAGGGATAGAGAGTTAGAAACATCAATGAGAGAAAGATATAGATCAGCTGCCTTCTGCACGCCCCCTACTGGGGATGTGCCCGCAACCAGGATACATGCCCTTGACCAGAATCGAACCTGGAACCTTTCAGTCCACAGGCCGACACTCTATCCACTGATCCAAACCGGTTTGGGCCTTATTTTGTTATTTTCTTCAGCCCCTTTTTGCCTTTCTGAAAGACTGTTCAGGCATCAAGAAGGGAGTAGGTTTCCTGATAATACGAATTGAATGAAAGAATAAACTATACATATACCTCTAACACGCAATTGAAGTCTAGTTATTTCATCATAAGATTATGCTTTGTTCAAAGTGTTCTTAATGATGTTACTTCAAGTATATCATCTACCAATTATATTTGGATTTACTGCTGCCTCAGACTTTCTATAGTAGAGTAGCAGACAGCACATGTTTCCTTTTTGTTCATCATTATTTTCAGCATATTAATATGATAGGTTTGATTTTTTTTAAGTTCCTATGAATTATTTTAAATTATTTTTAAACTATATTACATTTCATTGGAAAATACAGTCTTTCTATTCACTCTGGTTTTTAGGTTAGTCATTAACATCACAATATTAATATTTGTATTTGATACATTGTGTTAGTTTTTCTGTAATGGCCCAAATAGTGATTGTAGTCATCAATACTATTGATGGTGGGAATTGATTTACTGCATACTAAATATTAAATTATTGGAGAAATCTGAATGCAGTTTTTAATGAAGTTGATGCAAGTGAAGAGAAAAAGAAAGGCATTCCATGTTGTAGAATTTGAGCAACTCTTCTGAAAGTGGCATGCATAATATGCCTAAAGTTGATAAGGAAAATCAGAAGACAAAACATATAATGTCTTAAGTGTTTGAAGTAATAGGATAGGCAGAAGATACCCTATAAAAAGATATTTATTTATAAAATGAAATGATTGTTTTTAAAGGAATGTTGAAGATTATAAGCTTTGAAGAAATGTATTTGAAGTTTATTTTTTCTTATTATGGGAAATTAATACAAGGGGGTGAAAATAAGACTAGTGGACTTGTGGATAAATTTAGGACCAATTTTAGAAGGGCTTAAGGGGAGCAGAAACTTAGAATCCAAGGCTGAGATTAAATATTTAGCTTTAATAGATAGAAAAAGATATCTAAAGGGCATGGCAATCTCTAATGAAAGTTCAAGGAAATGATTATCAGTATAGCTCCAGAAATTACCACAAACTTCTCAAAGTCTGCATTGTTCTATGTGGAAGTACAATTTTCTTAATTCCATTTTTATAAAATCATTAGAACCTGAGAAGAGTCATATTTTCTGGCACTAATATTTTACATTTGATTCTAGTTGGCTTCTGAAGTAAATGCATGTTATGTGACCTGGGTAAAGTTAGACTCAGAAGCAAGCACCTAAACTCTCTGGACTTGGCCAGTATATGTACATTTATTATTTGTTTTCATTTGGAATTCTTTGCTGTAATAAACATTGACTATAAGTTCAACTGGAATTATGGCCAAGTATTCCTTCCAGAGATTCACTCAACCTGAGGATGTTTGTGGATGTCTTAAATAGTCTTGAACATATCAAAAAGAATATGATAATAGAGTTCTGCATATATAATTTAGTTGAATTCTCTCTAAAAAGTTGATCTTCAAATAAAATTTAAAAAATATTCAGGTTTATCTTTGTGGAAATCTTCAAATCATATAAACCCTTTAACCATGAAGGCCAGATAAAAGGTACTACTTATTAAGAAAGTACAGACTTACTGTAATGTGAAGCAAGGAGAAGAATGACACATTGATTTATTCAAAATTAAAGTTTGAAAATCTGTATGCATGATAATTTAAAACACTAAATATAGTGAAATTGAGTGGTGACATGGATAATTAAAAATAGCTAATAATGTAAAAGAAAAAATAAATACAGAACCACTTTCAATACCAAAATCTGTATTAGTAGGAATTCAATGGGAAAGAAGAACCAACAGGTGATATAGTTTGAGATTCATTGCAATAACATGGCTTATGTATGTGATTATGGAACTATCCAAAGTCTATAGTCACAGGCCATCAGGATGGGCAGGCTGAAACTCATGGGCATGAGCTGAAGCTGCTATGCACCGACAACAATTTTTCTTACTCAGGAAAATCTCAACTCTGCTTTTAAAGTTTTTCAACTGATTGACTTAGATCTCCTGGTTGTTTAGGTTAATGCCCCTTACTAAAAATCAACAGATCACATTATTTGACTTTTATTTTTTTTATTTAATAAATCTTTATTATTCAGATTATTACAATTGGTCCTTTTTTTTTCCCCCTCCATAGCTCCCCTCCACCTGGCTCCCACCCTTCCCTCTGCCCTTACCTACCCCCACCATTGTACTCATCCCTAAGTGTACAATTTTTGTTCAGTCTCTCCCTACATCTCCCTTACCCCTTTCCCCCTGAGAATTGTCAGTCCACTCCCTTTCTATTCTGTTCATCAGATTTTTAATTCACTTAATTTTTAGATTCACTTGTTGATAGATATGTATTTGTTGTTCATAATTTTTATCTTTACCTTTTTCTTCTTCTTCCTCTTCTTAAAGAGTACCTTTCAGCATTTCATATAATACTGGTTTGGTGTTGATGAACTCCTTTAGTTTTTTCTTATCTGTGAAGATCTTTATCTGACTTTCTGAATGATAACTTTGCTGGGTAGAGTAATCTTTGGATTCCTTTTGTTTGGGGTTCTGTGCACTTCCTGGATTTATAAGTCTATTTCTTTCACCAGGTAGGGGAAGTTTTTTCAGTCATTATTTCTTCAAATAGGTTTTCAGTATCTTGCTCTATCTCTTCTTCTGGCACCCCATCATTCTGATGTTGGGACACTTGAAGTTGTTCCAGAGGCTCCTTTGCTATCTTCACATTTTTTTGGATTTTTTTTTTTCTTTTCGAGTTGAGTGTTTTCTGGTTGTTTATATTTCAAATCTTTGACTTGATTCTTACGTCCATCTAGTCTGCTGTTAGGTCTCTGTATAATATTTTTTATTTCAGTCAGTGCATGTTTAATTTCTAGTTGGTCCTTTTTCATCTTCTCTTGGATCTCACTAAATTTATCCATCTTTTCTAGGAAATTCTTAAAAATTCTTATAACTGTGGTTTTGAACTCTATATCCAGTCATTTGTTTTCCTCCATTTCTTTCATTTGTTATCTATTCCTTTGTCTCCACACTTTTGCTGCTTCCCTGAGTTGATAGTGTGGTTTGGTGTGTTAGGTGTTCTAAATGGCCCAGTAGCTCTGCCTCCCCAGTTACCTGAGGTGGACTTTCTTGGTGCATCCTTTTGTAGACTGTGTGTAAAGCCTTGTTGTAGTTAAGTCTTGATTGTTGTGGGTATCACTAGGGGGAATTGAGCTCCAAGCCAATTGATTGTGAGAATCACCTATGTCTATGCTAGGAGAACTTCTGTGCTGGAGTCAGCCTTATGATACATGACTTGCAAAATTTCAAAAGCCTCTGTGTTCACCTTCGATGGGGCGGAATTTCAGGGCTGATCAGACAGCCTTGGCTTCCCATCATTCCTGCCCTATGGGGCCCCTGGGTCTCAGTGTCCCTCGGTAATCACTGCAGCCCACTCTGCGTGCACTCACATACCTCCAGACCTCTGCCTTTCATGGCTACATTGAATTTTCATGAGCTACGAGAACCCATATGAGTCTGAGTTACCAGGGTTTCACCCAAAACTGGGGTTCAGTGCACTCAGAAGTGGATTTCAGTGCAGTTAGGAGGTTCTGTCTTCTTCCCGCTAGAGAAAGCCAGCCCTCTCTGTGCCCACTTGCACACACCTCCAGACCTCTGCCTTTTGTGGTTCCCTCAAGTTTCTGTGCACTCCTCCCTTTTAACAACAGTGCAGACTCTCCTCTGTATGAGTCTCGCCCGGAACTGGGATTCAGTGCAGTTGGAACTAGGATTCAGTGCAGTTGGGAGTTTCTGTCTCCTTTCTGCTAGAGGAAGCCAGGCAGGCACTCTGCTGCCTGTCCTCTCCATGCACATGTCTCTGTATCTCAGCTTTTTATAGCTCCTCTGAGTCTCCATGAGCCCCTCTCTTTCCTTCTAGTTGTAGAATTCCACTCAGCCAGCTTTCCTGTGGTTCTGGATGATGTCCATTCTGTCTTTTAGTTATAGTTTTAAAATTGTTGTGCGAGAAAGCAGTTTAGATGTTCACCTGTGTCACCATCTTGGTTTCTTTATAGATCACATGTATTTTAATTTCATCTGCAAAATACCTTCAGAGCAAGGCATACATTAGGGCTTGATTAAATCACTAGGGATTATAGCTTAGTCAAGTTGACATATCCAGAGACTGTCACATACATTTCAAAATTTAAGTACAGGCATGCCTTACATTATTGCACTCACCTTATTTCACTTTGCAGATACTGTGTTTTAATCAACATTGTGGCAAACCCTCTACTAGTAAAGAGATTATGACTCTCTGAAGGCTCAGATAATGGTTAGCATTTAGCAATAAAATAGTTTTTAATTAAGATATATACAATCTTTTTTAGATAATATGCTATTGAACACTTAGTAGACTACAGTAGTGTGTAAACATAACTTTTATAGATCCTGGGAAAGCAAAAAATTCCTGTGACTCACATTTATTGTGGCATTCAGTGTATTGTGGTGTTCTGAAACTAAACTTGCAATATCTCCTAGGTGTGTTTGTATATTCACTTTAGCATTCCACTAAACAGTCCTTGATTTAAATATGATAGAAATTGATAATATGTGACTTACACTTTTTCACTTGTATGTATTTATTTTGGATATAAAGCTACATTTGCAAAGTTAGATTGGCTTTAAACTGACTTTTAAAACTTTAAAGATATATTTTAAGTGATATGGCCACAATAAGCCTTATTTCTGTTAACCTCCACATATAAAAACTAATCTCTTTGAAAAGGTATAAAGACAAAGAAAACCACAAGATTAAGTATATTGCACCCCAAACTGCTCTCATAATAACATTAATTGCCCTTTTTACTCCCTCAACAATGGTAGCGTATTTATGTTGCAATCTTGCAACATGCTGCTTTACCAACTCAATACAAATCTTTATGACTGAAGTATGTGAAGGAATATATGGGGTAAATTTTGACATCAATTTGAAAGACATCCATTTTCCCCAGTTCTATAATTTAGAAAATCATTATATTTTCCAATAGACCATTTGAGGCTTTGAAAGAGACTGTTGGTATTGCATTGTCAACAATGAATTAAGAGTATGATACTTCAAATAGGTATTAAGTTCATTGAAGAAAATAAAATAAAATGGATACTGGACAAGCTCAAAGCATTTGCTGTTTGTGCCTCTTAAAATCCTTAAGTTGACTTATTTTACTTTTGATGACATGATTTTTAAAAATGAACATATACCTAGATGTCATAAACACCTTCAAAGGTAAAATATTTAACTCAAAACAGCTAAGCATAAAGTAATGTGTATGTGTATACACATACATATATATGTATTATATATGCACAACACAGAAATATGTACATATATGTGTATTTATATGAATATATGTCATTAGGTAAGTGTATATGCACAGAAACACATTAAGGAAAATCATATTCAATGTGAGGGTGGGACTTAAATGTCTAGAAATATATACACTTTACATTGCAAATTGAAATGCATTTTGGAATTTCACAAAGTTATTGGGAAAAGTCAGCCTACCATTTAATCAGTGTGATAGAAGAAAGACTGAAATACCTGTATTATAAATAACAATAAAGAAAGAGTAAATATCATGGTAGAAAATCATAGAACTATAAATGGAGAGTTTCAAACAAAATATCACGTTATTCAGGATTAAGGATAATTCAGTTCTTAAAAAGGCATTTGATTTAAAAATATATTAATATCATAAGATATAACAAATTCATTACAGGGAAATAATGATATAATGATTAAAAAAGGCCCAAACTGAACTACCAGGCCAGAAACAATCAATCAATAAAGAAGCCAAAATACAATCCCCCCACCCCCAATGAGGAAAATGGCGGCGGAGTAGACGGACACGTCTGGATCTTTGTCGCTGGGCAGAGGGAGAGAGAGCGGCTAAGAGTCGCATTGGGAGTGTTTGTTGGCAAGCTAGGAGTCAGTTGTCCTCCAGGGGAAGGCGGGGAACTGCTGGAAGGGGCTCTCCCGGCCAGGCAGCCCCACTGCCACGGGGCTTTAGTCGGCCAGAGCCACCAGCGCAAACGCAGAGCCCGAGCCATCTTGCAGTGGGAGGTGGATGTCTGCGGCGCTCTGAAGCCTTCGGCTGGGCACCCATCGAGCAGCCAGGGACTCGGAGACCCAGAACTCCGCTCTCCAATCGGCGCAGACACGAGGCGGAACCAGAGATCCACAGAGCACACGGAAAGGTCAGATTGCGCCTGAGATAAGGGGAGGTAGATATCTGCCGAGGTCTGAAAGCTGCAGCTGACAGAGGCACCCACAGAGCAGCCGGGGACCCAGAGCACAGCTTCCCAGGCGGCAGATTCGGAGATCCACGCAGCGCGAGGAAGGGTCAGATTTCGCCTGGGTCAGGGTGAGGTCTCCTACCACCGCACAACAGAGACACGCACACTGTGGGAGCCGGGCTGCAGGAAAGCTGCCTCTCGAGAGGTCCTCAGAGGTGGTCAGGGCGTGATCCCTGAGTGTGAAGGCAGACCCTCTGACCTGTTGACAGAGGAGAGCTCTGGAAAACGACTCTTTTTTTTTTGTTTTGTTTTGTTTTTTTCCTGGGGCAGAGGGACAATCTGGGAATTATTAGTGTCCCGGCTGCAAAATCCCCACAAACTGGCTTTGAGAACCACAGAGTAGCAGGATCTGAGCGCAGCCTAGAGAGGTCCTGTGCTTTGTCTCAGAGATCAATTCCGAAACACTGCCACCCAGTGGATGACACACAAATTGACTCTCACATAACCACAAAAGAATTAAGAGATTAAAACACCAAGAGGGGAACACAGGAAGCTGCAGTGCCTTCCCTGCTGGGAAACAGGAGTGCCAAACAGAATAATAGTGGAAGTGAAGGACCATTCTATTTTTCTTCTTTTTTTTATTTTTCCTTTTTTCTTTTTTTTCCTTTTTTAATTTTTAATTTTCACATATTTTAATTAAAAGAATATTTTTTTTCTTTCCACCTAAATTGATTTTACCTTTATAATTATTACATTTTTGTTTTAAACTAGTATTATTAATTACTACTAATACTTAACCGTTTTGGAAAAAAAACACAAAAGTGTCATTTTGTTTTCTCTTTATTTTACTTCGGGATTAGAGTTCTACATTCTATTTTCATCTTTCCTTTAGCATAATTTTACTCCAACTCAACTCTACCTTTATGCCAACACTTTCCTCCTAACTTTCCCCATTTTGTTGTCTTGTTTCTCTTTCCCTTTTCCAACTTTAGATTCTCCCTATTTTTCTCTTTACCTGGTTAAAATTTCACCCCATTTATATATAGAATTTCAAATTCCCTACTACAAGTCACACAAACCTCTCTCTTCTTGTCTTCACTAGCCAAAAAGTTGTTTTTCTCTATGTCCTTTTTTTGCTATTTGCCTGAAAAGTGATTATATTGATTTTTTGAAATTTTTTTGTGAGATTGTTTTAGTTTATTCTACTTGTTTTATTTTGCTTTTTGCTTGCTTTGTTTTCTACCTCTCTTTTCCCTCACCTCCCTCGATACCAGATGCTATTTTCAATTTGCCTTAATCTCTAGGTACTGGTTGCTGGCCTTTATTTGGATTAGTGACTGTTCTATTGGAGTTGACTCCTGACATCTATATTTTGTTCCTCTTTTTCATCTATATTTTGTTTCTCTCTTATACACTTTCCTTTCTCTCTGACTTTTTTCTCTTCCTCTTTTCTACTCCTTCTTCTCCTTTTTATTTTCTTATTTTATTTTATTTTATTGTTCATTTATTTATCTTTTTTTTCTCACTCTCCCAATTTGATTTTGGCATTTCTTTCTTTTCTTTTTTCCTCATTTTCCTCTTCTCCTTTCTCTATTTACCCCTAATTTGTCCTCCATTGGTGGTCACCTTATTTGTGATTATTAACATCTTGAATACATTTCTACTCAGTGCCTTGTGTGCTGTACTTGGTCGTGTTCTAGTTTGTGCCTTTCAATCAACATAGGAGAGAGAACTACGTAACCAGACACCCAGAGAAGAAAGACCATGGGCAGAAAAAGAAACAGCCCACATAAGACAGAAAGGCAGGTTTCACCAGAAAAGGAAGTAAACGAAATAGAACCAGAAATAAGCCTACCAGAGAAAGAGTTCAGAGAAATGATCATAATGTGGTTGAAAAGAATGGAAGACAAATTTGACAATATGACTAAGAGCCAAGAGGAAATGAAGAAGAACCTAGAGGAGGTGCAGAATAAACAAGAAGAAATGAAAAATGACATCACTGCTATAAAGAACTCAATAGAAAGCATCAAAAGTAGACTAGAAGAAGCAGAGGAACACATCAGTGAGCTAGAAGATATGGTAGGAAAAAATACCCAAGTACAGCAGCTTATAGAAAAAAAAGTTAAAAAGCAAGAGGAGAGTCTAAGGGAACTTTGGGATAACATGAAACAAAACAACATCCGCATAATTGGGGTTCCAGAAAGAGTGGAAACTGAACAAGGATTAGAGAACGTGTTTGAAGAAATAATGACAGAAAATTTCCCCAATATAGAAAAGAAAAAAACCCACACAAATCCAAGAAGCTCACAGAGTCCCAAGCAAAATGAACCCCAACAAACCGACACCGAAGCACATTATAATTAAATTGGCAAACACCGACGACAAAGTAAGAATCTTAAAAGCAGCCAGAGAGAAACAGAAAGTTACCTACAAAGGAACCCCCATAAGATTAGCTACTGACTTCTCAACAGAAACTCGTCAGGCCAGAAGGAAATGGAATGAAATATACAAAGTCATGCAAAGGAAGGGTCTGAATCTAAGAATACTGTACCCTGCAAGTCTCTCAATCAAAATTGAAGGTGATATCAAAAGCTTCACAGACAAAAAAGGACTAAGGGAATATATTACCACCAAACCAGCAATGCAAGAAATGTTAAAAGGTCTGCTTATAATAAAAAGAAAGAGGAAGCGAAGAATGAACTCGGGGGTAAGGACTACAAATGGCAACAGATAAGTACTTATCAATAATAACTTTAAATGTAAATGCATTAAATGCTCCAATCAAAAGACATAGGGTAACCAATTGCATAAGAAAACATGATCCATATATCTTCTGTCTTCAAGAAACCCACATTAGGAAAAGAGATGCACAGAGATTGAGGGTGAAGGGATGGAACATGGTATTTCAGGCAAATGGAAATGAAAAAAAAAGCTGGGGTTGCAATACTTATATCTGACAAAATAGATGTCAAAGTGAAGGACATAACAAGAGATAAAGAAGGCCACTTCCTAATACTAAAGGGAACAATCCAACAAGAAGAAATAACTCTGGTAAACATATATGCACCCAATATAGGAGCACCTAAATACATAAAAAAACTCTTGGAGGATATTAAGGGAGAGATTGACAGCAATACAATCATAGTAGGAGACTTTAATACCCCACTGTCACCATTGGACAAATCCTCTAAACAAAAAAATAAGCAAAGAAACATCAATCCTAAATGACTCACTAGAACAGATGGAATTAATTTGCATCTTCAGAACATTTCACCCCAAAGCCATAGAATATACATTCTTCTCCAGTGCACATGGGTCATTTTCAAAGATAGATCATATGTTGGGTCATAAGAAAAGTCTCTTCAAATTCAAGAAGACAGAAATCATTTCAAGCATTTTCTCAGACCACAGTGGCATAAAACTGGAAATCAACTATAATAAAAACAATAGAAAGAAATCAAACACATGAGACTAAACAGCATGCTATTAAACAATGACTGGGTAACCAGAGAGATCAAGGAAGAAATAAAAAACATCATGGCAACAAATGACAATGACAACACAACAATACACAATTTATGGGACACAGTGAAAGCAGTCTCAAGAGGGACGTTCATAGCCCTACAAGCCTACTGCAAAAAACAGGAAACAATGGTAATAAATTATCTAAACCTACAACTCAAAGAGCTAGAACGAGAGCAACAAGAAAAGCCCAGTACTCAGAAGGAAGGAAATAGTGAAGATCAGAGTGGAGATAAACAACTTGGAGACCAAAGAAACAATTCAAAAGATCAACAAAACAAAGAGCTGGTTCTTTGAAAAGATAAACAAGATTGATGGACCCCTAGCCAGGCTCACCAAGAAGAAAAGAGAGAAGACCCAAATAAACAAAATCAGAAATGAAAGAGGAGAAATAACAACAGAGTGTGTGGAAACACAAAGGATTGTTAAAAAATATTATGAACAACTCTATTCCAACAAATTGGACAACCTGCATGAAATGGACATTTTCCTAGAAAAATATAACCTCCCAAAACTCAATGAGGAGGAAACCAAACATCTCACTAGTCCAATAACTATGGAAGAAATTGAAGCAGTAATCAAAAAGCTTCCAGCAAATAAAAGCCCGGGTCCAGATGGCTACACAGGAGAGTTTTACCAAACATTCAAGGAAGAATTAAAACCTATCCTCCTCAGACTATTCAAAAACATTCAAGAAGAAGGAACACTTCCAAACACCTTCTATGAAGCCAGCATCACCCTAATACCAAAACCAGATAAAGACAACACAATGAAAGAGAATTATAGGCCAATATCTCTCATGAACATAGATGCCAAAATCCTCAACAAAATTCTAGCAAACCGGATCCAGCAGTCCATCAGAAAGATCATACACCATGACCAAGCAGGATTCATCCCAGGAATGCAGGGATGGTACAATATCCACAAATCAATAAATGTGATACATCACATAAACAAATTGACAGGTAAAAATCACATAGTCATATCAATTGATGCAGAAAAAGCATTTGACAAAATCCAACACCCTTTCTTGATAAAAACTCTCAGCAACGTGGGAATAGAAGGATCATACCTCAACATCATAAAAGCCATATATGATAAACCCACAGCTAACATCATACTCAATGGGCAAAAACTAAAACCATTTCCCCTAAGAACAGGAATAAGACAGGGATGCCCACTCTCACCTCTCCTGTTCGACATAGTACTGGAAGTATTAGCCATTGCAATTAGAAACAAGAAGAAATAAAAGGCATCCAAATTGGAAAAGAAGAAGTAAAGCTATCCTTATTTGCAGAAGACATGATATTGTACATAAAAAACCCAAAGGACTCCATTCCCAAACTAATTGACTTAATTAATGAATTCGGCAATGTAGCAGGATACAAAATTAATGCTAAGAAGTCTGTGGCATTTCTATACACTAATAGTGAAATTATAGAAAGAGAAACTAAAAAAGCAATCCCATTTACCATCACACCAAAAAAATTAAGATACCTAGGAATAAACCTAACTAAAGAGGTAAAAGACCTTTATGCAGAAAACTACAGGACACTGAAAAAAGAGATAGAAGAAGATGTTAACAGATGGAAGAGCATACCATGCTCATGGATTGGGAGAATCAACATCATTAAAATGTCCATACTACCCAAAGCAATCTACAGATTCAACGCACTACCCATTAAAATACCAACAACATATTTCACAGACCTAGAAAGAATTCTTCATAGATTCATCTGGAATAAAAAATACCACGGATAGCTACAGCAATTCTGAGAAGGAAGAATAAAGTAGGTGGGATCTCAATACCAGATTTCAAGCTATACTACAAAGCAACTGTTCTCAAAACAGCCTGGTACTGGCACAAGAACAGACATATAGACCAATGGAATAGAACAGAGAACCCAGATATTCACCCAAACCACTATGCTCAATTAATATTTGACAGAGGAGGCATGAACATTCAATGGAGCCAAGATAGCCGCTTCAATAAATGGTGTTGGGAAAATTGGACAGATACATGCAAAAAATTGAAACTGAACCACCAACTTACACCAAATACAAAAATAAACTCAAAATGGATACAGGACTTAAACATTAGAAAGGAAACCATAAGAATACTAGAGGAATCCACAGGCAGCACAATCTCAGATATATGCCGAAAGAACTTCTTCACTGATACTGCTCCAAAGGCAATGGAAGCTAAAGAAAAAATAAACAAATGGGACTACATCAAAATAAAAACCTTTTGCACAGCAAAAGAAACCATCAACAAAACAACAAGAAAGATCACTGTATGGGAGAAAATATTTGCAAATGTTATCACTGATAAAGGTTTAATCTCCAAAATCTACAGCCAACTTATACAACTTAATAAAAGGAAGATGAAGGATCCAATAAAAAAATGGGCAATGGACCTAAATAGAACCTTTTCAAAAGACGACAGAAGGAAGGCCAAGAGACACATGAAAACATGTTCAAAGTCATTAATCATCCGAGAGATGCAAATCAAAACAACAATGCGATACCATCTTACACCTGTCAGAATGGCAATCATCAACAAGTCAACAAAGGACAAGTGTTGGCGAAGATGCAGAGAAAAAGGAACCCTTGTGCACTGTTGGTGGGAATGCAGACTGGTACAGACACTGTGGAGAACAGTATGGAGTTTCCTCAAAAAACTAAAAATGGATCTCCCATTTGACCCTGTAATCCCACTCTTAGGAATTTATCCTAAGAAATTACAAACACCAATCAGAAAGGATTTATGCACCCCTATGTTCATAGCAGCACAATTTAAATAGCTACAATTTGGAAACAGCCTAGGTGCCCGTCAGCAGATGAGTGGATCAGAAAACTGTGGTACATCTACACAATGGAATTCTATGCTGCCATTAAAAAGAAGGAATTCTTACCATTTGCAGCAACCTGGTTGGAACTGGAGAGCCTTATGCTTAGTGAAATAAGCCAGTCAATGAAGGAGAAGCATCACATGATCGCACTCATTGGGGGAAAATAAGGAACATTATATACTGATGAACAAAAGGAAAGATACAGAGACAGTAAAGCTTCAAACAGACTGTGAAATTACAGCAGGAAAATTAAAGTTAGGTGAGGTAGATAAGAGATCAATCAAAGGACTTGTATGCATGCATATAAGCATAACCAATGAACATAGACACTGGGGGGTTGGGGTATGCCTGGG
>JAAGEH010000014.1:3240517-3276230 GCA_011751065.1 Lasiurus cinereus | reverse complement strand
TAGCAGCACAATTTAAATAGCTACAATTTGGAAACAGCCTAGGTGCCCGTCAGCAGATGAGTGGATCAGAAAACTGTGGTACATCTACACAATGGAATTCTATGCTGCCATTAAAAAGAAGGAATTCTTACCATTTGCAGCAACCTGGTTGGAACTGGAGAGCCTTATGCTTAGTGAAATAAGCCAGTCAATGAAGGAGAAGCATCACATGATCGCACTCATTGGGGGATAATAAGGAACATTATATACTGATGAACAAAAGGAAAGATACAGAGACAGTAAAGCTTCAAACAGACTGTGAAATTACAGCAGGAAAATTAAAGTTAGGTGAGGTAGATAAGAGATCAATCAAAGGACTTGTATGCATGCATAACAGCATAACCAATGAACATAGACACTGGGGGGTTGGGGTATGCCTGGGAGGGAGGGGGGCCAATGGGGAGATATGTATAAAAAATTAATTTAAAAAAAATAAAAATAAAAATAAAACAAAAACAAAATACATTCCCCAAATGCAGATCCCAAACTTGAATACAAACAAATGCTATTCTAACTTTATACCTACTTTATATAAAATTTATATAAATACATGGAAGAAAAAATTCATATTATTTTGAGAACCGTATTTTTATTATATACCTTTAATTGAACATGCCCTAAGCATAAGAAAAAGTAGAAAATCAGCTTGAATTTTGCCAAGGAACCTTTATGGGATGGTATTCAGTTTGCAATTCTGTAACTATTTCATCTGCAAAAGATTATGTGAACAAATATATGAATAATACCTGAAGCCATATTTTCTACTGAGAGAGAAAAAGGAGAATGAAAATTGAGGAGTTATATCTGAAATATATCTATTATATGGAATGCTCAACAGCTAATAGGATCATGTCAAAAAGACAAGAAGCTCATTTGAAAGGGTTCCTAGTGGCCTAAGTTTGGGTATGATAAGCATCATCATCATCATTTTATTATGACATATTTAATAATGGTTTAATAAAAATTCATCAATCTATATTTATTCTTTTTTTAAATCAGACTATCCCTTTTATTATTATAATTTCCCTTTAAATAACTTTTTCAACCTACATTCAGGTAACTACCTGTCTTTCCCATGAAAAAAGAAGGGTCCTGCACATAACAATAGGCAAAAAGGCTTTTAGGAAATAAAAATATTTTAAATTGATCCATTACAATTTTTCAATTTTCTTGAGTACATTGGAAAGTGGGAAAAAGATAAGAGAGAAAAGTGAAATTTTAAGCAACCAGATTCTAATAACCTCAGATTTAATATACTCTTTATATTTTTTCTCCAAACAAGTACAAAGGGGGTTCAAGTGATCTGTGTGGATGCCTTTCCATACCTTAATATATGTTTTTTACTCCCAGTAATCCTGAGTAGTGTTTATCTAAATGTTCTGAAGCATATTAGGACTCAATTATGTAAAATAATCCTGGGCAATCAGACAAGGGGGAAGCACAGAAATAATGCTTGCATCTCAACTATATTTTCAGAATATGGAATTGCCAATTTAAGATGGAGAATATGCAGTAGGGGGAAAGGGTAACAGAGCCGAAACTGGTTTGGCTCAGTGGATAAAGTGTCGGTCTTCGGACTGAAAGGTCCCAGGTTCGAGTCTGGTCAAGGGCATGTACCTTGGTTTCGGGCACATCCCCAGTAGGGGACATGCAAGAGGCAGCTTATCGATGTCTCTCTCTCATCGATGTTTCTAACTCTCTATCCCTCTCCCTTCCTCTCTGTAAAAAAAAAAAAAAAGAAAAAAAAAGAAAAGGGTAACAGAATTTGACTAAAAGTACAAAATGCAGAATTTTAAGATTAAAAGAGCTCCTTGGAAGGACACTGATGTAAGCAGCATGAGGAACAGAAAAAGGGAAGAGGGCCCAGTACCTACCACAGTTCTTTCCTATGCTAGCATCCTATTGTTTCTTTTCAGCATGTGACAGCATTGACATCCCTCATTGTGGGGGTAGAAAGTAGAATAGGGTGGAAGGGATGTGGAATGTGCTTTCCTGCCCACAATAAGGATTTGGAATTGACTTTGGTATGTTGATTAGATGTGAAAATATATTATGACTGTCTACAATCAAGTTGTTCTTCCCTCACCCCCTCAGCCATGTAAGTTTATTTTGTACTGTTTCACTAGTTACATTATTCCCCACATTTACCTTTATTTTTGTTTCATTTATTTTATCCTTTGTGTCCATAAATCACATTTTTGGTAGTTAGAAGTGAGATATTTTGGCTATGTATATGGAAGAAAACTGCATTAAAATAAATCTTTATGAGATAGAGGTAAATATGTTCCCACACTCCTCTCCCTGTCAGAGTTCTCATAATTAAAATTATCTGTTCTTTCTCGCTTTTTTTGTCCTTTTCATAGCTACCATTTGCCTATAATATGCTTCAATAAATTATTATAGCAGTTTGCAATAAATTTTTAAGTATTTTTCATGGATTGTTTTCCTTTTGAGATGAGGTTGCTAGCATACTTATTCTCAATCAAGAGGAAGGAAAAGACATTTCTTCTTTAGTGAAGAAAACCAATTAATACATAAAGGATAATAAAATGAGAAATCTCCAATGTAATCATTTATTTAAACAAAGACCACCAACAGATGTTAAAGCCATGGAGTGAAAGATTGCAGAGAGAAAATGACATGTCCATCTTAGATTTCCATCTCCACCTCCAAGTGTGGCATAATAATTTCTGGGGCTCTCTTCTGCTAAACTATTGAACAGCCTAGAAGTGGTCAGAGATAGTAACCTTATAATCAGCAATAGTTATTATGGATAGAGTACCACAGATTTCAATTCAAAGGTTCATTTGAGATACTTAATAGTGTTATTTGATATGTATAGAATGTCTGCTTACATTCCCTGCACAGAACCTAGTTTGGTAATATACAGATTAATGAAATGCACTTTCAGATTTTACATTGTTCAGTTCCAATAAAGGAAACTCTACTTTCTACATATAAATAACTATGTATATTATGGGAACAAAGATTTGATATCTTTTGTGAGCATTGTAAGAATCAGAAAGTGTTCTTAAAAAAAAAAGTGAAGATAAACTATAAAGAATGACTAAAATGGACTAGGTTAAAAAGGGAATACCTGTGAAGACATGACACAAAGAAAACAAGACTCAAAACTGCTAAAAATATATATATATAAGCAGCTTGGTACTAGTATAATATGCAATACTAGCCACCAAAAGGCAAGCAATGAGGCTGAGTTTGAGAGAGATGTCAACATAATACAGCAGCTACAGTGTACATATGAGATGTTGTGGAATTGTGCACCTGAAACCTGTATAATTTACTTAACCAATGTCAACTCAATAAATTCAATAAAAAGGAAAAGAAAAAAAGGCAGAGTATGTCAGCAGAAAATTTTAGTTTCCCTAAGTCACAAATAGCCTTTCGAGATACCCAGCCTGGGTGGTTGAGGGGGAGAATGATGAGGTTATTAAAGATTTCTGAGGACTGGAAAAGGGCCACCATGCATTCTACCTCTGCACCTGTGGTTCAGGTACAGGCAGTTCTGTTGGGAGGCAGGGAAGCCTTCTGACCCATGTCAGATGGGGTAGGCCCAACCCAAAAGCAGGCAGGGCAATTCTGCAGGTCTTAAGTTCAGAGCTTTGGAACCCCAAAGAATGTGGGTGGGGCCCCAGAGCTGAGAAGGATGCCTGGGGCTAGATGTGCTCCTGTTGTCTCTTCTCTCCCCCTGACTCAGGCTGGGAGAGAGAGGGTGCCAAGCCTCTCACCCACCATTGCAGCTACTTGTTTCTGCTTTGAAGACTGTTAGTTCCATGTAATCTTAGCCAGGAGTGGGATAAGGACTGGAGATAAAAATTACAGACAGGGCTCCATACACATATACATAACATACATAGGGACTTACATAAAAGCTTACCTAGCAGAAGAGAATGTTTTAGGGTAAGGGGAAAAAAAGAGGATTTTCCCTGCATGCGTACGTGCATGCATGTGTTTGTGTGTGTGTGTGTGTGTGTGTGTGTGTGTGTGTGTGTGTTTAATCTCTAGGTCTCAGGTGCACAGAACTGCATTATTCTGTATCTAATTTATGACATTAATGTGTTTTCCATTGGTCAATGTGTGGTTCACTTGAGTATGTATATATTTATTTGTCTTTAAGAATATTAGTATATCTATATACTTCTCACACAACAGGAAAAATAAAATGGCAATAATTCATATTCATTCTCCTAGGTGATTCTACATACTCAATTTTCCTACCTTCCACAAACCAATATAGCCATTCTCTTAATCATATTTGTCATTTTTTTTTAATTAGTTTGCTCACATTTTAAGACATTCCTATTAAGTATATGGTCTCAGATATTTTGACTATGCAAATAGTATCATGCTTCATGTAATCTTTTGGGAATTTTAAACCAAATGCTATACTAATAAGATTAATTTATGGCATCATGACTAGCTGTATAATATTTCATTGTTTGAATACCCCATACTTGATATGACTATTCTCCTGTTGATGGACACATCTATTCCTCTTCTGGACAGTATTGCTATTAACATTCTGAATATTATTCTAGAATACATTTGTACTGGTTTTCTTTTGTATGTACTTATAAGTGGAATTCATGGATAGTAAAGATAGGGATAAATGTTAAAATTTATAAGATAATGTCAAATTGTTTTTTAAAATATCTGTACAAAACAGCTTTATTCAATATTTGCAAACTTCCAACAACAATTTATAAAATTTCAATGAATCACATTCTTCCAAGCACATGGGATTGTCTTACTCCTTGATTTTTCTTATTTGAAAATACATAAAATCTAATCTTATTTTGGCTTCAGTTTACATTTATCTGATTTTAAAATGTGATTGAATATCCTTTAAATCTTCACCAACCATATGTGTTTTCTCTCATACAAAATACTTTTCATGTATTTATTTCTTATATTAGGATATTTGTCATTTTGATACTGCTTTGTAGGAGTTCTTTATATATCTTTATTGGAAATATCTTCCTCTGGTTTATAACTTGTATTTTCAATTTCTATAAAGTAGCTTTTGATTCAGAGACTTTTGTATTTTAATGTAATCCCATTTGCTATTATCTTACTATATAAATAGCTACTTGTTCTACTTAAAAAAATACTTTACTATCTAAATTTCATAAATAAAACCAATTGAATTTTATGCCAACCACAGTCCTAGATCAACCACTGAAGAAAGCTTGAAATTCAGGTCACTGTATAACAAGGACCGTCTCAGTCATTTATATTGCACATAGAACAATAGAATGTATTCTCAGTAGCTGCAAAACAAAATATATTTTATTCCCAAAACTGCAAAAGCCATGTTAAATTTTGGTAGTATATTAGTTTCCTTGAGTATTACACATGTATAGCACTAGAGTAGGAGTTTTATAATGACCAATTATTTTTTGTTAATTTTCCCTATCATGCATAATTAGTGCATATATAAATGTTGAACATTCTATCTAATAAAAGAGTAATATGCAAATTGGTCATACCTCCATCACACCCACCAGCTATGCCCACCAGCCAATCAGAGTGAGTATGCAATTAACCCAACCAAGACAGCTACAACCACAGAGAGAGTAGGAGGGAGGCTTGGGTTGCCCCTGGCGATGGAGGAAGCCAAGCTTTTCACAAACCCTGGCCCTTCCAGGCCTCCACTTAAGGCAACAAAGTTTCAATGGCTGTGCAAGCAGAAGGTTTGGCTCCACTCCAGGCTACAAAGTTTAAATTGTAGAAGATAAATAAATCCCAGATACCAGGGCCTCTCCTTGTGTTGCCGGGGGTGTCGCCAGCCTGCAAACCACCACAGGCCCCTCTCCCAGGCTGCCCCATGCCCCAAGGGAACACCCACCCTGATCCAGGACACCCTTCAGGGCAAACCATCTGGCCCCCACCCATGCACCAGGCCTCTATCCTATCTAATAAAAGAATATATGCTGTTTGACCATCTCTCCAAAACACAGGATAACTGCCCCAATGTGGTCAAATATCCTGCCCCCATGTGGACACAAGATAGCCACCACAAGATGGCCAGTAGGGGAGGGCAGTTGGCAGGGATCAGGCCTGCAAGGGAGGTCAGTTGAGGGTAACCAGGCCCACAGGGTAGGGACAAACAGGCTGGCAGAGGAGTGGTTAGGGGGTGATCAGATTGGCAGGCAGAAATAGTTACGGGTAATGCAGGCAAGCAGTTGGGACCAGCAGTCCTGGATTGTGAGAGGGATGTCCCACTGCCTGATTAGGCCCAATCCTAGATTGGAGAGGGAGGAGGCTGGGCTGAAGGCCCCCCCCCGCCATGCACAAATTTGTGCACCAGGCTTCTAGTATAATATTGTGGGCACTCAGTGTATATGTTAAATATTTGAAAGTTAAACATCAGAAGTAACTACAACATGGCTAAACCTGGCCTTCATTGCAAAACTATCCCATTGAAAGCATTTCTTGCTTTATGATCTATGCATCTGGATCTAGATACACATATAAAATATTTTGACAGTTACATATGATATTTAAAAACAATCATGGAGGGTTTGCTTTATGATGAACACATATAAACACACAATATTCACTTTATTTGTTGATAGTATTTACCTAAATCATTGTTTTGCAACCCTCAATATATCCTCCTCACAAAATTCTCAATTCCTAGAAAATTCTAGTCATCAGTTTGCAGCATTATAGTTTATGGAATACAAAAGGCAATTTTTATTCAGACCTTTTCTCCTGTAGCCCTTGCAGAAAAAATGAAAATAAAAAAACAAAGAAGAAAAATAGTAAGAAACAATCTGTGATAATTATCAAATCAAACTTGAGGATCAATTAAGTTCAAGTACTCTTTTTAATAGTGTGGAATGATGATTGCTGCTACATCTTTCTCAAGAAGGAGATAACAGTAAAATTGAACATGACAGTTCTAGTTTTGTGGCAATTACTGAACAAGAAAAATGTTACACATAAACTTTCAGTCTGAGTCTCTAATGTTGGATCCTTTTCTGAAATTATACTTTGTAGGATATCTAAAATGAAATCAAACAATTTTCCAAGTTTATTTCTACTGCCCATGTTTGTGACCTACAATGCTATGGAAAAAAATTTCTTAATGTACTATATCAAGAAAATTATATTCCATCAGTATACAAAATTATTGGTATTGTGAGAAAAAGAGCAAACCAAAGCAACAAACTCTCTTCTGTAATGAATTAAAAAAAACAAAAAACTATATTTTTTAACCTGTTCATGTCACTTATGGCAATTTTATAAAAGTAAGAGATTAAAGAAATTTTAAAAGACATTAAATTAACAAAATAATATGATAAATGTACACCAAGAAGTGTATTATTTTTCATCAAAATTCTTTATGGATTCAAGCTTCTAAAAAAATGATAGGGAGCCCACTGTGTGGAAGAACATATCTGTCAAGATACATCTGATAAAGGCTTAATATCCAAAATACATAAGGAACTCATACAACTTAAAAGGAAGACAAACAACACAATTTAAAAATGGACAAAGGACCTAAATACACACTTCTCCAAAGTGAACATACAGATGACAAAGAGACATTTGAAAAAATGCTCAAGGCACAGATTGTAAGAGAGATGCAAATTAAAATGACAATGAGGTATCACCTCACACAGAATGGCTATCATTAACAAAAGACAAGTGATGGAGAGGATATAGAGAAAAAAAATACTTGGTACACTGCTGGTGGGAATACAAACTGGTGCAGACATTATGGAAAACAGTATAGAGTTTTCCCCAAAAAATAAAAAAATGAAACTGACATTTGATCTAGTAATCCCACTTCTAGGAATATATTCTAAAAAAACTAGAAACACCAATCAGAAAGAATATATGTTCATAGCAGCACACTTTACAGTGGTTAAGATCTGGAAACAGCCCAAGTGCCCGTCAGTAGATCAGTGAATAAAAAAGTTGTAGAACATTTACACTGTGGAATACTATGCAGCTGTAAAAAATGAAGGCTTGTTTACCCGTTGAGACAACATGGAGGGACCTGGAATTATTAGTCTAACTGAAATAAGGCAGTCAGAGAAAGAAAAATACCACATGATCTTACTCATATGTGGAATCTAAAGAACAATATAAACTGATGAACCGAACAGATCCAGAGATATAGAAGCACGGAACAGACTGTGGAATCTCAGAGGGAAAGGCAGGTAGTGGGTGGGTAGGAAGAGATTAACCAAAGAACTTTTATGCATAAACCCATGGACACAGACAGTAGAGTGATGGAGCTCTGGGGTTGAGGGCAGGTTCAATCTAGAAGAGGTAAGTGGGGAATCAAGGGAGACCTCTATAATACTTTCAACAATAAAGATTTAAAATAATGATAATATTTTTAAAGCAACTTTTACAGTGAGGCACAGAGTAGAAAGTCAAACACTTTGTCTCAGTCAGTTTAGGTTTAGAAGGCTTAAGGGATCAAAAGTAAAATGCGGATAAAATATGTATGTATTAAGTACATTTATAGATTCTTGTAATTATTAAATCAGGTTAAATTTATGAAAATGCTTTAGTGGTTTTAAAAAAGTAGATATATAGTATCTAAAATAAGGTGTCATTGATAAAGTTTATAGAACAAAAATATAGAATACCTTAAATTTTTTGTTCAAATTAGAAGAAAAGCATTATTAATACATTTGGAATCTGCCTCATTTTTAATATGTTTTTATTGATTTTTAGAGAGAGAGGAAGGGACAGGGATGAGAGAAACATCTATGAAAGAACATCTTCAGAACGTCATTAACGGGCTGTCTTCTGCACACCCCCTACTGGAAATTGAGCCTGCCACCTGTGCATGTGCCTTGGTGGAAAATCAAACCAATGACCTCTTGGTTCCTAATTCAATGCTCAGCCATTGAGCCACACAGACTGAGCTCTGTCTCATATTTTATTGGACTTAAAAAAATGTTGTTTAATTCCTATTCATGATATATTTTGCTATTTTATTTTGAAATATCCTTCAACTACTTTTAGCAGTGAATATTAGCACATTATTTTCTGTACACTTGGGAAAGCCCAGTTTTCCTTAATGTGCTTCTTTCTAGAAATACTTGAAAAAATACTAATCCTTAGGTTTCCATAAAATTGTCATCACTAAGCTTGCACATAAGATTAAATCATACTGTTTGAATATCTCAATGCATTTTATCAAGTTTCATAAAATATTATTATTAATCTAAATATGAGATCTAGAAATATCACCAGAATAAGTATTTCTTATATAGGCAATAAAATAACATTTTCATATTAGGAGATAAAAGAGGAAGAAGGATGACAATACGCAAGGTTGTTATTTTTCATTTTTACCAAAATGCATAAATCATTACTGTACAACATAGAACATTTTGAAATAGGGAACACATCCATGTAATGAGCACTTAGGGAGGAAAGAGAACCCCACCAGCCTCCCAGAGCCCCTCTCCTGCATCAACATAGACACCTCCTGTGTAGAGCTGCACCCTGCTCTGGTGTGGAAAATGATGTATTACTTTTTGCATATCAGAAACAATATACAAAGAAATCACACAGTCAAGGGCACTTTAATGTCTGTCTTTTTTATTTAACAATAGAGGCTCAGTGCACGGAATCTGTGCACTCAGGGGGGTCCCTCAATCCAGCTTGTGCCCTCTCATGCCTTCTCGCATTCCAGGAGCTCTCAGGGGATGTCCCACTAATGGCACCTGGACATTGTTCGCGCTGCCTCAGAGACAGAAGAGGCTCCCACCACCACTGCTGCACTCACCAGCCAGAGCCTGGCTTCTGGAATAGCAGTGCTCCCCCTCTGATAGCACAGTGACCACCAGTGGGCAGCTCCTACATTGAGCTTCTGCCCTCTGGTGGTCATTGCACGTCATAGCGACTAGTCATTCTGCTGTTTGGTTGATTTGCATATTAGCCTTTTATTATATAGGGTAATTGTGAGCTTCATCCATGGTGTTGTGTATAATTTTCATTTCTAATTTCTAAATGGTATATAATATCACAATGCCTTAATTTACCACATTTTAATTATCCATTAGGCTCTTGATGGACATTTGAATCAATTTAATTTTTTATTATTATGACTATTGCTGCAATGAGGATTATATGTATGTGGCTTGAAGAATCTATACACACATTTCTAGTAGGTTTTTATTGCCAAATGGTTTTCTGGAATTTAGTGATCAAGTCGCTTGCTCATAAAATGTTTGTAAAATATTATGACTGAGGCTGCCATCAATTAGATTCTCTTTTTATCCTTTTCTAATTACATAGAGAACATAGATGAATTCTCAAAATCTAGCTATTGGTTAGTTTGTGACTATGAATGATGATGGGGAGAGGCTGCTGTTTCATTCTCCCTAACCCCCTTCCAGGGTCCAGTTTGAAGCAAGCAGTTTCTTTGAAGTTTCATCTATGGAGAGACATTCTTCTTCCATTTCCCTCACAATAAGGTATAATTATATATATTATATACTGTTTATAAAATATTTTAACATTAGATTTCTGTTGGTTAGGCCCTACTGTTAACCTGCATTTCAAAAGAGCATGAAGGTCTAGTTCTAAAAGAAACTCCTTATGCCAAAGTTAACATTGATACTGACATACCTCCAAGGGTTACCCCTGTGTTGGAAATTGGTTTGGGGGTTTATATATTTGCTTATATACATGCAGATTTGATCTAGATGTTATATATTTAATAAATATATTATATATGTACATATATATTACATATAATATATATTATATGTGATGTATAAATTATATATATAGCAGTGTAGTGAGTCATTACAATATTTTGGTTTTTATTTTATACTAGAGGCCTATTGCATGAATATTCATGCAAGAATAGGCCTTCCTTCCCCTGGGTTCATTCCTGGCTACCCGGGAGCCTGCAAGTCCCCACTCACAGCAGAGAATTACTCCTGTAGCTCCCTCTGCCCCTTGCCCTCCCCCTCATAACATACTCCCTTGTGAGAAAATCAAAGATTTTTTTCTTTACTTTTTAAAAAATTTATTGTTGAAAGTAATACAGATGTCCTCTTTTATCCCCCAGTGACCCACTTCATTCCACTCCCACCCACCTGCCCCCAGGTGGCTGGCTTATTATCAAATGACAATGGCCAACTCTTTGGAGGGGCATCCCCTAAGTATTCTATTAAAATGTTCCTTACTTTCTCAGCTTCTCTATCTCATAATACTATTTTATTTTCTTTACTAACTCTTCTTTATTTAGTTAATTAGGAAAATGCTTTTTTTCATTACAAAATGAGACTAAATATTGAAGGAATAATTTTGATATTCTTTTCTTCATCACCAGAGATTATTTTACTAGTTTATTATATGGCACATAAAAATATTTTTAGATGGTGAATAAATGAATTGAATCAATATCCAAGTTTAGAAATTTTAAAAACATAGTTCCTATTTTTAGGAAAAGAAAAAGTTTACCATTAAATGTAGTCTCTTTGTGCAGTTCTGTATGCTTGCTTGTCTTATATGTAAAGAAGGGGACCTATAAGCAATTCATTAAAAATCTGGAGTAGAGCCCCAACCAGGGTGGCTCAATGGTTGAGTGTCATCCCATGCACCTAAACATCACTAGTTTCATTCCTGGTCAGGACACATGCCCAGGTTTCAGACTTGATCCCCTGTTGGAGGTGTGTAGGAGCACATATCAATGTTTCTCTCCTTCCTCTTTCTCTAAAATAAATCATTAAAAACATATTTTTAAGAAAACTAGAATAGAAATTTTAAAATAGAAAACAAATTTTTAAATTTGTTTCCTTGAATATCTAAAAAAAACCTGGTAATGTGCCTGCTAAAATGATATGCCTAATAAAATGATAAACTGGTATGCTATTCTATTTTTATGCTCCCAAAGGGAATGAGGACAGTAGAATGAAAAGACATCTAATAGTACTGTAGCGGTGGAGGCAGGTGGCAGAAGCCAAAGGAGAAATAAAGGTACTTTGTAATCTAAGCCACAGAAGGCAAGGGGAGGCAGGGGGGGACTCCACAAGGTTACTAGGTGGGAAGAATGTAGGGACAAAGAGAGTAGCCACCAAGAGGCAAAGGGGTAACGACAGGATCCCTGTCCTCTGGGAATGAAAGAGGGGAGGGGGTGCAGCAAATGGTGAAGCCCACCAGAGCATGTAGCCACAGAGTGATGGGTGGCTTTCTCATAAAATGTTTGTAAAATATTATCACTAGTTTTAGCCCTCCCAGGTTATTGCTAGCCATTTTTGACCAGGTGATAAATGCTCAAACTTAATTAATAAAGCTTTAAATTGAGTCTTTTCACAAAAGTGACTTCAACCAACAAGATAAGGGGAGGGAAACGGGGGACACCATGTGGATCTTTGAGCTTTGAAAATTAACTCTATGTAGTAAAATGACCAATAAGAAGGGATCAGATTCAGACAAAGAACTGAAGCCTATTTTATGCCTCAAGGACAAAGAAAGCAGCATCCACCCTTCTCAGGGGCCCCTCTGTCCATCCAGGAGGATACCGTCTTAGGCTTAGGCTTCAGAATTAGGTTTTAGAGATAGTATATGCTTGCAGTAAAGTCTCTGTACTTTTCACTTATCACCTTTTATCCGTGGCTTCCTTCTTTGAAACCATCGAGACAAGAACCTGGGAATTCAGGGCATTCTGGTTCAACGTTTGCATTTCAACCTCAACTTCACTGTGCCTGTGCCCATCTTCCTTATACTAGTGATTTGCAGAAAATGGACCGCTGGGTCTCTGGGGAGTGTAAAGTTGCAGCTTCCTGGTCAAACTGTCTAAATGAGCATGAATGGCTTGCTTTCTTCATATTATTAATATTAGCTAGGTAATTACAACAGTAACAATTTTATTGTTTTAAGAAATCACAGTAAAATGCAGTTCTTTTTTAACTCAGGAATTTGATTAATAATATATTAGTTCTGTGGTAATATATACTTGACTATAGGTATCTGAACTAATATTTTATTGAGCTAATTAATGGGTAATATTTTTAAAGAATATAAAACAATAGATGAAGAAAAATACTTAGTCATCATCACAAAACAGTTATCTTTGTGACCTTGTCTATAGACGAATATGTTAGTTTTTCATAATATTTAAATAAAGAAAATAGCTGTATTAGACATTATTATAAATATCTTCTAAAATTTACATATAGAATTTTTAAAATTAAAATTTTAAATGTTATTCTTTCTAATAAAAGATTAATATGCAAATTGACTATCACTCCAACACACAAGATGGCTGCCCCTATGAGGTCAAAGATGGCTGTCCCCATGTGGACACAAGATAGCTGCCACAAGATGGCTGACAGGGGAGGGCAGTTGTGGGCAATTAGGCCAGCAGGGAAGGGCACTTAGGGGTGGACTGAGCTGGCAGAGGAGGGCAGTTGGGGGAGATCAGATCTGCAAAGGAGGGCAGTTGGGGGCAATCAGGCCTGCAGGGGAGGGCAGTTAGGGGTGACTGGGTTAGCAGAGGAGGGTATTTGGGGGGAACCAGGCCTGCAAGGAAGGGCAGTTGGGGGTGACCAGGCCTGCAAGAGAGGGCAGTTGGGGGGGTACCAGGCCAACAGGGGAGGGCACTTAGAGATGACCAAGCCTGCAGGGGAGGACAGTTAAGGGTCATCAGGCCTCCAGAGAGGGCAGATGGGGTTGACCATGCCTGCAGGGGAGGGCAGTTAGGGGTGACTTGGCCAGGAGAGGAAGGCAGTTGGGGGCAACCAGGCATGCAGGAGAGGATAGTCAGGGCTGACCAGGCTGGCAGGGGAGATCAGTTAGGGGTGACCAGGCCGGCAGAGGAAGGCAATTGGGGGCAACTAGGCCTGCAGGGGAGGGCAGTTAGGGATGACCATGCCAACAGGGGAGGGCAGATAGGGGCAATTGGGCAGGCAGGCAGGCGAGTGCTTGTGAGAGGGATGGCCCAGATTGGAGAGGGTTCAGGCAGGGATGAGGGGAAAACACACCCCTCCCAGGGCATGAATTTCATGCACCAGTTCTCTAGTTATTTTATAACTGAGAAAAAATAACCCAGAATGTGTTTCCTAGATCTTAAAACATGCTGACTTTCCTAATATTGACTTTAGATGGATTATATGGCCCACTATGCACATACCACCCATAAGATCTTTTAAGTATTTATGTAATAGTTGTAGGCAAGGCCTCATCTTATGTATTACATTCCCAATAGGGTATTCCACAGTCCCCATATTAATATTGTTACTTGTTAGGATAAATTAACCATTTAGTCTTGTCATTATCTGATGACTTTTCCTTTTTTCTAACACTAGTCTGAATTTCCTCACAAGAATTAGAAGACACAGGCCACGTAGAAGAAATATCAAGAGGTATTGCTTTAAAATTTTCATTTTATGATAAGCAAATGATGAAGATTCTTTTCTTTTTTAATACATAATCCTCAATTTTTCATGTTTCAACTATACTTTTACAATGGAATAAGCTTACAAAAACCACTGATGTCCTTTGTTAAAAGGGCAGTCGATTAATTTTTTTTCTCATTTCAACTGAAATATCAAACCATTATTTGCAGGCAATGCCATTGCCAGAGTTTATAATGATTCTGTTGAAAATGTGATATACATGTATATTGATGGCTTTCTTTGCAAAACTACTAAGAATGGTTATAATACCTATTGTAGTTAATTTGCTTTTGTATAGGTATAGCTACTTACATAGTTCAACATGAATGATCTGTCTTTCCACCAGGTTATAATTGTATATCTTGGGTATATAAAACTGGAATATTTCTCTGGCTTTTGTCTGAGACCTATTCTAGTTAATAAATTTTATTAAATCTATAATGCAGATATTAGAAGATATTTGGATATTTACTAAGAATCTATGCCTTGCTACCTTCTATTTGAACTCTTTCTTCCCGAATCCTCCAAAATTCCTCCAGAAGCTCACATGAGAAACTGTGGAAACAACTTTGATTCCTTTCCTTCTCTCACCTTCTATTGTTTAACTTATTAACAATATTATCTCCAGTTAAAGTATATGAAGAATGAAAGAGTTTCTCTCTATGCACTGCTATTATCCTGTTACAAGATATCAAAAACTCTAGCTTTGGTTGTAGTTGTATGTTAACTGGTCTTTCTACTTTCCCATATAAATTCTAGGCTCAACAGAGTAGTTAGGTTAACTGTGGTTATCCTAATCGTACTTTTCAACTGAAAACACTATCACGGTTCCTTTGTCATTAGACTGGAAATTAAAGTCCTTACACTGAGCTCTAATGCCTTGTATAATTTGCCCCCAATCCATTCTTCTACGTGTGCTTGCTCACTCATCACCAGTCACACTTTCTTAACGCTTTTTTAATTCACTTGGCAGATTTATATGTGCTTCAGGGTCTTTCTCTTATTTTGCTTCCTGTCTAGAACACTCTTGGAGAAACAATTTAATCTTTCTCGCTTTTTTTTTTCCAAGTCAAAATGTCCCATTCTCAAAAGCCTCTTATAGGCACTATTTAAAATTATACTCTATATTCTACTCATCCCATCCTCTCATTTTCTCAGTAGTATCTGTCTCCTTCTAGCATGATATTTATGTTAAAATTTTATTTTGTTTGTTTAATCTGCCTTATAACCAGTAAAATGTAAGCTCCATTAGGATATATGTTTTTTCATTGCTGTAACTTAAGCTCTTGGGGTGCAATGCCTCTGTCATATCTGGGTTTTCAGAAATTGCTATAACAAAAAGGAAGTGTCACGTGAAAATCAATGTGAAACAAACAAGTTGTCAGTGTCTAATTGGATTCCAAAGTCTTCCAAACAGATATTACTAAATTGTTAGGGCATAAGTACTAATTAAGTTATGTGAGCATAAAAACAAACAAACATAATACATGCTACTATTAGATATTTATTTAGGCTTTAGAGCACCACACAAAAAAAAATTACCATGATGCTAAGAAACTTCTGGTTATGGGTTCTGAGAAAACTAAACGAAATATGATCAGTTCTTTTCCCAGATGCTATCAGAGAATTGATTCTTCATTACACTGGCCAGCCATTGGCTTGGAAGGATTTATGGTTGCCTGAGGCTGATAGAAATCACACAGTTCTGTTTTTAGCAGGTTGCTTTATGTCCATAGCGAACCTTACAGTCCATTTGTTGTCAGTGCATCAGAAAGACTGGAGAGCTGAGACTTCAAGTCAGAGAAGAGGTTGTACAAACACATATGTTAGCTAATAATTGTTTGTGTAATAAATATCAAAGCTTTCAGAGGGTTGTGCATGCTCAAATTAGCTTAAATAAATGTGCAGCCTCAAATTAGCTTAAATAAAAGTGCAGCCTCAGTTTAAAATCTAAGCATCCTTCTAAAAACAAGTAGGAGGCTTTCTCTATTACATAACTCCTAGAACAGCATACTTTCTAGATCTAGCAGTTTTAGAAATAGAAGCTTTATGAACTTAAATGCTGGCAACAGAATTCCTTTTAGAAATGAAATTCTCTGTAAGAATACTTTGTGAACGTAGATTATTGTCACTGTGTAACTCGTAAATCAATGTTTTGCATGTGGAAATAGAGGAATGAAATATTTTTCTTGGATTAAAGGAGGGGGAAAAAGAGAAAAGGAGAGTTGATAAGTATATAAAATGGGGAAAGGGCAAAAATCACCTTTCTGTTTCATAATAAAAATACATAGATAAAGTGGTTTGTGGATGTTCATGGGTAGAAAATTTAAAGTGTTTCTTAAGAATCATAATGCCTGCCTAAACCGGTTTGGCTCAGTGGATGGAGCGTCGACCTGTGAACTGGAGGGTCCCAGGTTTGATTCCGGTCAAGGGCATGTACCTTGGTTGGTGGCACATCCCCAGCGGGGGGCATGCAGGAGGCAGCTGATCGATGTTTCTCTCTCATAGATGTTTCTAACTCTCTATCCCTTTCCCTTCCTCTCTGTAGAAAATCAATAAAATATACTTGAAAAAAAGAATCATAATGCCTAATGTATTTGCTTGGAGGTGATCTACGACTTTTTCATATATTCACAGATATTGACTCCATGCTAATTTATTCACAAATGTTCTAAACAATTTCTGTCTATTTTCTTCTCTTTATTTCTCTATATTTAATGTGGATACTGAGAGAGTGAAAGTTCTTCCTTTTGTGCATCAGATACTGAAATATGAGTTTAGATATAGAAGGGACAATAAAATCATTGGTAGTTTAGAACCCCAAAAAACGTTAAATTTAGTTTGTTAATGTTAGTTGAATTTCTGTAGATTTAAAGCAGTTTAAAGGGTATAAATAAAATTAGGAGTGTGTGATACTTATACTTTCTACTTATAAGTATTTCATTGATATTTGAACAAATGCATTTTCTTAATAAACTCTAATTTTAATGAAAAAGCTCTTGTTTTGTTTTGTGACTTCCACCTGCCTGGCATATTGTAGGAACTAAATTAAAGTAAATGAATATTTAATGTTGTCACTAATTTCTGTGGAGTTGTTAAGTTCTCCACTGTCATATATTCCAGCATACAATATTATTTATAGACTTGTTCTGGTACAACAAATGAATACAATGTAAGCCAATTTCTCATATTTAAAATACAGTGAAAGCTCTTGGTAGTCATAGACTGTGATTTATGAATCACTATATATCTAACATTTAGTGCAGTCCCTGACATTAGTGGGTTCTTTATCAACATTAGTTTATTGAAATGAACTGAAGGAAAGAAAAGTATGTAATCATTCCTACCCACTTGCCTCTGGCTTCTGTTTTATGTTTCACATCTTATAGAGATGATCATTGTTCTCTAATTATTATGGTCTCATATTCTGAAATCCTTAAAAGATCATTCCTATAATTTTAAATGGAGTATTATATTATTCTGAAATATTTTAAAAGAATATATTTATCACAATAGTAATTTTAAATTATATAGTTAACAAAAACTTTTCTTGGAATCTGAGGAATTCATTTTTTTTCTAACTCAGTATTGATTATTAAAATGGAGGAAGATATTTTGTGTGACAAATTTATAGCACTGAGTAATAAGCATTACTATAAACAACATAATGCTAAACTCTGAAAATTCTTTATTGTTAGCAGTGTTTCTCTACAGAGCAGCTCCTGAACACTCCAAATAAATTATCTTCTTAAAAAAGTAAATTTTCAATTAAAAGAAGAGCAAAATGAACTCTACAATTTGAGTAGAAATGGTAGCATATCACAATAAATTTACATACCCATTGTGAAAAACAAAAACCAATATTTTTAATTTCCTTGGCTTTAAAATTAAAAAACATTATAAAATAAATTAATAACACAGTTAAAATATTTTACTTCTTTTCCTGAAATTATGATGTGCTCGGTTTTTGTTTTTGGTTATATATACACTTTTTAATTTCAAAAATATGTTACTCTGGCCATTGTGTCTCAGTTGGTTGGAGCATCATATACACAGAAATGTCACAGGTTCTATTCTTGGTTAGTGCCCATACCCAGGTTGCAGTTTGATCTTCTCTCAGTGTGTGTACAGGAGGCAACCAATCAATCTTCTTCTCTCACACTAACGCTTCTCTCTCTCTCCCTTGCTCCCTAAAATCAATTAAAACAAAACATCCTCAGGTGAGGATTAACAAAAACCCTATGTTTATGAATAGTCTAAATTGGATTAGGGGACTTTTAAAAAGGATCCTATAATACAGATTTTAGGCTTTGCAGGATAGATGGTTTTAGTTGTAACCACTCAACTCTTTTTTTTTTTAATATATTATTATTGATTTTTTGCAGAAAGGAAGGGAGAGGGATAGAGAGTTAGAAACATCGATGAGAGAGAAACATCTATCAGCTGCCTCCTGCACACCTCCTACTGGGGATGTGCCTGCAACCCAGGTATATGTCCTTGACCGGAATCAAACCTGGGACCTTTCAGTCCACAGGCCAACGCTCTATCCACTGAGCCAAACCGGTTAGGGCACCACTCAACTCTTGTCACTGTAAAGTGAAGACAACCACAGACAATGATAAAGAAGTGGTTGTGGCCGTGTTCAATAACACTATTTACAAAAACAGAAATTGGGCGGAATTTTGCCTAGATAGTATAGTTTGCCAACCCCTGGTCTAAGTGGACACAAAAGAAAAGACTTTAGTTTAAATATTTAACCTGTACCTGCTGTGTGACTTTGGTGTCAAGAAAAATACTTATGAAATCAAATAACAATTTAATGTAGTTATGTGGAGAACTACTGTATTTCAATTGACCTCTATACTCTAAGGGTGAATTAAATATGTCAGGAAGCTGTGCTTATCAGAGATTTCTAATGTTAACTCAGCACTACTAAAGGTCTTTGGTGGAATATTTCACCATCACAGTCATTCTTCTACTTTTTATTTGCATAATATTTGCCCTCAATTTTATATAGGTTAGATTTTTTGGACACTGTCCAATAAGAATTAATGTCTTCAGAAAAGATTTTTAAAATCCCATCCAATGAAATTTTCGTGAAGAAACCTCATTCTATCAGATAAACTACTTGGGCATAAAAGAAAAAAAAAATGAACAAGTATCTGAGACCTTACTTGATTTGTATTATTCTGCCTCATAAAAATAATGTCTGAAATTTTTGGAACTTGTTTAATGATTAAATATTCCTTATGATGAATAGTAAGTGTTAATGTTTTTTATTCAAGGAAATCCAATCTGACAGCAATAAATATTTAGTTTTGGCAAGATCAAATCTATCTCTAATCACATAAAGGATAGACATTCTCCTAAACATGTGCACACATTTTTGGTGAATTAGGGTTATTCTAATTTACTTATTATAAATTAATTATGAGGGAACAGTTTAATGTATATTTAGCTATTAATGTATTTATATAACTGTTAACATAAATATTAAAATTTTATAGATACAAATATTAAGATATTTGCCATTAAAGGGTCAAATGAATGATGTTAACTCTACTGCCCACTTATTCTACCTTTCTTTTCTTATCCCTTTCTCTTTTTCTTTCTTTCCTTCATTTCTTTCTTTCTTTTTAAATTTAAATTCTTTATTGTTTAAAGTATTACATGAGTCTCCTTTTTTCCCCATTGACCTCTCCCTGGCCACCACCACTAACGCCCAGCACATGTCCTCATCCCCTACTGTCTGTGTTCATTTATTCTACCTTTTGTAATCATCTTCTTTTAATGCCACATTAAATTACTAATGATTATGAAAACAAAACAAAAGCAAATATTCCTAATTTCTCATTTCTTAACATTCTATCTAATAAAGGGGAAATATACTAATCGACCCTCATGTTGTTGCAAAGATGGTGGCACCCACAGCCAATAAGGATAGAATATGCTAATTGACTGCCCTGCCCTCAAAGATGGCAGCACCCACAACCAGAAAATGGTGGTACCCAGCCCCCTCAGCCTGCTAGGGCAGCAGGCACATGGCACGGCCAGGCCCACCCCCAAAGGCTCTGGCCACTCCAAGCACCTGCCTCTGGAGTCCCTCAGTCCCCTCAGTCCACCAGCTGCCCAGCCACCCAGGGCCGGCCTGAGGTGCAGGTAACCAGGGCCAGCTGAAGCTTGCACTGCCATCAGTGGCAGCAGCAGAGGTGTGATGGGACATCGCCTTTCCCTGATCGCTGGGTCACCTCCTGCCCCTGAAGGGTCCTGGACTATGAGAGGGGGCAGTTCAGACTGAGGGATCCCCCTTTCCAGTGCATGAATTTTCATGCACCGGGCCTCTAGTTCATTAAATAAACACATGACAAAGCTCCTAGTGAGTCAGCATCATGAACTGAATGATGATTGTGCATGGAGAAATATTCATTCCCTGTGGAGCTTTAAATGAAAAGAGAACAACCCTTGACCTTCATTTCTGAAAACTTTTTGTTCATTAAATACAGAACCAGAGAACCACCTCAAACAGCTCTTTCAAGCAGCAGATGAAAGAAAGATTATCTCCAGTAATAGTGGCACTATATTTCTCTGAGTTTCAATCCTCCACATAGCAAACAAATCCAGTTGCTCTTTCTCAGCACTCTACACAGAGTGGTAGTTTGGAAAATTATTTCCAAGCTTGCTGTGCATTGAATGCTAACAGGCTTACAAATGGAATGCATTTCCTTTCTGTTGGCCACAGAAAAGCCACTGCAATTTCAGGGACTTGGGATCAGAGCTCTGATGTTATTCACTTTTATTTCACAATTAAATTCTTAGAACTGGTCTCAGATAAAAATATTGTCTCTTTGTTTTTTCCTGAGATGATTTGTATGGCAGTATTGTGTTTCGGGGAGAATCCTCTGCAACAGGTACTGTTTCAGTTATATCTCAAAGGGAAATTGTTGTTTATGTGTGACTAGGCATTAACTAAAAATAAGGCTAATTAATTGTTGCTATCCTTTATAATACAGTTTGATAGGTACTTTTATTATGTTATCCCAAAATACTGCATAAACCTGCTAGGGAGATGATAAACTGGGTGTCTGGTCTGTCATCATATTCTTTCCCACACTATTGCTAATTAGGTTGTTTATATTATGTTTATGATATAGTTGTTCATAATTGATAAATCACATTGATAATTTAAAAATTAGTTTAAAATAATTACACAATGAAATTGAGAAAAATATAGTACTCTGGTTATTTTTGTTAGCAACTTTATATTAAAATTTTTCTTCAAATTTTCTGAATCTACTTTGGTTTAAATGTGTTAGTTTAAATTATGATTTATTCTCTTTTGAAGCCAGGTATTAAAAAAACCCCACATATTATATGATTCCTTTATATTATACAAGAGGCTTGGTGACAACATTCGTGCACTGGTGGGGGCGGGAGGGGGTGTGAGGTGGGTCCCTCAGCCCAGATCGGGAGCGGGCCTAAGCCATCAGTCAGACATCCTTAGTGCTGTCACCTTGGGCCATTGCTGCTGTGCTCATCAGCAACAGCCAGGCTTGTGGCTAAGCTGTGTGCCCCCTGTGGGAGTGCACTGGGCCCTGGTGGTCAGTATGCATCATAGTGCCCGGTTGTTCCACTGTTCAGTCAATTAGCATATTAGACTTTTATTATATAGGATACCCAGAGTAGGCCAGAAAGATTAGTGGTTATTATGTTGTGGCAAATGGCTCAGGAGAACATCAGCCAGCTCCCAGAGGAATCAGGAAAGTAAACCTTTATTACACAGCACTGCTAGTCCAGGGGGCTCTGATCCAAAGCCTGAACTGCCAATGTAGGGAGGTTTTGATGTATAGATATTTTCTTGTGGTGGGCCCCTCGGGGTGGGCTTTGCAGCTCTGCCCAAGTCAGTTAGAATGGGGAAGTAAGGTTACTGTTTAACTAGATACTGAACTAGGCTATAAGCTCCCCAAGTTGCCCCCCTATTTTCCTTCTCAACCAAAGAATGAGGGAGATAGGAATGTGAATGTTTGCTTAATGCACAGAATGTTTTCTGGGGTGGTGAAATAGGTGGAAACTAGAGAGAGGTGGTGGTTAAGCACCATTGTGAATGAATTAAATGCTACTAAATTGTACAGTAGTTTAATCATATGCTATGTTATCTTCATCTCAATTAAAAAATATATGTAAGTTTTTAGTATGTATTTTTATTATTTTATTTGTTTTTATTGACTTTTTGAGGTGACACTGGCTTGCCAGACCTTACATGTTTCAAGTGTACAACTCAATAAAGCACCATCTGCACACTGCATTGTATGCCCACTGCCCTATGCAAAGTCTCTTTCAGTTCCCATATCTCCTCACTTTGACACCTTCATCTATTCTATTCCTGCCTTTTCCACTGGCTATTACCATACTGTTGTCTATGTCCATTTATTATGTATGTTTTTGGCTACTCCTTTCACCTTTTAGTATGTATTTTGTAAATTACCAATTAAATTAAACCTAAGTATTTTAAAGATCACTTCTCTTTATTTTTAACTCATTTTTAATTCTAATACGCATAATGTTAAAAAATAACTCTGATAATTTATTCTCAGGTATCTCATATTAATTTTTAGATGATTTTTGACACCATTGTGCTTATCCACTTATGTTTTTGCCATACCATTTCTTATAAAATACAATTCTCTTGTTACTTTCCCAAAGATATTATCCTTATCTTTTGATTTGCCTGTTCACTATCATTTGAAAAAAATCCAGAATTCTAATTATTTCTTTGACTTTCCTGTCTTCTTCAAATTATGCTGTGGAAATACTCATCTTTTCCTGTCATTCATATCTTACTATATGTCTCTCTAAATTAATCTAGGGATTTCTCTTTTGCACTAATATATTATTTTAAAGTTGAATCTCTGCATTTTATGTAAATATGATACATTTTTAGTTCAAAATATGAATCCATAAATAGATATACACATAATATAAATTTATATTAGAAATATATCTAAGTTTATCAGGCACTGTATCAATAAGATTTTATTGAGTACCTATTTTCTATCTAATTTGATGTCATGATCCTAAAATAATTTACGAAGTATTCACAGAGATAAAATTGAAATGATACAAAATAATTACAGAAAAACGTAAGTGCCTTTTAGAACAGTTTGACTTCTGAATTTGTACAATGATAAATGTGATATTTTTAAAATAGACAAATACATCTCCTCATTTAAAATAATAAACACTTTATCAGATATTATTTACATGTTAGAAATGTAGATCAGGGTGACAGGTTGGAGACCAGTTAACCAACTGATTACTTGATGTAACAGATGGATAAGGGAATAGAAGTGGTATTGCTTAAGGTTTCACAATCTACTTATCTATATAATAAGAATCTTACATATGTAAATACATTTACCCTGGGTGAGCCTGGGTTCTAGAGATTTTTTGTTTTGGTTTTTATTTTTACATTTTATAGGAACATTAAAAATACTAAAGAGATGTGATAATCCCTATATGAGAGTGATTTCTTCATTTATTTTAATACTTTGTATCTATTTATTTTATTTCATTGACATTATCAAACAGCTATGTCTCAGACACCCATAAGTGTTGAAATATTAATGAGGGGATGATCAATCTTTCAAAGTTTCCACAGTCCAAAGGGGGAGAAAGACAATTGTCATACAATGCAATTAGTGCATTAGTATCTAATATCATAGGGGCAGGCAGAATTATGTGGGAACACTTTCATAATTTAAGGCAGTTAAGGTATGCATGAGCCTTCTTCTCTAGTTAAGAATTGTTGTTAGTCAGATAATGAATTGGGGAAGAGGTGGAATAGGAGCATTCTAGGCAGAGGACAAAGCTTGTGGGAAAGTAAGAAAGCATACTATGTCCCATAATATGTGACAATTTGCAAGTAGTAGTTTAGTAACTTTCTTAATGAGGCATAATCAGACAGGAACTAGGTCAGAAAGCAAGTTGTATATAATAGTTTGGAGATAGGATTTTGATTTTGAAAGATACAGGGGAGTATAGAGAGTCGGAAGAGAGGGATGGCTGTAATCAGATTTTAATTTTAACTGTTTGATACATTGTAGAGTCAGATTAAAATGTGCAAAAAATAATTAAAAAAATATTTTAGGACTGATAAAAAGAGGTCATGAGGGCATGTGTCATGTAAAATAGACAAGCAAATAAAGATGTAGACAATATTTAAAAGCATAATCTATATAACTAAACTACAAAGCTAGAATAATTGAATAATTGTGGGGTAAACATACAAATAGAGGTATAGTCAATGGAAAAGAATGAAAAATTTGGATGTTTCAAAGTAGTCCTTCACAGATTCAATCCATTGATTTGTGATCATTCCAGGAAACTTATAGAAGCATTTTAAAATTAAATTTCATGGGTGATATCTTTTATAATAAGAGGCTAATATGCAAATCAACCAGTGTGGAAAGACATGTCACTATGACATGCACTGACCACCAGGGGGTAGACGCTCAATGTAGGAGCTGCCCCCTGGTGGTCTGTGCACTCCCACTGCGGGAGTGCCTCTCGGCCAAAAGCCCTGAGCTGGGCTCAAGGTTGGCAAGTTAAGCCGTGGTGGCAGGAACCTCTCCCACCTCCATGGCAGTGCTAAGGATATCCAACTGACGGTTTAGGTGGAGCGGGTCTAAGCTGTCAGTCGGACATCCCCCAAGGGCTCCCAGACTGCAAAAGGATGTAGGCTGGGCTGAGGAAACCCCATCCTGAGGGCACAAATTTTGTGCACTGGAACTCTAGTTGGTTAATAAGATTTGAACTATGTATGTGTGAATTGAGGAGAAAGGTCAGACTACATGTTGTATGTAATCTAATTAAAGTGACAAAGGGAGAGGATATTTCCTAATAATATGCATGATAAGGGTTAAATAATAGAGAAATAAAGTGAGTGAAGTATATTTTTCTATAATAATAAAAGCATAATATGCAAATTGATTGAGAGACCTAACAGCAGAACCACTGTCTGGATGACCTTCCAGATGCCCACACTATGACACTGACTGGTGCCAGGCCAGACAAGGTGGATGCAATGCAATTGGTTGGGGGGGCCCTGCCATAGCCCCATGATTGCCCTGCAGAGGAAGGCCCAGACGATCTTCTGCAGGGCGATCAATGTGGGGACTCTGCCATCAATTGCCCCACAGAGGGAGGCCCAGGCTGTCCCGCGGGTGGTGCTGTGGCAAGTAGGCAGGCCCTCCCTTGTCGGAAACCAAACATTGTTCTCATTAAATGGATGTAAGCAGGAGGCCAGAAGGCTGGTCAACCTTAAACTATTCTGAAAGGTCAGAGCTAATCACTCACTGTTTAGTTGAAACATTGTTGGCTGAAAAGCAACCTCTACCTGGTTGTTTCATGTTAATTTCTGTTTTTGTTATTTCCTGCCTAAAGGCTAGGGGTGTGTCCCAAAGCCTTAATAAAAGGGAGAGAAAGGCCAGAGCAAGTGGCAGTCCTTTCCACTAGAGGAAGGCTCCTGCCTGGCCCCCCCAATATCGCCAAATTAATGTTTTCTAGTCTCTCATTTCGTTTGTGTGTGGCCTCCTTCAGAACCCGAACCCTGAACCGGGAACCCTGAACCACACGGGACGTGGAAAGAGGTTCCCACACTCCCTCTGTAGTGCCATTGATGGTGGAGCCTGGTGATCGATCACCACACATGGCTGGCTGCCACTGAGGGAGGCCCAGGCCACCTGGCCGGCAGTGCTATGGTGGGTGGGCCCTCCGTGGGGCTATTGATCTAGGGGCCCCATGACCAATCGCTGCACAGAAAGAGGCCCAGGCCACCAGCCAATGACACTGTAGTGAATATGTAGGGCTGGCCTGCGATTGCCCTGCAGAGAGAGGCCCAGGCCAGCTAAGTGATCACACCCCATGCCTGTCACCTGCAGAGGGAGGCAACAGGTGGTGGGGGAAGAGGAGCTGCACCACATAGATGGCAAGCAGTGGCAGTGGAGGGGACAGGGGGTGGGCCAGCTGATGGCAAGTGGGAAAGGTCCTAATCGCTGGCCATGCTTAGGGACCCCAAAGGGTTCTGGATTGTGAGAGGGTGCAGGCGGAGCTGAGGGACACCCCTCCCATGCATAAATTTTGTGCACTGGGCCTATAGTATATCCTATTATATAAAAACCTTAGGATTTGTCACATTTGCAATGACCAGGAGGCTCTACCAACCAGAAGTCAGTCCTGCAGTCAGTGCTGGGTCACCGTGTCAACCCAATGCTGATTGCAATGGCTGCAGACAAGGTGACCCAGCAGTGACTGCTAAAGGGCCTGCAAATCAGGCCCACAGAGAGGCCTAAAGAGAAATGCATGGTCTCATCCATAGCCTCTGTGGCAGCTGTTCATCAGCACTTACCTCTCTCTTTAGCTCTGGGCCTGTTCAGTAGACACACCTCCATTTCTCTCCAGGCCTTTACTGGGGCTGCTGATCAGCCCCATGTTTCTGATCAGGCCCAGTTGATAGACCCAGAGATGCTGACTAGCATAGAAATCAACTAATCAGAACCAAGCTGGCCATCAGAGGAGGGCAGTTGGGGGCGAAATCAGACTGGCAGGGGAGGACTGTTGAGGGCAAGATCAGATCAACAGGGGAAGGCATTTGGGGGCAACCTAGGCAGCAGGGCAGGGCAGTTAGGAGAAAGATCAGGCTGGCAGTAAAGGGCATTTGGGGATGAGATCATGCTGGCAAGGGAAAGCAGTTGGGGGTGAGATCAGGCTGGCAGGGGAGGACTGTTGGGGGTGAGATCAGGTCAACAGTGGAGGGAAGTTGGGGGAAACAAGGATGGCAGGGCAGGACACTTGGGGGCCATCAGGCCAGCAGGGCAGGGCAGTTGGGGGCAACCAGGCCAGCAGGGGAGGGCAGTTGGAGCGATTGGGTTGGCAGGGGAGCATTTAAGTGTTAATCAGGCCAGCAGGGGAGAGTTAGAGAGCCATTAGGCTGGCAGGCAGAAGTAGTTGTAAGGGCAATAAGGCAGGCAGGCAGGCGAGCGGTTAGGAGCCAGTAGTCCCAGATTGTGAGAGGGATGTCCGACTGCTGGATTGGGTGAGATCCAGCCCAAATCAGCAGTCAAACATTCCCCAAGGGGTCCCAGATTGCAGAGGGTGCAGGCTGGGCTGAAGGACACTTCCCCTTCCCTTGGTACATGAATTTCGTGCATCTGCCTTCTAGTATATATATGAAGAAACAAGAGAATGCGTGGATGAATGGACAACATCTGTACTGTGGATTATCTGGATTAGTATTTTATGCCTTAATCTTCATAGAATGGTAATTTCTTAAAGGAAATACTGACTTAAGCTGAAACTTTTTAAAAATATATTGCCTAAAGAACATTGGAGGATGAATTTCACCACATAAAACTATCAGATATGATATCTATAATAATGAAAGTGTAATATGCTAATTAGACTGAACGTCCTTCCAGACGACCTTCCAGACAAAGCTGCAGCAGTGGGGGCCGAGGCAGAAGCAGGGGGACCAAGCCTCTTGCATGAATTTTGTGCATTGGACCTCTAGTTGGTTAATAAAATTATATAGATTTCAGCTGTACAATTCTCTAATACATTATCTGTATTACCATTTATTCCTTCCATCACCACTTTACCCTCATCTACCTCCCCACATTGCCGTTTCCCTCTGATAATCACCATACTGTTGTCTGTGTCTATGAGTTGTTTTGTTTCTGTTTTTTTCTCTTTGTTTTGTTTTCTAACAATGTCAATCCAATAAATGCAGTGAAAACCAATTTAGTATCAGAGAAAAAAGTTTTTAAGTTAGTATAAGAATACTCAAGTGACAAATGCTGAAATATCTCAGTGAATGGTATTAGAGATAAGAAAAAGAAGCAGAATCGTGAATCAATTAAGAAGTAAAAGCAGAAGGACTTTGTGACTCAGAGTAGAGAGGGAGAGAGAGGAGTTAAGTTGTTCTTGATGGCTACAAGGTCAAACACTGACACAGAGGGCAAATGCAGGACAAAGGACTAAGATGTTATTTTTTAAATATTTAAAAAAAATGATTTTAGAGTGAGAGGAATGGAGAGGGAGAGAGTTAAACATTGATTGGCTGCTTCCTGCATGCACCCTATTGGGGATTGAGACCAAAATCCATGCATGTGCCCTGACCAGAAATGGAAGCAGCAACCTTTTGGAGCATAGGAGGATGCTCAACCAACTGAGCCACACTTAAAGATGTTATTTAATGTTGAATATGTTTAAGTTGACTTTACTGTGAGAAATCCAGGAAATATTTCTAATAAATATTGTGAGAAATCTCAGTTTAAAGGAAGATGCAAGAGAAGATGATATGAGTCTGAAAGGGAAAGTTAATAAGAGTAGGTAAAGTGAAAAATGACAGATATCCCTGAATGTGTTTATATGAAATTATTTCCTCCTTAGAAAATAGCACTTACCACAGCTCTAGATTTTCAGGAGGTTGTTTAGGTGCTTGGTTTATATATACCTGTTGACATTCTGACAGGAGGTAATTTAATATCTTCTTTACCATTCTAATTTCAGTACCTAGCATAGCCCCCTAGAATCTTTTAATAACTTAATATTTTTAAATAAATCAATAAATAATGAAATGGATGAAAATGTAAACTTGAGGTAAGTACAAATTTAAAGGCTATAGGGAGGAAGAGAGACAGATAAACATGACACGATAGAACAGATGAGAAATTGAAAGGGAACATGCAAGTATGGTGTTAAGAAAGATAATGGAAGAGAGAATGTAAATAGATAAGCGATGAACTCTGCAGTTCAAATAGAACAGAAAACCTCAGTAAGTAAGCACCAAAATCAGTTGATTTAGGCAACAGATTTTAGTTCTTTGTGATAGTAGAGTTATTTCCATACAGTGAAAAGCCTATATCAGAATGCAGTGGACTGGGAGGGAGAGTAAATAGAAGAGAAAATTAAAACAGAAATTGCAGTTTACTCTCTTAAGAATGTGAGTGAAGAAGTACAGAAACTGTAGATTAGAATGAGAGTTGGGATAAAATAATATTGTTGTATTTTGATTATGCTATTGTATCTGGAAAGTTTTCACAATGTTTTTAAGTTAAGAAGAAAATGCAGTTTATCATGTTGAAGGGAAAAAATAAAAAGAAATGACAACTGAGGCCAATTCCCTATTGAAAGGAAATGTTTGTAGCAAAGAAAGTAAAGGGGAGTTGGATGAAAAAGTATGTACGGTCCTTAGGAAGAGATTTGGGTAAGGGCAGCAGATGTGGAAAAAAAAATCATACCTAATAATCTCCATTACCTTTATGGCCCAGGATTGGATCTCACATTATCTGACTTCTAATTCATACTAAGTCTCATTAAACTAGATATAAAAGTGTATATGCATAGCCCATGGACATGGGCAATAGGGTAATGAAGACCTGAGGAGGTGGGTAGATGCTGGGAGGAAGAGAGTAAAGAGAGGGGGGAATGGGAGATCTCTGTAATATTATCAACAATAAAAATATTTTTCAAAAATATAAAATATTTATGTATATAATATATATTTATATAAATATAAATATCCAAATATGAACTCAGTAAAACTAAAGGTACTCAGAAATATGTGTACTGTGTCAGAATTAGCAAATAAGATAAAATCAAAATTTCCCACAGATTAGACATCTATGGAAAGTTGTATTTTTTATGATAGTCACATCCACATCTAATTCTCCTACCTTCATGCTCTGGTTAAATTTGATGCTGATATTCCTCCCATTGAGAGATGGGATATGTTTCTTACTCTTGTATCTGGGTGAAAATTTAACTACTCTTGAAGTAATTTATTGGGTTATACCAGTGGTCATCAAACTCATTAGTCAACAGAGCCAAATATCAACAGTACAACAATTGAAATTTCTTTTGAGAGCTAAGTTTTTTAAACTTAAACTTCTTCTAACACCACTTCTTCAAAATAGACTTGCCCAGGCCAGGGTATTTTGTGGAAAAACCACATTCAAGTGGCAAAAGAACCGCATGTGGCTTGCGAGCCGCAGTTTGCCGACCACTAGGTTATACCATCAAAATAACAGCTGCTACATTATTTTTCCTGGAACATTCATCTTTGACACCAGCTTGGCCATTCAAAGAGGTCACGTATGGCAGTTCTGGCTCACAATTCTAGCTGCACTCCTACCCACAGCCAGCTTTAATTAGTGAGCTACATGTAGGGGATCTCTTGATTGTAGAATCTCCAACCCTTGACCAGCTGTTGCTGCATAAAGCAAATAAACCTTTCCCTGTAATCGCTGTCTACATTGGAGATACGAGCTAAATAAATGGCTATCATTTTAAGCTATTACAATGCATATTGGTGTGTTATATAGCAATATGTAGTTGCTTAGAACACAGCATTTTGTATATATACTAGTGGCTCTGTGCACAAACCTGTGTGCAAGTAGCTAACTGCTGTAGCTCACTCCTGTAGCTCTCTGCTGCTGCCCCATTCTCCTGCTGATCAGTCAATACGTGATGACATCCCACCCATTTTGCATATTACCATATATAGTATATACTAGAGGCCTGATGCACAAAAATTCATGCATTCAAGGGAGGAGTGGTCACTCAGCTTGACCTGCACCCTCCTACAGGCTGGATCCCCTTGGGGGATGTTCACATGCCAGCTTAGGCCTGCTCCAAGGGGATTAGGTCTAAGTCGGCAATCAGATATCCCTCTGGCAGTCCAGGAGCACTTGGGGAATGTCAGACTAATGGCTTAGGCCCGCTCCCCAGAGAACATGCCTAAGCTGTTTGTCAGACATCCTTAGCACTGCTGTAGAGGGAAGAGAGGCTCCCGCCACTGCCACTATGCTGGCCAGCCATGAGCTGGCTTCTGGCTGAGCGATACTCTCCCTGTAGAAGCTCATGAACCAGGAATGGGTAGCTCATGGATTGATCATCTGCCCCCTACTGGTCAGTGCACATCACAGTAACCAGTCATTCCCTGTCATTCTGCCTTTAGGATCAATTTGCTTATTACTCTTTTATCATATATGAAATATATACAGTGTGTGTGTGTGTGTGTGTGTGTGTATACCATATTTTCTGGCATATAAGATGACTGGGTGGATAAGACAACCCTCAACTTTTCTAGTTAAAATATAGAGTTTGGGATATATATGCCCTGTAAAACATGATAATAAGTTGTGATATATTCATACAAGGAACACTGCATCAAAAAAGAAAAAAAGACAACCCCCGACATTTGAGAAGATTTCCCTGGGTTAAAAAGTCGTCTTATATGCCAGAAAATACAGTGTGTGTGTATACACACACACACACACACACACACACACACACACACATACGGTATATATTTCCTATATAATATTCTAATTAACATTTTCATGCACCACAAGGCCAAAAAGCTCAAGGTTCATGAAAAACTAGAAGCAGAGCCTTGACCATTCCTTTCCTAGAAGAACATAATTTATATTCTCTGACCCATGACAAATTAACTAAAGGACATTATTAATTTGAAAACACACATATTATGCCGAAACAGGTTTAGCTTAGTGGATAGAGTATCAGCCTGCGGACTGAAGGATGCCAGGTTCGATTCCTGTCAAGGGCATGTATCTTGGTTGCGGGCCCATCCCCAGTGGGGGGCATGCAGGAGGCAGCTGATCAATGTTTCTCTCTCATCAATGTTTCTGACTCTCTATCCCTCTCCCTTCCTCTCTGTAAAAAATAAAGTATATTTAAAATAAATAAATAAATAAATACACTTTCTATTTAAATGTTACTGCTGTATCTATAATTTTCTTTAAAAATTGTCCTTGTAATATTTTGCAACCATAAACTACTATCCAGAAATGACTTAGATGAGTAGGTAGAGTTAGAATATATATTTTACAATCATTAAAAGTTATCATTTATTCTTCGGTTATTTTCTTTTCTACCTAGACAACTTGGTAGATATTCCTTGATTATTAATTAAATTAAATCACTTGGCGCACTTTATAGTAAATGAAATGGTTCTTAAATGTATTCTTTTGTGCCCTGGGCTGGTTTGCTCAGTGGTTAGAGGCCACTAACCACTAGTCTTGGGCCAGCCCTCTAACCACTGAGCAAACCAGCCTAAGGCAGGTTATATTTTCTATGATGGCCAAATCCACATCTAATTCTTCTTACTCTCCCACCCCCATGCTCTTGTTACAGGTTCAATTCAGCTTCAGGCTTGATCCCCGGGCCCAGTCAAAACATGTGTGGGAAGCAACCAATTAATGTGTCTTTCTCACATCTCTCTCTCTCTCTCTCTCTCTCTCTCTCTCTCTCTCTATCTCTCTCTCTCCCTCTCTCTTTTTTTCTCTCTTTCTCCTCCTCCTCCTCCTCCTTCCTCTCCACTCTCTCTTAAAAAAATAAATGGAAAAAATATCCTTGGGTGAGTATAAAAACAAAGTTTCTGATCCTATTTTAACAACACATATATGGAAGAATTGTCCATTTTTATCCTATCCTAACTACTTGACAATGAAGATTATATTATGCTCTTCAGTTTTCAAATCCCTTTGCATACACATGATAAAAAAAAGGCATTTATTTTTGCTTAATACCATATTAAACATAGAGTTTCCCTGTATGGTACCATGTCATATAGGCAGAGAACTTACTAGTATAACACTGATAAAGGCTAAAGAAAAAAAAAAGAAACATTTGCATAAAATAATTCAAGATCAACACATAAAATAATGATAATAAATAGGTGATACCACCTTAATCATAATGGCTTTTTGATCTTTGGAAATTTGTTTTTTAAAGTATATTTCAATACATAAATTTGTATGCACAGTTTGTACAAATAGTTATATTTCAAGAATGAGAGAGTCTAAACACAATATATGACTTTAGACAAGCTTTCAGGTTGTGATTTTCATATTAGTATTTCAGATTGTGATTTTTATATTAGTCTGACAAAGCATTAGTAACCATAGTGCACTGAATCATGATTTGTTAAATATTTACCCTCAGAATATTTAAGCTGGTCATAAAGTTAACATTGTGTAGGTAAGTATATGAACATAATCAGTTATGGACAGCCTCTTGAGTAAATTGCTGTTTAGCAATATATCAACTGCCTCAAAGACTTATTATTTTTTTATTCTCTTGCTAATACTACTTACAATTCATAAAACATGTTGAACAAAAAGAGAGTAAGAATATGTTTCAAGGATTAGTATAAGTGCAAAAATGCATTTATCTGTGATGTTAATATTAGACTGACTACAAAATTGATAGTGCAAGTGTCATAATTAAGCTGTTACCTTAAAGAAGAACTGAGAAAATTTTAAAGCAAAAAGAAATATCTTTTTTTATTATCATGTGTACATAAAAGCATTTGAAAATTGAAAAGTATAATACAAGGTTCTTTTTTTAAAATGCTTATAGATATTAGACTTGAGAAAATAACTATAGTAGATCATGAAATAACTTTTTTCTAAGAAGGAAAGAACTAAAGTAAGATATGATTGTGACTTAAGTTCTCTGAACAGCAGATGGAGTTAGTAGTGAAGGACAAAGATAAAAGATAGGAAATAAAGAGATGAAGTTAGTGGGGTTAACAATCTGGGAAAATATCAAAGCATCAAAACTAAAAAGGAAGAAGTGTCTATTTAAAAAATGAATCTATTACACAGATATACTGTGGGTGTTTTAAAATCAGAGAAGTTTTATTTGAACATTTAAAAAATGAAGAAGACCATGTAGAAAAATGTGAAGACCTGAACTGAATAGAAATATCAGAATAGACATATCAGCCTTTAGGTATTTAAGCAAGAGCATATAGAATAATTTTAGTGCACTGAATTTTAACAAGATATTTTTATAAAACATTTGGAATAGAAATTATACCTATGAAAGGTTATCTTTTATTCTGATTTCCTTTCATTAATGGTTAATTTGTATAAAGAAATGTCTATTTCTTTTATAGCATACATAGAATGAATTTTAGAGAATATATATATAGCATATAATAGAAAAAGTAAAAGAAATGTTTTACTGGATATTACATTATAAGAGATAAATTTAAATAACAAGTTTAGGAACTAAGTTAATTTATTACAGTAATATTTAAAATAACAAAATAGGTATCTGAAATGTGATCAATTAATCTATTAATTTAATGAACATCCATTAAACAATGAAAACATCTGTCAGCTATTTAGGTTTTTTTTTTACAGAGAGTGGTAAGGAGGAAGAGAGAAAGAAAAAAAGAGAGAGAGAAGGAGAAAGAGAGAGAGAGGTGAGTGAGATACATCAATTGGTTGCCTCCCCACTGACCACATGAGGGATCAATCTTGCAACCAGGGTATATGCTCTTGACCTGGAATCCAACCCCAGATCCTTCAGTCCGCAGTGCCATCACTCCACCACTAAGCCAAACTGCAGCTGCCAGCTATTTTTATATTTATCAGAAAGTACTAAAATGTACATAAAGTAGATGTCTATAACAAATTTCAAATGATAAAATATTTCATTTAAACGTAGGCCTTCTGTGTTTGTTAACTAGCTTTAAAGAATGAACTTCCTTGTATCTTCATGATAGAAGGTGTCTAGCGAGGCACCCACCAAAGTTCAAGCTATGCTCCTATTTGCACACTGGTAGACAGGAACACTGTCTTTCTTGAGGATTACATTTCAAAAGGATAGCTCGTAGTCCTTGAGAAAGACAAGTCCTGGGTAATAAAATTGGCAAGAGACATATGTACTGCTATTTGTAATACTTTAAACAGAACAAATAAATAAATAAAAGTATTTTCCCAAAGAGGAAAACAAATAATTACATGTTTTCTAAGTAAATACTCTAATAAAAGGGAGGAAGGGGACCCATGCGTTTAGGTCACCTGTGGTGAGAGAACAGCAAGGAATGGGAGGCAGGAAGAAGCTTGTCTAAAGTTTAATCAAGCCTTAGCTGGTTTGGCTCAGTAGATAGAGTGTTGGCCTGCAGACTGAAGGGTCCTGGTCAAAGTTGCAGGCTCCATCCCCAGTTGGGGGCATGCAGGAGGCAGCCAATCAGTAATTCTCTCTCATCATTGGTGGTTCTCTCTCTCTCCTTCTCTCTTCCTCTCTGAAACCAATAATCTATCTATCTATCTATCTATCTATCTATCTATCTATCTATCATCTATCTACCTACCTATCTATCCATCCATAGATAGATACAGATAGATAGATATAGATATAGATATAGATATAGATATAGATATAGATATAGA
>JAAGEH010000014.1:3170578-3240507 GCA_011751065.1 Lasiurus cinereus | reverse complement strand
ATAGATATAGATATAGATATAGATATAGATATAGATATAGATATAGATATAGATATAGATATAGATAGATACAGAAGATAAAAGGAATGGCAAGTGCTTCTTGGTTACTTAAAAGAAGAAAATAAACTTAGCAGTACATACCTGTGTTATTCTTAATTTTACATTGAAGATGCCATTATAAACTTATACTCACACATATGCAAATCTTTTTAAAATAAATTCCAAAGGTTTAGTTCTCTAATTAAAATGAGAGAAAGATTTTAGTCGGTATTATATATATTCTATAATATATATGCTCATATAGGTGCATTCATTCATATAACATCTAACTTTATCTGAAAAGTTCTATTATATGACAACTAAATAAAAATCCTTTTTTTGTATAAACATATATAAAATCTTAAGACATAATTTTAGATATATAATCTTAAATATATATGCTAAATTTATATATATACATACTTAAGATTATATATAATACATATTATTTACATATCACATTATATATAAAATCCTAAATTAATAGTAATATAAGAATTACTAGTAATTTAGAATACAGATTATAGCTTTGTTAAGAATAATCATATGAGTACTAAGATCTATGAAAATCAGAAGCTATTAATTCTATAAAGATTTAGAACCTTTACTAAGGTAGTAAAATATTTAATACCAACCTAGAAACATTTTGACAACTTTTAAATTGACATAAATATTATAAATATTAGTGATGTAAGTTATTTAAAGAGCATTTTAAAATGTAAATGACTAGGCATCTCATTTCAACATAATGTTATTCTAATTTGTAAATTTTCTTTTATTTCTTACCTAAAATTTAAAGGCAGTAATGAAAGGGGTAGCAAGCTAGTTTAGTTAAGCAGGTTTACAAAGTTTTAGCAATGAAAGGTGTCCAGCCTTCGCTGGTGCCCTGCCCCAGAGGTGGAAAAGTAACCCCCATCTTGCGAAATTGACCTTTCAACATGGACATTCCGAAACCGTCACACCCCGGTGGAGAATCCCTGCCTGACAAACAGTTCCAGGAAATAGCCAGACCGCAGAACAGACCCCAGGCATCACCTGACCCCAGAAAGCCCTAACTGCCGCCGGTTTCTGCAGATAACGGCAGCCTCTGAAAAGTATAAAAACTTACCCCTGCCCCAGTTTTGGCGCGGCTTCTCCTGCTCCCCTCTCTGAGCAGATGAACCACCCTTCGTGTGCTCCCAATAAAGCCTGTTTAATTCGGTTTCTGTTTGAACTCACGGTTTTTCCTCGTGGCAGCGTAAAAAAAACTAACAAAAGTTGTCTGGGGGGAAGGAATACATAATGGAGACTTGAAGACGCCAGGGTTTTGTCTTATTTGTATAGAGAGTAGAGAAATGGAATAGGCAAATAGAAATATATATGGCCTGGGTATTTCAAGACAGCCATAAACAGGGGTATATCAGGCCTGAGCAATGAAAGTGACCCTAAGTTAGGCCAAAAGTGGCCCTGACCTGAGTAGCGGGACGGGCCATAAGGTAAGGCTTTATCTGCCAATACAACTAGGAGAGCTATAAGAAAAATCAGAAGTGACTCCAACCAACAAGAGAAGGGGGATAGAATATGGGGCACACCATGTGGGCTTTGAGCTTTGAAAACTAACTCTGTGTAGCAAAATGATCAATAAGAAGGGGTCAGATTCAGACAAAGAACTGCAGTCTATTTAATGCCTCAAGACAAAGAAAGCAGAGGTCACCCTTCTCAGGGGCTTTTCTGTCTGTCCAGGAGGGACAGAGTTTTTGGCTTAGAATTTAGAATTAGGTTTTAGACGCAGTGTCTGCTTGCAATAAAATCTCTGTACTTTTCACTTATCACCTTTCCTCCCTGACTTCATTATTCGAAATCATTGAGATAAGAACCCAGGAATTCAGGGCATTCCAATTCAATTTTCCTGTTTCAGTAAGGTTCATTAACTATAATTCATGCAATCAATATGTTGATTACAACTAAATACTTTCATTTATAACATAGTCAAAATAATTCTTTTCCCCCAATTATTTCTGGCTTTTTATATTAAAAAAAAAAGTGCATTGCATTGATATCATGTCTTATTCACCGATCTTAACACAGTGTCAACATAAAAATGTCCAAACCTGTAAGAATTTTTATGAGTTTATTTGAGCCAAACTAATGACACTTGCTGGGAATCAAGTCTCAACTGATTAAGAAAATGCTCCAGAAAATGGCAGTTTTACCACTTATTTTACACATCAGAATCATAGATTAGGGAGAAAGCAAAGTGAGGATGGGATTGGATAAAAAGTAAAATGATAAGCCCATCTTTCTTTGTTTTTAAAATTTATCTTCATTTTTGAAAAAGTATTACAGGTGTCCCTTTTATCCTCATGAACCCTCTCTGCCCCTCTGCTCCCATACCCTGACCAGCCTTCTTCTTTTTTTTTTTTTTAATTTTTTAAATTGATTTCAGAGAGGAAGGAAGAGGAAGAGAGAAATAGAAACATCTATGATGAGAGGGAATCACTGACCCGCTGCCCCCCAGTGGGGATTGAGCCCACAACTAGGACACGTGCCCACAACCAGAATCAAACCCTGGACCCCTCAGTCCGCAGGCCAATGCCCAATCCACTGAGTCAAACCAGCCAGGGATGACCAGGCATCTTTTAGTTGGGTACAAGATAATTAACAGTCAACAATTAACATAATAATACCAATGAGGCCACTTGTGGTCTTAGCCCTCTAGTGGTGGTTGTGCCCTGAGGGATCTGGAAAAAGGGAAGTTACCTTGACATTTCAAAGACATGTGATGCAAAAAGACAATAAACAAGCTCAATTAAGGTAAAGATTGACATTTGTCATGAAGATTCTAGCTAGGACATGACTACCTGCCATAAACTGCTTTTCCTTAAAAAGTTTTAAATATAGACTATTCTGTGTAGTTACTTTAGGTCTCTGAGTGTGCAAAGCCTCCTCTGGGTTTAGCAGGTTTTGGTATGTGGCCCCTTCTCAACCACATTGGCAAAAATGAAGAGGCAAGATAAGTGAACATTGTTCTGGTGAATATGAAGGTAGCTTCCAAAGTCAACATTATTAACATTATTAAAAATCATATTCTATGTTTATACCACAAATTACTGCTATTGTATTGAATTTAATAAAAAACAAACACCATTATTTAGTAAAGTCAAAATGCTCATTTATATAAAACTAGAGGCCTGGTGCATGACATTTATGCACTTGGCATGGGGGGTGGCGGGGTGGTTTCAGTCTGTGCCCTCTTGCAATAAAGGACCCCTCAGGGGATGTCCAACTACTGGCTTAGGTCTGCTCTGAGGGGTCCTTAGCTCTGCCAAAGCTGCGGGAGAGTCTCCTGGCATTGCCACTGAGCTCGCCAGCTATTAGCCCAGCTTCTGGTTTAGTGGTACTCCCCCTGTGGGAGTTCACTGACCACCAGGGGGCAGGTCCTGCATTGAGCATCTTCCCCCTGGTGGTCAGTGTCCATCATAGCAACCGGTCGTTCTGCTGTTTAGTCTATTTGCATATTAGGGTTTTATTGTATAGGGCTCTTAAAAAGGAAAAACAAATCAACCTATATCAAGAAAAACTGGATAAATGGATGCAAAGGTTCTGAGATTTAGGCAACAGTTGGCCAGAAAGAGGCATAAGAAAATATTTGGAAAAAATATCATATCTAATAAAAGAGTATTGTGCAAATTGATGGTCACTCCAAGACACAAGATGGCCTGCAGGGGAGGGCAGTTGGGGGGAACCAGGCCTACAGGGGAGGGCAATTGGGAGCAAGACAAGGACTTCAGTGGAGGGCAGTTGGGGGGGATCAGGCCTGCAGTGGAGGAGGACAGTTGGGGGGGAGCAGGCCTGCAAGGGAAGGCAGTTTGGGGAGACCAGACCTGCAGTGGAGGACATTTGGTGAGAATGAAGCCTGTAGGGAAGGGCAATTGGGGGGACCAGGCCTGCAGTGGAGGGTAGTTGGGGGTGACCAGGCCTGCAGGGGAGGGCAGTTAGGGGTAATCAGATTAGCAGGATAGGGCAATTAGTGGTGACCAAGCTGTCAGGGGAAGGCAGTTAGGGGCAACCAGGTCAGCTGGGGAGCAGTTAAGTGTTGATCAGAGTGGCAGGGGAGTTGTTATGGGGTGATCAAGCTGGCAGGCAGAAGCAGTTAGGGGCAATCAGGCATAGGCAGGTGAGCAGTTGGGAGCCAGCAGTCCTGGATTGTGAGAGGGATGTCCAACTGCCCATTTAGGTCAAATCCATGTGGTCAGACATCCCTCAAGGAGTCCTAGATTGGAGAGGGTGAAGGCTGGGTTGAGGGACAACTCCCCGCCATGTGTGAATTTTGTGCATGGAGCCTCTAGCTTTCTATATGTTGATTATATCAGTATATACATTTCTATAAGATTCTTAAGTGGTTTACTAAAAATTGGTGCAGTTTACTTTATATAAATAAACCAATGGCATAAATAAAATAGAGTGATGTGAATTGTTAACCTCTCAAGATTCTATTTAGCATACTGACTGGCTTATTTTACACAGCATAATACTCTCCGGGTCCCTCCATGATATCTCAAAGGTTAAGAGATCCTTCTTTTTTACTGCTGCATAGTATTCAGTAGTATTGTATCCCAGATTTTTTATCCACTCATCTATTGATGGGTACTTGGGCTGATTCTAAATCTTAGCTATTGTAAATTGCACTGCTATGAACTTAGGAGTGCACATATTCTGATTAGTGTTTTTGGGTTTTCTAGGACACATTCCTAGAAGTGGGATCGCTGGGTCAAATGTAACACCCATAATATCCAGGGCATAAGGAAATAGATAATCAAGTATAAAAACTTTATATGTAGTTTCCAAAATGTGCATATGACTCAACAGTATATATTAGAAATAAGTATATCATTGAAATTCTTCTAGAAATTTAAAGAAAAGATTAAAATATGCTATTTGGCCTTAGCAGTTTTGGTTCAGTAGATAGAGCATCAGGCTGGAGACAGAAGGGTCCTAGGTTTGATTCCAGTCAAGGACACATGCCTGGGCAATGTACATACTCTAAATAGTAAGATATATAGGTAGATAAATAGATAAATTTATACATGCAAGCATACCTTTTTTCATACATACTTAGGATATATATGTAAAGAATATATCTACTTGTATTCATACATAACGTTCTTTACAGACACTAAAATGGTTGAAATTCAATTAAAATGTATACATTATGCCCTAGCTGGTTTGGATCAGTGGATAGAGCATTGGCCTTGGGACTGAAGGGTCCCATTTTTTATTCTGATCAAGGGCACATGCCCGGGTTGTGGGCTCGATCCCCAGTAGGGGATGTGTAGGAGGCAGCCGATCAATTATTCTCTCTCATCATTGATGTTTCTATTTCTCTATCCCCCTCTCCTCTCTGAAATCAATAAAAGTATATTTTAAAAAATACCATTTTCTGGGTACCATTTTCTAGGATTCTGATCTATTTGTTCTGGCCTGGGTCACAGAAATTTGTTTTATTTTTACCTATTTATGTTAATATGATTTCAACCTCACAGACACATTTCAAGAACAATTGTAGAATGTTTTTCAGTTTGGATATGTCTAATGCTTCCTCACGAGTAAATCCAGTTTATTCATTTTATTTTGACAGAAATATCACAAACATGAAGTAGTTTGTTTATTGCTTTTGAATTGCATTTTATTAGATGCTATGTAAGTACTATGGCCCAACTACTGGTTATGTAAAGGTTGTAAGCCAGGCTCTAGCAGTGGCTGCCAGTTTTCTTTACTGCAAAATTATCCATATTCCCTTTGTAATTAATAATTGTTTTATGGGGCCCTAGCTGGTTTTGCTCAATGGATAGAGTGCTGGCTTATGGACCAAAGGGTTCTGGGTTCAATTCCAGTCAAGGGAACATACCTCTGTTACAGGTTTCTCCCTGGCCCTGTAATGCATGCAAGAGTCAACCAATCGATGTGTTCATCTCACATCAATGTTTCTCTCTGTCTTTTCCCATCTCTTCCACTCTCCCTAAAAATCAATGAAAAAATATCGTTGGGTGAGGATTAACAACAACAAAAAATAATAAAAAAATCATAAAACATAATTATTTTATGGGAAATACACATTGAGATTTTGTGAATGGACCATGTTTGTTAAATTATTTTTAGCATTCATTATTTATTTTTACCACTATCAATTGTAGTCAGTGAGATATAACCTTTTCTGTTTAACTATCCCACATTTGGCCAATGAGAGGCCCTTATATCTGTCTTTCAGATTATGTTACAGAAACCATTTGTGGCCTACAAAGCCTAAAATATTTATCCTCAGTCCCTTTGCAAAAAAAGTTGTCTAGCCCTGATATTAATCACTTGATTTTTTTTTCAGGTGTTTGCGATGCAACATTGACAACTTCATGTTAAGTCTATCAGGACGCCTACTTCACCTAGTGTGTATGACCAGTTTGTGTTTGTATATAGTTAGAATTAGCTGCCTTGGCAATATAAAAAAGGCCATTGTAGAATATGTGAGTTCAGAATAGTATGCTACTTCAAAGGGCTTACATATAGCAAATAGCTCTACATGTGAGTACATCTTCACCTAAACGAATAGCTAAAATATAAAAAGGCACCTAGGTTAGCCATTATTTTTATCCATAGATTTCCAACTCTTTCATTGTTCCTACTAAGTTAGAAACTTTTTTTTTTCCTGGTTCCTTGCTGAGTTTTCAAGATCTTAATGAATCCATTAGTTTATTTTGTATGCAATCAAATAATCCTAATAAAAATAATTCCTCAGGCATCTGTGCTTATACTTGGACTAAAAATAGAGCATTCTAAGTAGCTCTGATGCTCAGTAAGCTAACACTGCAGTGTCAGAGCATGAAGTTTGAAGTTTTTGTGTTTGTCTTACTGACTAGTGGAGCACTGTGATATCTATGTTGGATATTTTCTCCAGTATAAGTATCTGTCATGGACATATATAAATTTTTTATTGAAGTACAATGAAAGAGATGACATGAAATATAGTAAAATTAAAAATGTAAAGGTATTATTATTTGTAGCAATTAGTAACAAATAAAAAAGTTGTTTGTGTGGAGGACAAGGAAGACATGTTCCCTTTTTCTCTTTTTTCTTTTTTTTCTGTATATCCTAAAGGACAGAAGTCCTAAAACTGAATCATCTTGGCTAGAGCTACACAGAATTTAAACTGAAAGCTCCCATCCTACCCATTCGTAGTGCACACCATAAATCCTCTGTAAGCACAGGCTTCTTCCCCATCACTGAGATCACTCCCTTTTATCTTAGGACTGTCATTTTTAAAACCTGAAGTGAAAGACCATTTCTTACATTTTAGTCTTCATAAACTTCGAACTTGGGCAGAAGACATTTCAGCCTTGAAATTCCAAGTGGTCTGAGAGTCAACACATAATAAACTATATAACAAAAAGTGCTGTTTTATGAGTTTAAAGGTATTTACTTGCCTATATAAATTGCCAATGGTTGCTTCCTTGGGACATATATAGCAAAATAAGTATATGGATTTCTTTTTCTCAGGAGAGACATAAGGAAAATTACAGAAGTCTAGATTTTGAAATCATAAAATTGTAAAGCTGTTTAATGCATGTCACTAATTTTACTATACATATTAGTTTGTATTATCTGGATTAAAATAGTGTTAGAAAGTTGTCTAAAGGGCCATAAAGTCAATCTTTTTAAAAAACTTTAATAGTTATTATTTAAAATGTGAAGTTTCCAAGAAAAGAAAAATCATTTAAAAATAATAATATATTAAGGTCACTGAATTTTTAAAAAATTATTATTACTTTCACCTAAAAGTAACTATTGCAAAAATAATCCTATTAGTGTAGTTGTATTATACAGAATAATTTGCAAATGAAGCTAATCATAATCATAAATATATTTGTAGTTTATAATGTCATCATGAAAAATATAGTATCTGGAAATATGGAAAACCAAACTCCATTCCTATTTTTGGCTTAAAAAATTAAACAGCATATTTGATTATAAGGAGTTAAAATAGTATACAATGTGAACTCATGTTCATAGTCACAAGATACCTTTGCAGATATTTATTAGCTTCATTCCTAAGAATAAAATCTTGATATTCCAATCTTGGCTTTGCCATGAACTGGTTAAGAGTTAAATTATACAATTTTACCATATTTCAGTCTTTCTACTGATAAAAATGTTCTATTTCTGAGGATCAATTTTGGCTTATGTTGATAGAGTGAAATGTATTGTGAAGTAGAGAAACTGAACATATGGACCCTGCTTTTTGATACATGTAATGAAAGGCAGAGACATCTATAAAATACTGGTGAGAATCTTGGGTTTGATCTTCTTATATAGACCCAAATCTCACTATCATTCGAGGTATGAGAGCACAGGAATATAAAATTGGTAATAAATAACATACAAGGCACCTTCTTAGATTATGTAGTCCCTTTCTTCCTAAGTGATCAAAGCATTTCAAAGCCTTCATACTACTTAATACAAATTGAAATTCACAGAGAGAGTGTAAAGGATCTAGGGAGTGTTTAAAAATCCACAGTGACTGGAATAGAAGCAAAATGGTTCTAGAACATCAATCTCCTACTCCTGAATTTTAGATCAGGTTACATTTTAATAAAATATCTTGATTCTTGGTATTGTGAAAGGTCCTTGGATAAACTTCTTTAAAGAGTCCTGCCTGCCCTTTCTTTCATTATTTTAACAAGTTTCATTATCATTTTAACTGGATGCACAAATATGCTGGTTATTTAAAACATATGTATGAGTTAAATAGCTATGGATGTAGCTATTTAATGTTTATTTAATAGGAATATTACTTTCTTTTGAAAATGTCATGGAAAAAAAGTAATGTAAAATTATGACTCAGTCTGTGCTGGTAAATAATAAAACCTGGAATATTTTTTTTTCTTAATAGATATTTTCACTTTTGCTTAAAACATCTTATTTTAACTTTTACATAAATATTGTTGACACTAATATTCTGAAGAAAAATACTATAATTCATGAGAATATATTTTATTTTATTTTTTAATTGAGTTTATTGGGATGACTGGTTAATAAAAGTACATGGGTTTCAAGTCTACAATTATGTAATATATCATTTGTACATTATATAGTGTGCTCACCCAAAGTCAATTCCCTTTCCATCACCATTTCTTCTCCCTTTACCTTCCTCTACTTTTCCCCCCCTCTGATAAACACAGAACTGTCATTTGTGCCTGTGAGTTGCTATTTTGTGTAATTCCTTCACATTTTTCACTGAGCTCCTCCAGTTCTCCTTCCCCCTGACAGCTGTTCTCCATCTGTTCTCTGTTTTTATGAGTCAGTTTGTATATATTTTTTTAATCCTTACCCAAGGATATTTTTTCCATTGATTTTTAGGGAGTGTGGAAGAGAGAGAAAGACAGAGAGAAATATCGATGTGAGAGAAACACATTTGTTGGTTGCCTCCTGCACAAGCCCTGGACAGGATCCAGGCCAGGGAGGAGCCTGCAACCATGTATATGCCCCTTGACCTGGATCAAACTAGGGATCCTTTCGTTCACAGGTCCATGCTCTACCCACTGAGCAAACCAGCTAGGACAGTCAGTTTGCATGTTGTTTGTTAGTTTATTTTGTCCATTAGATTCCACATGTAAAGTGAAATCATATGGTTATTTGTCTTTCTATGACTGGCTTACTAATATTTTTTATGCTATTGCAAAAGGTAAAAGTCCCTTCTTTTTTATAGCCAAATAGTATATAAAAAGAGCTTTTAGACTACACATAGTTTCTTTTGGTCCAGAAGACCACATCATTAGTATCTTAGTGAAAGTATTTTTCAGTCATGACTGCCATATTGAGGTTGGATTATCAAAAGATTCCCATGTTTGTGGAGGAATAAAGTTTTTAATAGTAAATTCTATCTTTATACTTATCTACGATATAAAATAAGGTATCAATTCAGTATTATAACTAGAATTGTTATTCCCCAAAAAGTTTTTCTAATAGTTTTCTTGAAATATTTTCCATTAAGCACATATATATGTGCTGATAATATTTTGTCATAATAGTATATGTGTCAATAATATTAAGATTTTAAAATACCAGTATTTAGGTACATTACACTTCTATTCCCCATTTATTTTTAACCTCCTAGTATAAGTATACCTCTTAATTTATTTTTGAGATCTCTACTACAAATTCTCTCTGCTATAACATTTCAGCATAAAATACTTATCTCCATAACCAAAAAAGAAAGCATTAGAAAACAATTTTAATTATTACTTAACACATCAGTGTTTACTGCTTTTAGTTTACTGACCTCATTCCTCCCATGGCGGTACAACTCTGAACTTATTTGCTTGTTCCAAAGAAGTGAAAATAATACATTTTAAGCCTATATAGTACTTTTACAAGAGCCATTTTTTCCTTAGAGAAAAATATGTTGTTTTTATAATACAAAAATAAAGAGAAATAAATAGGTTTTAGAATATTTTTTCTATAGGAGCATGTTATATATTTGCAGAATACAGTATATGTAGAAGTGCTGTATATGCTTCTTTGTAAATTCTGTCTAAATAGGTTAATTATTTAGGATCATTCAAAGTCAACTAAACAATAAGCATGATTTATAACAGGCTTTTTTTCCTGTAATGCTTCATTACCTTTAACTCAAAATAAATATAATAAATGAAACAATATGTTAAAATCTATTCATATTGGACTTGAAAGCTTTGATCATTTTAGAAGCTTGAACAAAGTGATAGAAATAGTTCTGAAATTGACATCCATTATTTATTTGCTGACCAACCGTGGGTCTAGATAAATGGTTTGAAGTACTTAAGTGTAATTGAATACTTTGTTTAAGCATACTTATTTACCAAATGAAAGCACCTCTCAAAATCTTGTATGTTCTTTCTCTCCTGCTCAATCATCCTCTTTGTTCCAGCAATCAGATGATTTTCAGAACTCGTATTTCTCCTCCTTTGTCAACTCACCCTAGCTCACTTTGTCTCAGTCATTACATAAAGGATTCTTGTTATTTCACTTTCCCAAACATGCCAAAGTTATTGCCCATTGCCCTTGTTTTAGCTGTCCCTACTGCATGAATGAGTTTTCCTGCCATCTCTATCCATCTTTGCATTGGTGGTTCCTTCTTGTCATTGCAGTTTCAACTTATTTATTAAAAGATTTTCTTTTCCATCTAGATAAAATCACTACCCAATCATTATAATCATACTTATTATCCTGATATATTTTTACTTAGTTCAGATATTGTATTAATTTTTCTTAAATTTGCCCACTAGAAAGATAACTAAAAAAAGGCATTATTTGACCAGTGAAATGTTCTCTTTCCTGTACTCCATCACTTGGCCACAACAGAATGCTTCAAGTTGAAAGAGTGTTTGTTGAAAGGATAAATGTAAGTTAAAAAAATGAATTAATGGAAAAGTTTTGCCTATCACACTGCAAATATAAAAATATAACACTGCTAATGAGCATATTATAGGAAAACCACCGAGTAGGAGAAATATAAAGTGATGCAAGCTCTTTAAAGGACAATTTTTTAACCTGTAACAAAAACAAAAAATGTAAATATCTTTTTATCTTATAGTGCAGCTATGGAACACTATTAAAAAAACAACAGCAGCAGCACATTAATTTTGCTAATTTTACTAATATTCATATTTCTAACAAAAATTTATGGAAAATAATATAGCCATTAATGTGAATACATTCAACTTTTGTTTTAGCACTTATTTGGTCAGACATCTGGCATTTGGTCTACATCAGAGAAAGAAATGATGTCTGCCTTTATGACACTTACATCCTATCAGAAAAACAGAAAGTAAACATTATTCATAATAAATTGAGTACACTAAAAATCAATATTATTTTTAAAAATACACACACAAAAAAACACAGTAAATTGGACTGAAATCTCAGGGAAAACAGATAATTGTATTTGTATAAGAAATGTTTGATGTCCTCTCCTTTCATCCTCACTTTGATCAGAAAATAAAATTGGGGTGGATTAATTTTTGTACTTTAACATAATTTAAGAATTTGGAATTTCAGCTTTATTTCAAAAGGGTAAGATGACTGGATTTTGGACTTCAGTTTCTTCTAAGAGGAAGTATAGTATAATTCCTTTTAAGAAGCAATGTTTCTTGTTAAGTAAAAACTAAATTCTTGAGTCATTGGCTTCAAACTCAGGATTCATTCTCTACTAGCTAGGTAACCTTGGATAAAATGCTTAGCCATTCTGCAAAATTATGAGATCAGTGGGACCAAGCTAAACATATTTTTGTGAGAATTAAATGCAATGTTATTTATAAATTATTTTGAGCAGGTTCTCAGACATGGTAAGTAATCCACATATACTTATTTCTAGCACAGTTGAATATTAAGTTCCAAGTGGATTTAATATTTATCTTTCTTCCCTGGAATCTGATGATGAAAAGCTTTTTTATCCAATCAGAATCATTTTGTATTCCTCAGTCATTATATATTTGCATATTTTGGGGTAAAAAGATTGAAAGTGTGCTAGATACATTAACAAATATAGATTAACATTGAATTAGTAATTTTTTCTATGTACTTGTTGCAAAGAATGACCTGCTTAGTATAAACAATTAAAAGTTATTTAGTCATTGAAGTAGTTCACAGCTTCTAATATGAAAACTTTATTTCTCTGAAAAAAGAATTCTATGGTTACAGCTTTTTGATCATTCACCATTTTACTCCAGCAATGATTTGCCTGCTTCACCTTTCAAATCCCAATGCATACATATATTTTTCTTCAAACAGCACATTTTTTTATCTTCTCTTTCTAAAGAGTACTTTTATTTCTCACCCACAACACAAAAGATGTTTTTATAACCTTATTTAATATATTTACCATATTGAAAACCTACTTGTGATATTTTAACTTTATTATATTCATAAAAATTTCTGTGTCTGCCAGACTTTAAGTGGAATATATGCCTTTATAATTAAAGGACCTTAATGCATAAAGCATGGAGTACTCAAAGCAAACTGCTCTGAACAATGAGTTTGGAGGTATTTATAATCAGTTGAATCTGAAAAATGAGTACTTACAGTTTCAAATATTAAATTATGTCTTTTCCATATTAAGTTAATATAGAATCATTCTTACAAATAAAAGCTAAATGTTAGTTGCTCATATGAATATTGTTAAACAAGGACTAAAGAAAACGTAATAGCTACATATTTTTCAATTTTTGAAAATACTTGTTTATAATTTATGTTTTAGTAAGGAAAGCACATATACCTGAGTTTTTGTGCTTAGAAAATTAGGCAACAGTGATAGAATAATATGTTTCCAAAATCTATATAGGAGTCATTTGGGGAAAAATGAGTAACCTCATCATTTTCAAGATAAATCACAAAGATTTATAATCTATTAGCGAACTGGTGCATGAAATTCATGCAAGGGAGTGGGGGGTGTCCCTCAGCCCAGTCTGCATCCTCTCCAATATGGGATCCCATCGAGGGACGTCCAACTGCCCATTTAGGCCTGATCCCAGTAGGATCAGGCCCACAGGTAGTCAGATATCCCTCTCATAATCCAGGACTGCTGGCTCCCCACTGCTCTCCTGCATGCCCTCCTGATTGCCCCTAACTGCTTCTACCTGCCAGCTGATCACCCCCTGACCACTGCCCTGCAGGCCTGATTGATGCTTAACTGCTCCCCTACCAGCCTGTTTGCCGCTAACTGCCTTCCCCTGTAGTCCTGGTCCCCCCTAATTGCTCTCCCCTGCAGGCCTGGGTGCCCTGCAACTGCCCTTCCCTGCAGGTCCAGTTGCCCCCAACTGTACTTCTCTGTGGGCCTGGTCACCCCTAACTGCCCTCCCCTGCAGACTTGATTGCCCCAACTGCCCTTTCTAGCAGGCCTGGTCCCTCTCAACTGTCCTGCCCTGCTGGTCATCTTGTGGTGGCCATCTGTGTCCACATGAGGACAGGATCTTTGATCACATGGGGACGGCCATATTATGTGTTGTAATGATAGTCAATTTGCATATTATTCTTTTATTAGATAGAATAGAGACCTGAGGAATTTGTGGGGGCCAGCTGGTTTTCCCTGAAGGGTGTGCCAGATCAGGGTGGGGGTTCCTTTGGGAATGGGGCGGCCTGGGCAAGGGGCATGTGGTGGTTTGCAGGCTGGCCACACCCCTCTGGTGACCCAAGCAGAGGTCTTGGTATCTGGGATTTATTTATCTTCTACAATTGAAACTTTGTAGCCTGGAGAGAAGCCAAGCCTCCTGCTCACTCCATGGCAACAGCCATTTCTATTGGAATTTATGTATCTTTTATAATTGAAACTTTGTAGCCTTAAGTGGAGGCCAAGGCAGGCCAGGACTGTAGAAAGCTTGCCTTCTTCCATCACCAGTGGCAATCCTAGCACCAGCTCTCTTCAGCTCTGTGGCTACTGCCATTTTTGTTAGAATTTATTTATATTCTATAACTGAAACTTTGTAGCATTGAGTGGAGGCCTGGGCCCACCAGAGTGTCCAGAAAGTTTGGCTTCCTCTATCACTGGGGAAACCCAAGCCTCCCTCCTGCTCTCTCTGTGGCCATCTTGGTTGGAGTTAATTTGCATACTCACTCCTGATTGGCTGGTGGTCATGATTTGTGGTGTAGTAGAGGTATGGGCAATTAGCATATTACTCTTTTATTAGATAGGGTTCTTTCTATTGATGATTATCTAAAATGTTTTATTTTTATTAGTATCATAATATCATTTCTTTTTTTTTGTATTTTATTGATTTTTTACAGAGATGAAGGGAGAGGGATAGAGACTCAGAAACATCAATGAGAGAGAGACATCAATCAACTGCCTCCTGCACACCCCCTACTGGGGATGTGCCCACAACTAAGGTACATGCCCTTGACTGGAATTGAACGTGGGACCCTCCAGTCCGCAGACCAATGCTCCATCCACTGAGGCAAACCAGTTTTGGCATAATATCATTTCTTAATAGCTAACAAAATTCACCTTTATAGTGATTCAAACTAATATTCTTACATTTATGCTGGATTTTCTCAATTCACAGACTCACATGACAATGTATTTAAGTATATTAAACAAATTTGAGCTTAATAAAGTAAGATAACCTATAAATTGAAGAATCAATAAAATATTACAATCGAGCTGGGGACAGTGGTCTTGTTCTAATAAGGCACTATTCAAGGTGTGGGCACAATTATAAGCAAGATTAAAATAGCAGTTTTTAGATGAAACTAGAGCTAGAATGTAAAAGGAAACTGTTCACAGGAAAACAAACAGACAAAACAAAAAATAGGAAAATGATGTGAGAGATTCGATAAACTAGAAATCTAGTCCTAGGCTGTTAGTGATGCCTGCAAGTAAGGCATGGAGATAGGTGGCTGGTTGTATTCTGAGATCCTTTCATGTGAGTGCTTTTTTATAACCCAGAACAGGTCTGAAAGATACTTGAATAGCTTTCTCAGTGTATTGGAGACCTTCTGGTGTCTACTTGAATCAGTCAGCAAGGATGATGCTCCCTTAAATTTTTGTCTTTACATCTCTCCCAAGATTCAATTCTGGTGTGTTCTTAACCCTTATCCTGAACTCCACATTCTCCTCACATCTGGTTGCATATTAATTGTATATTCTAAACAAATGAGATGTTAACCCCTCATTTCTATGATTAATCTCTCATGCATACAAATACAACCAAATGCATTTTACAAACTTTGGAAGTCCTCATCTTTCTCTATACTTATATAAAATAGATGGGAAATTTTATACTTTGTGGAATGTCCAAATGCAATTACATTAGATCTGTGCTTGTCTGTAGTATATATTTATGTACAAGTTTCTATATTCCACACAAAATTTCAATTTATGAGACAGACTGCAAATAAGAATGCCTTATTTAAAAAAATAGATTAGATAAAATTATTTTAAATGTTATTCAATTATCTGAGCTTTCTTTATTATGTTAGCTATCATAGACAAGTGATTTCTTATTTTCCTGACTAGAGGCCCAGTGCACAAATTCATGCATGGGTGGGGGCCCATATGGCCAGCCCTGCCCCCAGTCAAAATTCTGGTAGAAAGGACAATTTGCATATTAGTTTTTTATTATATAGGATGATTTCCTTGTTAGCATACTTTTGGTATATTGTGTGTTTTTCTTTTTTAATTTATTCTTTGCTTTTTAAATATTATGACATTTATTAAAATACCTGTGGTGCCTGGCCAGTATGGTTCAGTGGTAGAGTGTCAACCCATGTACAAAGAGGTTGCCAGTTTGATTCCTGGTCAGGGCACATGCCTAGATTGCAAGTTCAATCCCCTATAAGGGACTTGAGGGAGGCAGCCAATGGCTGTTTCTCATTGATGTTTCTATCTCTCTATTGCTCTCCCTTCCTCTCTCTCTAAAAATAAACTAAAACATTTTTAAAAATTAAAGCAAAATACCTGTGGTATTAATAGTGGCTTTCCTTAAATCTGCAGATATTTTACATAATATGTCAGAAAGATTTTTTAAAAGCAAAAGGGAAGAAAGAAAACCAAAAGTGTCAGTTTCAAACAAGAAAAATTTTTTGTAGTACTATTAGATAGCTATTGCCTCATAATAAATATATTGTTTCCTAGAGGCCCAGTGCACAAAATATGTGCACGGGGGTGGAGGGTGGTCCCTCAGCCCAGCCTGCTTTCTCTCCAATCTGGGACCCCTTGAGGGATGTCTGACCACCTCTTTAGGCCCAAACCCAGTGGGTTGGACATCCCTCTCACAAAATAGACTGCTAGCTTCCAACCGCTCCCTGCCTCTGCCTGATTGCCCATAACTGCTTCTGCCTGCTAGTCTGATCACCCCCTAACCATTCCACTACCAGCCTGATTGATGCCTAACTGCTCCCCAGCCAGCCTAATTGCCCCTATCTGCCCTCCCCTGCTGGCCTGGTCATCCCTAACTATCCTCCCCTATCAGTCTGGTCACCCCCAACTGTCCTCCCCTGCTGGCCTGGTCACTTCTAACTACCTTCCCTTGCTGGTCTGGTCCTCCCCAACTGCCCTCCCCTGCAGGCCTGGTCACCCCCAACTGCCCTCTCCTGCTCACCTGGTCAATCCTAACTGCCCTCCCCTGCAGTAATGGCCCCCACAACTGCCCTACTCTGCAAGCCTGGTCACCTCAACTGCCCTCCCTTGCAGGCCTGGATCCCCCCAACTGCCCTCCCTTACTAGTCTGGTCTCTCCCAATTGTCCCCCTCTGCTGGCCTGGTCACTTCCAACTGCCCATAACTTCCCTCCCATGATGGCCATCTTGTGGTAGCCATCTTGTGTCCAGATGGGGGCAGCCATTTTTGACCACATAGGGAGCTTGTATCTTGGAGTGATGGTCAATTTGCATATTACTCTTCTATTAGATAGGATTTTTTAATTGAAAAAAAAGTATAATAGCAGTACAAATTTAACAACATTCATATCATTAGGGTAAAAGAAATATGGTCATCTTGAAGATGAATGATTTTGTTACTGTAACCTTTATGCTTAGATAGATATGATCTTAAACATTTATACAGAGTTACATGTTTAATGGATTGATGTGCCCAGTTATATGGACTTACACATAATTTCAAAGTCACTATTTTTTTCAATGTTATTGGTATTTCCAGAGAATCAGCTTTTCATTTTGAGTTAGTTTTTGTGAAGTGTAAGGTCATTTTCTATGTCCATATTTTTGGATGTGAATGTCGAGTTGTTCAGCACCATTTGTGAAGAGACTATCATTCTCCATTTTATTGTATTGGCTTCCTTGTAGGGATCTTTTTTTTCTGAATTCTGTTCTATTCCATTGATCTCTTTGTTATTTTGCCAATACCACATTGTCTTGATTACTATCACTTCATAATAAGTCTTGAAGTCAGGTAGTGTTAGTCTTCCATTTTGTTATTTTCTTTCAATATTATGTAGTCACTTCATTTTAAGTTATAAATTTGATCAGATTATGTGCCCCTGTTTAAACTCTAAATGATTTCCCATTGTTCTTCTAAATAAGCCCTGAGTCCTTTTATTGGTTTTTGATGTTGTATTATTTATGGTACACTTTTGTTCACCTAATACCAAATTCATTCACACTGCACATGAGTAAAGTGGCCCCTCTGTAGTAGCTCCAGAAAAGGTCAAACAGTAGGTTCTTTGCACCTATTAATTTGTCAACTTGAACCCTTTCTCCCCTCTACTGCCCACTAAATTCCTAGTAATTTTTTTTGTCACAGATTAATTGTGAAATTGATCTCACAAGATAAGCCTTCCTATGAGGGGAAAAAATAGGTTCACAGATATTTGTGTGGAAAGTAATATAATAATTAAAACAATAATTAATTAAAAATACAAGACTGTGTTTTGTGTACTTACAACTATAAACCTATATTTGCCCTATATTTCTCTAAACCATATTCTTATATTTCATCCATGGTACTTCCCATTTCACTATTGCAATTTTTAGCTATTTTTTTTTAATTTGAAAAATAACATATACCACCTCCACCAGACCATAATATTTTTGAAGGAGTGACTATCCTCTTGCCTCATTATAAAACAGTCTGACATTTCACATCTAGGTTATTAAATGCAGAACCTTTCCTGAATGTTTGACCTTGTTTTTCTTAGAGAAATATTCTGCCTCACATTTTCCATGGGAATAAATGAATCCTGTTATAATATGACACCCTGTAAATCCTGCCAGAGTTACAAAATTAAATATTATTTAATATTTAAATATTTTCAATGAGTTTTAGTTATTTTAGTTAATAACAAATGAAATAATGGTATAGCATTTGACATTTTTAAGGTTTCTATAGTTTTTTTTTAAATTTAATTTGTATATTTCATTTCAGCTTGGTAGTCTATCTCTTTCCATTAAACATATCAAAGCAAATAAATGTTCAATTTGGTAAGCCAATATTTATATTTATCCAGTATTTTCCAATCTAGCTATAATGTGCATATCTGAATTTGTTTAAATATTTTAATTTTTCCAGTATGCTTAACACTTAATAAGCCTTAATGCTTACCAATGTTACCAACTGTGGTAATTGGGAAAGCCTGCAGATATTTGGGGTTTTACAGCTGGGGTGGAAGTGCTACCAGCATCTGGTGGGTAGTCAGGGATACTCTTATAAATTACACAATACAGTTGAGATTGGTTTGGCTCAGTGGATAGAGCGTCGGCCTGCAGACTGAAAGGTCCCGGGTTCGATTCCCGTCAGGGGCATGTACCTTGCTTGTGGGCACATCTCCAGTGTGAGATGTGCAGGAGGCAGCTGATCAATGTCTCTCTCTCATCGATGTTTCTGACTTTCTATCCCTCTCCCTTCCTCTCTGTGAAAAATCAATAAAATATATTTTAAATTACACAATACACATATCAGCCCTTGTGTACACCCCAAGAAAGATTAATGCAGCTAAGAATAATAATATTTTAGAAACCTTGCTATATGCAGTCCAAACGAATTGGTTTTTTTTTTTTTTTACACAAATTTCAAGATAAAGAGAGAATGCTCATCAAAGATTTCTCTCAATTAACCAATTGGGAATAGGGATCAGATTGAAAGATGAAATCTATTTTTTAAATAAAACAATGTCTAAACATTTTTCTGATGTGTCAATCTGGATAAAAACATTCCATTTTGATATCACTTTTTGTATGCAGAGTCCAATTATCAATTTCCAGAGTAATTATATTCACTATCTAAATGCTTATCACATTTTGGCAATGGCATCTCTGATGCTTTATATAAATTTTACTTCCTTAAAGGAATTTTACCTCTTATACTCTAGCTGTCACTATACTCTCACGGCAATGTAGTTATTGATCTTTCTCACTGTTTCATTTTCAGTTTTGGGGAACCTACACCACAGAGCATTTGTTTCTGTTTCCAAGTGACATCGCTTTATGCCCTCCACCCTTCACTTATTTTTTATTTTTTGTAGACTTTCATTTGTTTCATGAATCTAAGTTGTATGTATTAAGGACAAGAACTAATATTATTATACAAATATATTGCAAAATGTATGCTATCATTTATTATGGCCATGATCCTTTTCAAAGAGGCTACATATATGTCTTTAGCCCTAGATGGTTCGGCTCAGTGGATAGAGTGTCAGCCTAGGGACTGAAGGATCCCAGGTTTGATTCTGGTCAAGGGCACATGCCTGGGTTTCAGTAGGGGGTGTGCAGGAGGCAGCTGATCAATGATTCTCATCATTGATATTTCTCTCTCTTCCTCTTCCTTCCTCTCTGAAGTCAATAAACACACACACACACACACACACACACACACACACACACGTCTTTAAAAAGCAAAACAATTTTGTTATCTTTTGAATGAACCCATTCTCCTGATTTAGAGTCAGAATAATTTTGAGAAATTCAAACTTTTATACAGATGGAATATAGATAAACCATTTTTCTTTGCAGATGAATGACTTAATATATTTTTTTCTTGACTCATTCAAATATATTGACTGACATATTTGAGAAATGCTGTGAGAGGGGACATGTTTCTATTGATTTATATTTTCTGGCAGGATCTGAATTCTTTATAAATGAAGATCTGTGTCTCTGATTGTTGTTTCTAGGTTCTATTGTTTTTTTATAGTCCTTTGAATTGATATCTTATCTTGGGAAGATTTCATTAGATTTATTCTAGTCAGAAGCTAGGTCTGTTTCTATTTGCTCAGCAAAATGGTTTCAATTTTGTGTTCTTTTTGTTATTATTCATGGGATCCTTTATAAAAATCTCCTTTGCATGCAAATTCCACTATTTTCCTTTGCCACTTGAAAATCTTTGAAAAAAATATGCACTCTAAAGCAATGACTGAATAATTAATTTTCTATATCCCTAAAGATGATCTGAGGGACACTTGATTATGTTTGTTATTTGTTTTTGTCATGAAATGTAAATGCTCAAGAACAATGTCACTAATTTTCTTTACTAACTGGTAAAATACCTAATTTTAGAGAATTTCCTAATAAAATTGTAAAGTAATTTCTATATCATAAGATATAGTAATCTAAACCCCTATAGCTGACTAGCTGAATTCATAATAAGCTTTGCTTTTCTTTTTTACAAAAATTCTACTTACTTCTTCAGCCAAAGACAAAGAAATCTAAACTGAATGTAAGTGGGATAACTAAATTTACAGACTACTTTAGGTTACATTATATTTGTGATTTCCCCTCTTAGATGCCTTTAAGTTCCTGATAAATTATTGGAAACTAGTGGCCTGGTGCATGAAATTCATGCTAGGGAGGGTGTTCCTCAGCCCAGCCTGCATTCTCTTTAATCTGGGACCCCTCGAAGGATGTTCTACTGCTGGTTTACAGGAATGGGCCTAAACCAGCAGTCAGACATTCCTCTCACAATCCAAGACTGCTGGCTCCAGCTGCTTACCTGCCTGCCTGCCTGATTGCCCCTAACCACTCTGCATGCTGGCCTTCTCACCCCCAAAAGCCCCCATCTGCCAGCCTGATAACCGCCAACTGCCCCTGTGTCAGCTTGCTCACACCCAACTGCCCCCACCCCGCCCTGCTGGCCTAATCACCCCCAACTGTCCCCCTGCTGGTCTGCTCACTCCAAACTGCCCCCATTCCTGCTATCCTGATCACCTCAAACTGACCCCCATTGACAGCCTTCTCATCCCCAACTGTCCCCCCTACTGGTCTGCTTACCCCCAATGACCCCTTCCATCCCAACCTGGCCTGATCATTCCCTAGCAACCCAAGGTCCAAGCCCTTTCTTTTTTTCTTTTTCTTTTTAGTTTTTTCTTTTTCTTTTTCTTTCTTTCTCTTTCTTTTTTTTTTTTTTTTTTAGTGCCTTTTTGAGCAGAGGCCAGGGCCAGCTGGAAGCAAGTATCTAGGATTTATTTATCTTCTATAATTGAAACTTTGTAGCCTTGAGTGGAGGCCAGAGCCAGCCAGGGTGGGTGGAAAAGTTGACTTCCTCTATAGCTGGTAGCAACCCAAGTCTCCTGCTTACTCCAGCTCTGTGGCCAGCTGCCATCTTGGTTGGGTTAATTTGCACACTTGCTCCTGATTGGCTAGTGGGCATGGCTTGAGGGCATAGCAGAGTGACAGTCAATTTGCATGTTTCTCTTTTATTAGTGTAGATAATAATAGAACTATTAAAACATGATAAGAAAATTACTGATCTCTGAGTAGTTTTACAAGAATATCACCCAAGTCTTATGAAATGTCCCAAATTTATCAATAGATATGAGCCTTAGAAAATTTTGTAGTTGATATATAAGCCATAGGATATTAGAAATATTCACCCTCTAGATACTGTTCATATTGATAATAATATGCCTATTTGTGACAATGCAGAGATATTCAAAGTAAGGAGGATTAAAGGGCTTTTTTGTTTATATTTCAACACATTGTTAGGAAATTGATTTTGGAATAGACATAAAAAATATAACTTTTAGCTGAAATCGGTTTGGCTCAGTGGATAGAGCATCAGTCTGCGGACTGAAAGGTCCCAGGTTCGATTCCGGTCAAGGGCATGTATCCTGGTTGCAGGCACACCCCTAGTAGGAGGTGTGCAGAAGGCGGCTGATAGATCTCTCTCTCTCATCGATGTTTCTAACTCTCTATCCCTCTCCCTTCCTCTCTGTAAAAAAAATCAATAAGATATATATATATATATAAATATATATAACTTTTAAAACAATCTTTATAGTTGCCATTAAATTCTAAGCAATATAGACTGACATGTGTCTATATATATATACTCCTCATTTCATAGCATATCTTTCCTTAAAGACAGACTTACTAAGTTGTGAACAAGCTACTAACTTCACTTTCTTTTTTCATTCAGAATGCAGTGATTAATTAGGAAAATGATTCTTTATCTTCTGTGAATAATATTAATTTTGAAAATGTAACCTTCAATTTCATTTTTAGTTGTGACATGAAAAAGGCATCAGAGATTAATTCTCCCACTTATAATTGAAATAACTTCATATGTATCTTTCAAAACTTTGGTTATGTGATACATATAAACCAAAAATGACACATGATTTTTACATGTATTATAGCCTTCACATTATGCTTATTTACTAAACACATATTTATTATGTATTTACTAGGTCTGACACATCACCAAACTATTGTCTTACCTGTTTTTAAATTCATTATTTCTGATATATTTTTGGTGATAATTACAAATGTTCAAAACAGGATGGCACTCTTCCTTAAATAAAAATATTTTATTTTGCATGAGGTTTTTATCCTCCTTTTGGCTCAATCCTTCCCTCCCTCAAACCCCCGCCCTCAGTAGCTGTCAGCCGTCTCTCTGTGAGGATCTCTATTTTGCCTATTCATTTTGTTCATTATATTCCATATATGAGTGAAAGTATATAATCCTTGTCTTTCTTGACTAGCTCATTTCATTTAGCACAATAATCTCCAGTTTGCAAAATATAAGATTTCCTTCCTTTTGACAACCCAGTAGTTTCCCATTATGCAATTGTATAATAGATTTTTTATTCACTCATCCACTGATGGATACTTGGGCTGCTTCCAGATTTTGGCAATTGTAAATAATGCTTCAATGAATATAGGGTTGCATATATTGGAATTAGTGTTTTCACCATTTTTTTTCTAGAATCTGATGGCTTAGAGATTAAATATAGATATCTAGTTGTAAGGGTGTTTAAAATATATTCCCTAATGTAGGTTCCATTCTAAGCTATCACTAATAGTTCAGATTGGCATCTTTGTATGTATTCACTGGTAAGTTAATCCTAGGTTGTTAGGTAATAGAGCAGAAGCATATAAGCCCAAGAGAACATAATGATGATAGAGAACATAATTATGCTGATGTTCTGCATTCTACTGAAGGGTCAACAAGTAGCATTGTACTTAAAAAGTCCTTAATAAATATTTTTTGAATAAGTAGCTGTCTGAAGGAATGGATTTTTGTTAAATTCAAAGCTATGTATATGCTTAATAGATGTTTATTATTTGAGGGATTCCCGACTGCCCATTTGGGCTGGATCAGGCCTAAATGGGCAGTCAGACATTCCTCTCACAATCTAAAACTGCTAGCTCCCAACTGCTCACCTGCCTGCCTTCCTGATTGTCCCTAACCACTTCTACCTGCCAGCCTGAACACTCCCTAACCACTCCCCTGCCAGCCAGATTGATGCCTAACTGCTCCCTTGCCAGTCTGTTTGCCCCTAACTGCCCTACCCTGAGGGCCTGGTCACCCCCAACTTCCCTCCTTTGCCATCTTGGTCACCCCTAACTGCTCTCCGCTGCAGGTTTGATAACCCCCAACTGTCCTCCCTTGCAGGCCTGGTCCCTTCCAACTGCCCACCCCTGCTGTCCATCTTGTGATGGCAATCTTGTGTCCAGATGGGGGTAGGAACTTGTGACCACATGGAGGCAGACATCTGTGTGTTGGAGTGATGGTCAATCTGCATATTACTCTTTTATTAGATAAAATAGAAGCCTACTGTATGGGTGAGGGCCAGCTGGTTTGCCCTGAAGAGAATCCTGGATCAGCGTGTGTGTTCCCTTGGGGTGTAGGATGGCCTGGGTGAGGGGCCTGTGGTGGTTTGCAGGCTGGTCATGCCCCCCAGCAACCCAAGTGGAGGCCATGGTATCTGGGATTTATTTATCTTCTACAATTGAAACTTTGTAGCCTGGAGCAGAGCCAAGCCTTCTGCTCACACAGCCATTGATACTTTGTTGCCTTAATCTCAGCAGGCCAGGCTTTGGGAAAAGCTTGGCTTCCTCCATAACCAGGGGCAACTCAAGCCTCTCTCCTGCTCTCTCTGTGGCTGTAGCCATCGTTGTTGGGTTAATTTGCATACTCCTCTGATTGGCTGGTAGGCATGGCTGGTGGGTGTGGCTTATGAGTGTTACAGAGTTATGGTCAATTTGCATATTACTCTCTTATTAGATAGGATAATGAATGTTTGCATATCATTTTTGTACAAATTTAGAGTAAAGTGTTCTGTCCCAGAATTTTTGACATTTAGGGGCAGTCATTCTTTACCATGAGGGTTAGCCTCTAGTTTGCAGAATGTTTAGCAATATCTCTGGCTTTTACTCAGTAGATACCAATAGCACTTTCCCTTTTCCAGTTGTAGGAATAAAAATGTGCAGACAATATTAAGAAATATCTCTGAGAGGGAAAACCTGCATCCAGGTGAATACTACTGATCTGGATGATTCCTCATTAATTTTCATAACTATGACAAAATATGAAGTTAAGAAGAAGATACTTCTAATTTTTTTACTTTTTCAAAATGTAATAGAATTTATTTCTAACCATAAGTTATTTTTAGATTTTCTTATTATTAAGCATCAGTTGGACAGCTTTTTTAAATGTATATTTTCTTTTAGTTGATCCATAAGTAAAAGATGAAATAAGCTGATTATAATATGCTTCTTCATAATTACTTAATGAACCTGTTTGTCTATGCAAAAGGAAGCTAATATTCCACAATACTTCTCCATTTGGCATATTTTTAAATTATAAAAATTTTACCCACTTTAATTTAGCAACTCCACATCAATTCCATGCTTAATTTGGTTTCAGTGGCTTGAAAATATATGGCCTAGTTTTGTTAAGAAATGTATTATTTTATTTATTTATTTATTTTTTAATATATTTTATTGATTTTTCACAGAGAGGAAGGGAGAGGGATAGAAAGTCAGAAACATCGATGAGAGAGAGACATCGATCCGCCGCCTCCTGCACACCCCACACTGGAGATGTGCCCTCAAGCAAGGTACATGCCTCCAACCGGAACCGAACCCGGGACCTTTCAGTCTGCAGGCCGACGCTCTATCCACTCACTGAGCCAAACTGGTTTCAGCAAGAAATGTGTTATTATTTCTACCTCTTACCCTTACCTCACTCATTCAGATAGCAACTATGCTTTTTTATTTATATGCTTACATTATAAGAATAATGCAAATTAAACTAACATTTTTAATATCTGTCGCTTAAGTAGAATTTTGTGTAATGAGAGTATAGATAATGGTCTTAAAATCATACCTTTTAAATGATTTTTGAGTGCTTTAGACAAAAAAAAATATATCACATGCTTAGATTGTTTTGTGTATAGTGATGCTCAGTTGTATGGCTGGTCTAGGAGTTTGAAAACAAACTCTTGTCCCATTCTATAGCAGAAAGTCCAGGACTGTGGAAACCAGAGGTGGAGACACTGCTCTGGTGAGCCAAAATTTCAGAATAAAGCCTAACCTCATGCCTGCACATTTATATGGTAGACCTAGTCACTATAGATTAATTTACATTTTATTTAAATATTTAAAGTAAATATTTTTAATTGAATAGAGTCTTGTAGTATATATAGTTTCTTAGGTCTTCCATCTTTCACTCAGCATAAATATTTTGAGATTCACTCAGTTGATAGCATGTTTCAAATATTTATACCTTTTAATGGATGGGTAGTGAGTGTTTCATTGAATGGACATATTAGTTTGTTTATTCATTCACTTGTTCTGTGAATATCACAAACACAACAGGAAATGAGAAAGTGACACAGAATAATCTATGGAAAAGCCTTTCTTACACTGGTGAGTTTTGTCCTCTTGACAACTTGCATAGCCTTTATTTTAAACCAACAATTACATTTAAGAGTTATTATCATGACAATCATGCAGAAAATTCCCAGATTAAATTGAGCTCCTTAAAACAATTCTGCCACCCTGTGAGTCAAGACTAAGTCACTCAAAGGGCATAAACTTTGGGGCCAAGACCATAAAGGAATGTGGTTTTGATTGGAGAATCAGGGGATTCAGAGACTGAAATAGATGCTATCAATAAAGATGACCTCGCTGTACCGTGGGAACACCAAAAACATTGACAATTCATTTTGTGAGCCTTGAGCAGCTTTCACAGTTAACCTTGCTTGATGTAGCTGCTATCTCCTATGTCTGCTGATCCCTCACTTCCTTTCGAGCTCTGACTCCACTTATTTAAGGAGAAAATAATTGATTGTGGCTGAAGTCTGCCTTCAAAAGGCAATATGCATTTGTGAAGTAATTCAGGGAGGAGAAAGTCTTAAACCTTTATGGCTCTTCTGAGTACTGGCACCCAAATACCATCTATTTGATTCTTCGGTGGTGGGACCAGCTGTATGTAGGTGATTAAATTAAGGCATGGTTTGCAATAGTGGAGAAACTAATGCAGCTGTGTGGGACCAGCTCATCTCTTCTAATAAAGAGGGAATATGCAAATTGACCATCACAGCATCACAAAGGTGGTAGCGCCCACAGTGGAGGCTGAGTTCCCGTAATGAGCCTTTAGGAGCAATCAGCAGGGACCTGACGCTGCATGGTGCTGGGCCAGGGCAGGGGACCTGAGGCTGCACCCCCTGCCCAGTGGGGATTGACAAGGGACCTGAGGCCACACCCCAGTCCTGACATCAATCCAAGAGACCTGAGGCCTTCCCCCCCCACCCCCAGCACAAGGCTGGGGATCTTAGGCCACACCCCCTTCCCAGCAGGGCTTGACAGGAAACCTCAGGCCATGCTCCCACCTGATGTGGCTTAACAGGGGACCTCAGGCCATGCCCTCCACCTGGCACAGCTTGACAGGATCCTCAAGGCACACCCCCTACTCTGGTGCCAGGCTAGATGACTTAAAGCTGCACTCCACTGCCCCAGGGGACCTGCGGGTGCACTGGGGGACCTAAGACTGGGCCCTCCACCCAGCACGGCTTGATAGGGGCCCTGAGGCTACACCCCCCAACCCTGCAGGGCTTGACGGGGACACTGAGGCTGTACCCCTTGCCTGACACTGGGCCAAGGGACCTGAGGCTGCACCCCCTGTCCAGTGGGGCTTGACAGGAGTGGGGCTGGCTGGGTCTGGATCTCACACAATGGGGGAGGGACTACCTGGGTCTGGGTCTCCTGCAATTTTGAGGTGCCTCAGGTGGATGGAGACTTGACTCTGGGACTCATGCCACACCCCAGACTTTGACAGGAGGAAGATTTTCATATACATTTTACTAATTTTATTTCATCCCTGACACTTCTATTATAGAGAAAGGACAATATTAAAATATTTCCTCTAATTAATACCTTTTAAGGTGCGAAAATTTTGTGCACTGGGCCACTAGATACCATATAATTATGATCACATGCACTGAATATATAATTGATATTGATGTTTTACATACCTATACTGTGGATTAAGCCATTCTCCCTATCAGAAAGAATTGCATATAGAGAAGTTCTAAACCTTTGAGACCCCACAATCCTAATTGCCTCTTTTAACTACACGTCTCTATGACTGATGATTTCTGTCAACTGGAGTCACTGGTAAAAGGAGACAGCCCCCAACCAGAGGTATACCTTGAGGTGGATTCGTCACCTTCCTGATACGAATACTAGGTACACCTTTGGAAACACAGTTTGCTGCTGGCTTTTTCAAAACTGAAGTCCTTGCCTGTAGAGACCTTGTGGTTCTCTGACTTGATATTTTCTTTGAGGCTTGGCTGCAGTGGTCAGTTCAATTCAAAGACTACTTGCCAAGTGGAAATTATATACTCAAGAATGAAGTTGGTGTGAACTACAGGGACATCTCAGTTTTACATGAAGAAGTGGCAACTTCCCCTTCACAGAAAATGCTATTCCTTATTCTGTCAATGGGAGCAAAGCCACCAGCTCAACTGGACTTCAAATTCACAGAGATTCCCTTCAATGCAGGAGCGTGATTCACTGATGGTTTGGCTAAACTTTTTTTTAAAATATATTTTATTGATTTTTTACAGAGAGGAAGGGAGAGGGATAGAAAACTAGAAACATCAATAAGAGAGAAATATCGAACAGCTGCCTCCTGCACACCCCCAACTGGTGATGCGCCCATAACCAAGGTACATGCTCTTGACCAGAATCGAACCTGGAACCCTTCAGTCCGCAGGCTGATGCTCTATCCACTGAGCCAAACTGGTTTTGGCTTGGCTAAACTTTTTATCAATGAAGTCCACAGGGCAGCTCTGGCTGCTCCACCTCAGCAACAGCTATGCAGAGACAGAATGACTGCAATTGCTCTGCCAAGTGGACAAACTGTTACCATTCTCAAACAAGCTCACACTCCTCTCAGTGGAGCCTATTACATATATTTATCCTGTATAAACAATATATTTATATTACCTTTATTCTCCATAATAAAGCATACAGTTTAAATATTTAATATTTATTATTTATTCTCATTATAAAACATTATATCTAGAGATAGACACATACATAATCATTAAAAGTCGAGATATCTGTGCTTCCTTCTCTGTACATTTCACTCTTATAGATACACTCCCTCCAAATAGACCTTAATTTTATTTTATTTTTTCTGTTATTAACACTACTGTAGGAATCCTCATCTCTGTCTTTGTCCCCCTTCACCCATTCCCCATTCCCCACTTTGACCTTTACACATTGTTGTCTGTGTCCAGGTGCTATACATATATGACTATATGTTCTTTGATTAATTTATTTCAGTCCCTTCCCCTCCTGTCTGAGATCTGACAGTCTGTTCATTATATTCATGCCTCTGGCCTTATTTTGTTTATCAGTTTATTTTGTTCATTAGATTCCACAGATAAGTGAGGTCATATGGTATTTGTCATATTTTTAATGTCCCTGGGGCTTTTTCCAATAGTTGAACTGTTTGGTATGTCCCTTGGGAGACTACCAGTTGACAGATAAAAGTAACCCTCTTTGGGACATTCATGTCAGCCTTCATGTAAAGGCAATTATCTGAGCAGATGAAATGTAAACTGACTATTCAGTGAGCCTCCTTATCCTCGAATTTCACTGATTCACCATCCAGGTCTTGTTGCTGACTGGATCCTTTATATATGCAGCATGGGAAGAAATCTCTTGTCATGAACTAGAATCCAAGTAAAGCATTCTCTTTCTGAGGCAGAGGTTACCTGAGCTAGACTGGGACTCTTGACAGAAGTTGACACATTTGTCTAATTGTGTGGATGGCTACATTGTAAGAGACATGGCCTTTGCCTCTTCTTTGCTATTGCCAACATCAACCTTTTACTTCTTATTTGGGGCTAATTATGGGGACTTAATGTTGTTGACATTTTTTCAAGTTAAATATTGATGTTGCAATCCAATCAGCTGATTTCAGGATCACAATCATGATATTTGAGATTAATCTATGTCATTCTTTTAGATTTCTATGCTATTTGAAGTCTGATAATGGTATCTCTCAACAATGGCCTTACAGAAAAGGTGAACCATCTGTATAATCCACAGGCATTTATTAAATACTAAAACATTTTCATGAAAAATTGACCCCAAAATATTTCTGACTCTACCTCCTTCACCGTCTTGTAATTCACACACCTTAGAAAGGCATTTTGGTCAATAAGTATAGCTGTACTCCAAGAAAGAATCATCTTTACTTGGCCAATTTCTGGATTATGAGCAGCATGAAATAGTTGGAAGGCTATAAAAAGCTATTTTGAAAATTTGGAATTCCGTCATGACATATTGCTTCTTTATTTCCTTAACAATACTCCGCGTGACAGTGTGGCCAAAGGGAGACCTAGGGAACTAAAATTAAACCTGCCTCAACCATCTGGATTTTCTTGTTGGGTTAACATGGTCATAGATCATAAAGATAGTTACCATTTGATTTAGTACCCTGCCCACCAAAATCACCTTCAATTGCCTATGTTGGTCAAGTGTGAAACATAATCAGTTTCTGTTAGTTTTATAAAAATAGCCTTACCCTTCTTGCATCTGACTCTTTACCAAAGATCTGGATGTGAACAGGAAGGTGGTGTTACAAGAATGGTGCAGACCCAAGTTTTGGTAATTTAAGAAGAGAACCAATACTCTAGTCTACATGGAAAGGAGGAAATTAATGGTCGTTATTCAGACTCACTCTTGAAATCTTCATGAAGGAAAACATCTGGTGTGTTTCTCCCAAATAGTTCCAAGCAGCTTAAATTCATCTGACTTCGCTTTTTTATCCCTCCCCAGAGAATACTGAACAAGAATTGATTTCCATTCTTCTTAATCTTACTGAGAAGGCTATCAGAAACATCAGAGAATGTCCCCTATTGCATCACCAACTACACAATATACCTGTTAATACCTCCAGGTAGCCTGTACATTCCCATAGATGTCACTTAGAAATTCGATGGGGTGGATGAATGTCATTCATCAGTTTTCATGGACAAATGTCCTCAGGTTATTACTCCAAAATCGAAAACTAGACTTATTTTTTAAAAAGTGAATTCGAAAGTACAAGTTTTAAAGCACTCCATAAGGCTAATGATAGTACTGGCAACCTTTGTCTCCTCAATGACATATGTCCCACTTGAAAGAGGGTAATTATTTTAAACAAACCTCTCTTTACAAGGCCAACATATGCACCCTCAGGGTTATTCATTGTGTCAAAGCCACATGTTAACTTACCTCCCTCCTGAAAATATAGAGATGGATATCTTAGAGGTGATCATAAGACACCATCAACGATTTAAGAAAACTATCAGTGAATTATGCCACACTGATCAATCATGCAAATGACTCTCATCTAATCCGAGGCTTGGTTAATTGGATAAGCTTCTTGGAGAAATAACTGACTCCTTATTTAAGGCAGTTATCTTTACAATGTTAAACATCCAATTAGAAAAGGTGCTGTGAACTTTGTCCTTAATTTTAGTTAAAGTAATCAGTAACAGTTGGCCCTAGAAGGCATTTGGATCAGTCTCAGCTTATTGGTGAGGGTCAATGTAGTTGTTTGGGTTGTCCTAGAAGTTGTCCTTGAGGGTCAAGGCAGAGTATGCACAATTACTACTACACATTAATGTACCTGGATCAATACTTTGGCCCTAGTATAAAGGTCAATATGGAAATGTAGGGAGAATTCCACTTGGGTTTGCAAGCTAGTCCTTGAGAGTTTTTGTGATTTGTTTAGCTGATTGGTTTTGCAGTCCTGAGGGACATGATTGAAGTCAATTATGCAAGATGGCCTCATTCTTCTTTTAGAGTCCTTTTGATAGTAGCATTGACTAAATGTTGAAATAGAGAAATTAAACATATTTGGTTCCAGGGTTTTTGTCAGATTAATAAGAACAGCTCATGGAGCATGCACACGGAGACATTTGCCAGAAGCCAAGACAGTATAGAAATAAATGATTATATTCTTGGTAGGAAATTCTCCGTGGTTATCTACCATTTTGACATGTTTTCTGAGCACAGGCACTGAATGCTTTGTTCTGAATTATTTTTGAAGGATGTATGTATAAGTCACAGCCCTGTAAGATAGAGTAAGGTTTCTCTCTAGAGCAAAGTCCATGTTTTCTTTCATCTTTGGAAGATAAAAGTAGTGCATTCCTTTAGAAGAAAGGGCAAGTATGCTTACTGTTCAATAGAATAAAGATAATGTCTTTCTGTAGAGTATACATGTTTATTGTCTGTTATAAAGTACTAGAGGCCTAGTGCATGAATTCATGCACCAGTGGGGTCCTTCTGCTTGCCTGAGGGATTTGGATTGAAACCGGCTCTCTCTGACATCCCCCGAAGGGTCCCAGATTGTGAGAGGGTGCAGGCCAGGCTGAGGGACCTCATCTATGCACAATTGGGGCCAGGGAGAAATGCAAGAGGTTGGCCAGCCAGGTAGGGACCTTGAGAGGGTCCCAGGGTGTGTCCGGTCCATCTCGCTCAGTCGCGATTGGCCCGACCCCAGCAACAAGCTCACCTACCAGTACGAGTGTCTCTCTCCTGGTGGTTAGTGCATATCATAGTGATTAGCTGACCAGTCAACTATCTGCCCAATGGTGGTCAGTGCATGTCTAAGTGAGTGGTTGAGCAGCCTTAGCATATCATTAGCATATTATGCTTTGATTGGTTGAATGGCCAACCAGTTGACTGGACATTTAGCATATTAGGCTCTTATTATATAGGATTTAGGCTCCCTAAGTTCAGAGTTCTTCAACTTTAATTCCACTTCAGATGTCACCTAATTCCCTTTATGTTACCCTTTGGGTTTTAGAGTTTGGAGATCCAGAGGAAAATAATGCTGATACTCTGGCTACTTCTATTGCTATGAGCAATAAACTTTTCTTTATCTCTGACACACTATTTTTATGTCTTTTGTCTGGATGCATGAAACTATAGTGTGCTAGGGTGCTAATGTTTTAGCTTTCGACATGGATAAAATCTTAGTCACTTCGCAGCTCATGTCACTGTTTCTGGTCTTTTCTTATATGTGCTACTATTGACATGCCTCAGTAAATTGGAGAAATGTTGCCTAAGTCTTAATATGTAGGTTATAAACCATAAAAATAGATTAATTAAAAAATAAAGGAGTTTTTTCTACTCTCAAAATGAATAAAAAAAGAAACATCAGGGATATTGTTTGGGGTTATGACTAAATACTACTTAGATCCTTGAACTAGAACACAGTAGCTTGCTAAGCTAAGATCCAGGATGCAAGATGGTATATGTAAACTGTAATATTTACAGGAGGAATCCTGTGAAAGAAAGTTCTTGAAAACAAGTCATACAGTTAAGTTTTATATATAATGTGGTGGAGAATAGTATAGTAAATAAAGCTGAATAAATTGCCTATGTCTATGCCAATAACCTTGAGTAATGCACATCCACTTGTGTTGTATGAGAACACCATTAAAGTTCTAATACCCCTATTTCTCATAATTTTAAAGATCTATTTGGTTTATCCAAGAAGAATAGCATGAACACTAGAAGAATGCAGAGCATATGTACTTGGAAACCAAAGACTGTATATATATTTGGAAACTAATGACATGAGCAACAGATGTATATCTGATAACACAAATTAGAGCCCAACAGCCCAGAATGGACAGAGCAAATTATAAACCAGGAGTACAATGACCCTCTTATGATAGAATACCTTCAGTTATAAGCTTTTGAACATAAATCTATGATATGAAGATGCAGTGGTTGCTTCTTTCCTTTTGTTATTTACTATGGGTATCTGACTTAGATGTATCTGCCTTGGGATATCCCTCTACCCCATTTGTGTAAAGCCTATTCTAGCAATAAATTCCATCAAATGTAACCATGTTATTTGTTGATTCACTCCTGAAAATTCATGAAGCCACATTCATTTCATTTTTTTTATTTAACATAAAGCCTCAGCTTAAATAATTATTCAGCTATTTACCATAGAGATGTCTTGAATTTAAGATTTATTTCTCATTTTTATTTCATCAAAGTAGGCTCAGAAATCTCTTTGTTTCAGATGAACTTTTGGTACTAGCTAGGTATTTGAAAACCAAAATTGGGAATTTTAGTGATTAAATCAACATTTTGTAATGTGAATGAAATGTTTAAATATGCATATTAATGAGTGTGATTTTATAAGCACACATAGAAAGGAAGAAATGCCTCTCAATTACTACATTTTATCAGTAAAGGGTCTTATTTTTTAGAAACAATGACAAAAAAAACTGGCTAACTTGTCAAAAGGGAGAGTTTTTTGAATTGCTATCAGTGAATACCTCATGAAGCTTAGAATGCCATAGTGAGAAAATTTCTACAAACCAGGTTGTTTAGGAGAGTCAAACAGTAAGATCCATAGCACTTTGACATTCACGGGATATTCTTGTCAGGCTCCATGTGTACAATTGGTGTAATATTTTAATATACTTAGCTTACAATTATTTTGAAAAATATTTAGGACTGTGTCCCACACATAGTAATCATTCAATACATGTTAAACTCTATTTATTTATATTGTCAATGGGCATTTTTATAAGCAATACTGCTGTGGGAATGTCTTACTTTCACTGAAGTCCTAGAAAGAAAAATAAAATGAATTTAAGACTCAATAAATTATAAAATAAGTTTTATTTTATGGTGCTTAAATTGTGTTGTCAAAAGATATATTTCTAACATTGTATAGTTATAATGATAACAATAATCTATAATAGCCTAGGGCAGTGGTCAGCAAACTCATTTGTAAGCAGAGCGGCAAACCACAGCTAACGAGCAGCATATGGCTCATGAGCCGCAGTTTGCCGACCACTGGCCTAGGGCCATCAAGACCTAAACGACCAGATGGACAACTGGTCATCAGGAAGTACATAGAGCACCTCTTGTCCCTCCCCTGTGGCTCACAGGCTTCTATCACTGTAAGGCTGGTGGTTGGCAGGTGAGGTGATGGGACGAGGAGTGTGAAGGGGGCGAGGCAGGTGCAGTGAAGTTGTTAGCCTTTGGCCCGGGGCTGGGCTGGAGTCCTAACAACCTCACCTCTACCGCAGCATCTGAAGAACAGGCCCAGAGAGAGGCCTGGAAAGAAAGGCAGGGCCTGATCAACAGCCTCTATGGCTGCTGGTAAGGCCCAGAGAGAGTCAGAGGCAGGGCCTAATCCACAGGAGCCACAGAGACTGCGGAGCAAAGCCCAGAGATTGACTCAAAGAGAGAGGCAAGACCTGATCTGCAGCTGCTGCAACGGCTACCAAAGGCCTGGAGAAAGAGAGAGATGGGCTCTGATCAGCAGCACCATGGCTGCTGGTGAGGCCCAGAGAGAGAGAGAGGCAGGGCCTGATCAGCAGCTGCTATAGAGGCTGTGGTTCAGGCCTGGAGATAGGCCCAGAGAGAGAGACAGCTGTTAGCTGGGTGTTCTGGATTTCCCAGAAGAGCCAATAGCTGCCTAGGAGGCAGAGCTTTTGACACTGACTAGCATAGAAACCAACCAAACAGAACCTAATCTGGATGAACTGCAAAGGCAGAACCTAAGGTGGGGGCTGAGGAGGGATTTTAAGGGCAACAGATATTTGGTATAAGATGTATAAAAGCAGTTTAATTTTTTAATAACAGGTTTGGCAGTAGAGTGCATAGAACTGCTATCAGTCTAGATATAGGCCCAGAGAGAGGCCTGGAAAGAGAAGCAGGGCCTGATCAGCATCCTCTACAGCTGCTAATAAGGCCCAGAGAGAGACAGAGGCAGGGCCTGATCTGTATTTTTGTCTGAAAAGAGCATCTCCTCCTGCTGAAAAAGGCTCCCCCTGCATTTAAGCAATCCTATTCTACATAATCTATCTATACTAATAATAGGGTAATATCTTAATTAGACCTGGTTGATGGGCCATCTTCCAGATGTGCAACTTCCTTCAGGACAAAGCCATGGTAGTGGGGGCCAAGGCAGAGGAAGTTAGGGACAATCAGACTGGCAGGGGAAGGGTGTTGAGGGTGAGATCAGGACTTCAGGAGAGGGCAGTTGGGGGTGACTAGGCTGGCTGGGGAGGGCAGTTAGGTTGTGATCAGGCAGGAGGGGAGAACAGTTAAGGGCAATCAGGTCAGCCAGGGGAGAGCAGTTATAAGTGATAATACTGGTAGGGAATAGCAGTTAGGGGCAATAAGGCCAGCAGGGGAACAGTTAGGGGTGATTAGGTAGACAGGCAGAGGCAGTTAGGGGCAATCAGGCAGGCAGGCAAAGAGGTTAGGAGTGATCAGGCAGGCAGAGAGGTTAGGGGTGATCAGGCAGGCGGGCAGGTTAGTTGTTAGGAGCTAGTGGTCCCAGATTGCAAGAGAGATGTATGACTGTCAATTTAGGTCGAAGCCTGTGGGATTGGGCCTAAACCAGTAGTTGGACATCCCCCAAGGGGGTCCCTGATTGGACAGGTTGCAGGCTGGGCTGAGGGAACCACCTCCACAGTGGTGCACAAATTTTGTGCACCAGGCCTCTAGTAACTAAATAAAAGATATCAGGTTGGCGAAAACTACATTTAGTTAACATGACCCATTTGGTCACCTTGTTTGAGACTATTAGGACCTGACTGAAAATGGACATAAAACAGGTCCAGGATGCCTGTTACTACTTGAGCCAAATTAAGCATGGACATGGTTAAATCTTATATGAACACTTATTCCAATAGCAAATTTAATTATCTTATAATAAAACTGTTACTATGTGTTTTTAAAATTCTTATCTGAGGATTTTTTTCCCATTGATTTTCAGAGAGTGAAAGGAGAAGGGGGAGAGAGGGAGAGAGAGAGGGAAGGAGGAGGAGAGAAAATAGGAAAGGAGAAGAGAGGAGAGGAGAGGAGAAGAGAGGAGAAGAGAGGAGAAAAGAGAAGAGGAGAGGAGAGGAGAGGAGAGGGAAACATTCATGTGGGAGAGATACATTGATTGATTGCCTCTCATACAAAAGAATAGAATCTGCAACCTGGGTACATGCCCTTGACTCAGAATCAAACCTGTGACAATTGGGAGCTTGGGTTGATGTTCTAACTACTGCCAATAATTTGACTTTATCTGAAACATAAGAAACCAATTTCAGTGATAAGAAGAACTCTTTTCAGAATATGTGTTAAATATTTAACACAATTTAAATATTTATTTAAATTTCTTGAATAATTTTTTGAAACATTTGTTTATTTGACTATACTTTGGTAAAACTGTATCATATGTCTTTACTACAGAAATATTCTCTCTCTAGTATAGTTTATATAGGAAGGGAATTAATGTTTTTATTTAATTATAGCAAAATAACACCTTAACTGCTTTACTATTTTAGTGTGCTTCTATGTTTCAAAGGAGTGTATTTTATATTTTAGTACTTAGAATGTGAATCTTTAAAGGGCTTATTTGTTAAACTTTTGTGACATATGTGGAATTTGTTGTTTTTTTCTGGTTAAGAACACAAAAATATTTATCTTTTAAATTGTTCTTTTCTTTCATAGTTATTCATTTAAATGAGTTCATTTGCAATATTACATTATATCACAATATGCTATATTTACATAATTTAATTTTAATTTAGAGCTTCTTTAGTAAACTTCTAAAACATATTTTTGAAGCTTTATTATGGGATAGGTTGTTCCTCAATTATGATGGTGTTTATTCATTTGAAGAGTAAGGTTTGTGATTTTCAATATTGAATCTAGTTCTGAAAATCTGATAATCCAGGCACAACAGATTCAGAACAGGTCAATGTCATAAAAATTCCTGTTTAAACTGAAATTACTTTAATTAATTTTTTTTCTTATTTAATAAAAACTCATCTCAATTTATTAAACTCAGTGTGTACAAAATTGCAAGAAAAAACAACAAATTGTGCTCTCTAAAACTTGACAAACTTTCTGTAAAGGGCCAGAGAGTAAGTATTTCAGGCTTTCCTATGCCAAATAGTCTCTGTCACACCTGCTTACCTCTGCCACTTTAATACCAAAGTAGCATAAATAATAAATTAAGAAATAGGTGGCTATGTTGCAGGAAAATTTTATTTGTGAAACGAGGAGAAAATACTTGGCCTGCCAGAGTGTGCTAATAAATGCTTCTCTTTAAAAAAAAACAACTATCTAATAAAAGAGTAATATGCAAATTAACCATCACTTCATTACACCCACAATCCATACCTACCAGCCTATCAGGAGTGAGTATGCAAATTACCCCAACCAAGATGACTGCCACATCTGAGAGAGAAGGAAGGAATCTTGGGTTTCCTCAGCAATGGAGAAAGCCATGTTTTCCACACACCTTGGCTGTCTGAGAGCTTCACTCCAGGCTACAAAGTCTAATTATAGAAGATAAATAAATCCCAAGAAAAATGGCAGCAGCCACAGAGCTGGAGAGAGCAGGAGGCTAAGGTTGCTCCTTGGCGATGGAGGAAGCCAAGCTTTCCACACACCCTGGCCTGCCTTGGCCTTTGCTTAAGGTTACAAACTTTTAATTATAGAAGATAAATAAATCCCAACAGATATGGTGATTGCCACAGAGCAAGCAGGAGGCTTGGCTCCACTCCAGGCTACAAAGTTTTAATTGTAGAAGATAAATAAATCACAGATACCAGGGCCTCAGTTTGTGTCACCAGGGAGAGTGGCCAGCCTGCAAATCACCACAGGCCCCTTGCCCAGGCCGCCCCAAGTCCCAAGATAACCCCCACCCTGATTCGGGACATGCTTTAGGCCAAACCAGCTGGCCCATACCCATGCACCAGGTCTCTATACTATCTAATAAAAGGGTAATATGCAGATCGACCATCACCCCAACACAAAAGATCCTACCCCCGTGGTCAAAGATCCTGCCCCCATGTGGACACAAGATGGCCACCACAATATAGCCATCAGGGAGGGCAGTTGGGAGGGACCAGGCTGGCAGAGGAGGGAAATTGATGACCAGGCCTTCAGGGAAAGGCAGTTGAGGGGGACCAGGCCTGCAGGGGAGTGCAGTTAAGGATGACTAGGCCTGCAGGGGGTGGCAGTTAGGATCAATTAGGTTGGCAGTGGAGTGATTAGGGAGTGATCACACTGGCAGGCAGAAGCAGTTAGAGGAAATAAGGAAGGCAGACAGGAGAGCAGTTAGGAGCCAGCAGTCCTGGATTGTGAGAAGGATGTCCGACTGCCCATTTATGCCTGATTTTACCTGGATCGAGCTTAAATGGGCAGTTGGACATCCCTCGAGGAGTCCCAGATTGGAGAGGTTGCAGGCTGGGCTGAGGGATTCTCCCACTGCATGCATGAATTTTGTGCATCAGGCCTCTAGAATATATATACACACATATATACCCTGTTTCCCCAAAACTAAGACAGTGTCTTATATTAAATTTTGCTCCCAAAGATGTACTAGGTCTTATTTTCAGGGGATGTCTTATTTTTCCATGAAGAAGAATACAGTACACATTTATTTTTGAACAAGAACAAAAAAAGGAAATTTATTACCTGTATATGGTACGGTAGTAGTTCTCATCACAAACTAGCTCACTGATTGGCCACAGCACAACTAGAGATGTTCAGGCAGTGAGAGGTCTCTTTAAATCAGGACTCAGATGCCTTATGGTAGCTTCTGGAGCCTTATATTCTGGGGAGGTCTTATTTTTGGGGGGAGGCCTTATATTACAGCGAGAGGCAAAACTGGAAGAACTGGAAGTAGGTCTTATTTTTGGGAAAACAGGGTACACATACATGTATATACGTTTGTGTGTGTGTGTGTGTGTGTGTGTATCAATCTTTTTGATTTCAGAGAGGTGGGGAGATGGAGGAACAGATAGAAATATCATTGATGAATGAGAATCATTGATTGGCTGCCTCCTGCATGCCCCACACTGGAGATCAAGTCTGCAACCAGGCATATGTCCTGAGCAGGAATCAAACTGTGACCCATAGGTTCATAGGTCAAAGCTCAAGCCCTAAGTCATGCTGGCCAGGGCAGAGGTGCTTCTTAAAGTGTGGTCCACATCCAGCAGTATCATCAGCCCATTAGTTTCTTAGGAATTCAAATTAGCATCCCCCACCTCACACAAAATCAGCTTTTTGGGCTGGGTTGCAGTAATCTGTGATATCATATGGCTCTATCATTTGATTAGCTTATTACAGACAGATTCCTACACCCCACCTCAGAGATTCTGATGTTTTATGTCAGGGATGGGCCAGAAAATTACATTTCTAACAAGTCCTAGGTAGCAAGGAACCATGCTCTCTTTTCCTTTTCTTCCCACTGGCTAGCACGACTTATATGATAAAGAAATACACTTCTATTTTGTTTAAGCCATTGTTGGCCCTTGTTGCAACATCCAAAATTATATCCTAACCAATACAGTGGTAATCTGTTCATATTTTAAAATATTCTAATGCGTGGTTAAATTGTGAGGATTAGATTTTTATCCAATTATTTCTAGGACATTTTCAACAAAAGGTAAATATCCTATCTAATAAAGGAATAATGTGCAAATCAGTCCGTCACAAAGATGATAGTGCCCATAGCCACAAGATGATGGCGCCCGATCCTCGATCCTCTCAGCCCTGCTGGATTTCCCCTGGATTTCCCCGGTTGTGGAGGGGGAGGGGTGGGAAGTGGCCGCTGAGAGCAGGCAGCCTGAGTGGCCTGGCTGAATGCTTGCTTCCTCACTGTGCAGGCTTGGGCTGGCCCCCCAGAGTTGACGCAGACAGGGACAGGGACCGGGGACCGGCCACAGCCTGGGCAGCAGAGCCAGGCCTGGAGAGGAGATGGCGGGCCGCCTCCTGCAGAAGAAGTGTGGGTCCCTCCTGCCTCCCGCCTCCTGAGGAAGCAGTGCGCTCTGCAGTTTCCACGGGCTCCCACAGAAGTGGCAGTTCGCGATATCGTGCAATGGGCTACTAGTATGTCTATAGGAATAGAAAGTACATACTGATGCAGAAAAACAGGTTTAAGGAACACGAAAATGATTCAAAATAAAGAAGTATAATTATAGTTTTTAATGGAGAAAAAAAAGATTATATTATGAAATGATCCATACATTAAAGTAACAGTAAGATTTCATTTCAGTAATAAAATCTCTTCTGATGCTTTATTATGTATGGGGAGTATTAATAATGTAGTGCTCTTGGCTCCTCTTTGCCCTTTTGTTCATTCTCCTGCTTGAGAAGGTGATGTAGGTATCTGGCTGGTAAGAAACTTGGCTTGACTCAATCATCCCACTATCCTTATTTTTTTTTCTTGTGAAGAAGCTACTTGCAGAAAGCCCACATTCTCATCTTTTTCTCCAGGGTATGCAGCTTAAGGGGAAGACTCTGACAAGTGTGTGTGTGTGTGTGTGTGTGTGTGTGTGTGTGTGTGTGTGTGTATGTAAGTATGCAAATGTGGGAGTAGGAGGAAAGGATTACAAGAATGTTCCTTTGGAAATAAAATTGAGTTTATAGGAAACTGGCCCTTGATTTTTAGAAATAGGCAAGGAATACATTTTCAAGGGAAAAATATACATATTGACTGAAATATTTTTTTTACAGTCAACTCAGAAGGATTCGGCTTCTGGACTTTCCTGAATGGCACTGGCATTTTGCATTTGAAAGCTTGCAGACATTGATATTGGATTATGAAGCTGAATTTTACAGTTGTACCTTAGCCTGAACAATAAATTTTATCTATAGGCCATGTGGTATCATGATCTTAGTGGGTGACTATAGCTTAGGCTGATTTTTTAAAAATGATTAAGTCTTTCTTTTCCTATTTTTAAAATATATTTTTATTGATTGCAGACAGTAAGGGAGAGGGTGATAGAGATAAAAACATCAATGGTGAGAGAGAATAATTGATTACTGCCTCTTGCACCCCCTCTACTCAGGATTGAGCCAGCAATCTGGGCATGTGCCCTGACCAGGAAGCAAACGGTGACCTCCTGGTTCATAGTTGATGCTCAACCTCTGAGCCAACTCTTTCCCTATCAAGATCAACCTTACCTAATCAGATATTAATGAAGTAAAGATTCCAATAAGACAAAATAAGTAATTTAAATATTATTTTTATTTTCTTTTTTAAACATGAGGAGTAAGAAAAACATATGCTATTGTAAACTACATTCAGCATGTTCTATGCAGCACTGGTGAGGTCCCAGCTTTACATTCTAGGCTCATTTACATAGGCAACTCTGGATTAGTTGTTCCAATTTCCATTTTCTATTTAGTCAGTGCTAAGTGCAGAAGGGGGAAAGAGGTGTGAACTCATATAATCTGTGCGTAGGCATAGGAGTCATCATCTGTCAATCTCAAATTGGCTCTATCTTTACTACTAACATATGAAGTATGAATCATTTTTCATGAGATAGATTTATTAGACCTAAGGATTTCTATGCTGAGTTGCAACAGACACAGTCACTGTAACTCAGTTCCAAATCATTTCCCCAAATAGTTTAGATTTCTTGTAATACAATCCAGCCAGGTTCAATTTACAAATCAAGAGCTGCCAGAAACACAGTGTTTCAGGGTAATGAATATTAATATGTTTTGAATATGTTGGAAGGAAACAAAATATATTCCAAATAAGTCATGTTGAATGGAACTACCACAATTGCAAATCTCTAAAAATTTTGCATTGCAGGAAGCAATGCTGTTTTAATGTCTCTTTCCAAGAGAGAAGACATATGCATAGTTGGATACTCTTCCACATTCTCAAAGTCATGCTCCCCATGGAAAACAAAGCAGGCCAAAATCACCCTTTTGCAGGAATATATTTCACAAGTAAATTTAACAGTACAGGTGTTAGATTGCTCTCAGCTGGTTTTGGTTGTGATTCTAATAAAGCAGGAACCAGGATTTTTTTTTTTTTGCCTAGTCTTTCCCACAGATATTGTTATGTTCCTCTTTATATATATTTATTGATTTTTTACAGAGAGGAAGGGAGAGGGATAGAGAGTTAGAAACATCGATGAGGGAGAGACATTGATCAGCCACCTTCTGCATGCCCCCTACTGGGGATGTATGTGCCGGCAACAAGGATACATTCCCTTGACTGGAATCGAACCTGGGACCTTTCAGTCCGCAGGCCGATGCTCTATCCACTGAGCCAAACCAGTTTTGGCTATTGTTCTGTTCTTAACATGATCATACATCAAAATTAGGAATCAGACCTAGCTGGTATGGCTCAGTGTTTGTGTGTCCAATGATTTCAGTCAAGGGCAGATGCCCAGGTTGTGGGCTTGATCCCCAGTAGGGAGTGTGGAGGAGGCAATCAATAATTCTCATCATTGATGTTTCTATCTCTCCTGCTCTCTCTTCCTCTCTGAAATCAATAAAAATATTTTTAAAATGCATATTTAAAAAAATAGGAACTGTATTCTAGGATTCTCATATTGTCTAAAGTCAAAGCTCTAGCAACTGGAGATGATGGAGTTTCATAAGTATGATAATCTTTTGTGTTCTATTAACTCTGCATACTCTTGTAGTATCACAGTTTATGAAAAGTACACAGTTGGTTATTCAGATTATCAAAATATAGCTTTCCTATACACTAGATCTTTACTTACAGTTTCTAGTTCTCAGCTCCCCAAATCCTTGGAATTTCCTAAGTGTTGAGAGTAATATAGCTATGTTAATGAAGTGAGTTTTGGAAGGCACATAAGGATTGGGTCTGATTGTCAATGGAGCCAACTATGTGTTTAGACACACCTGGCAAACTTATTTTCTGCCAAGGGCCTTTTGGATATTTATAACATCATTCTTCAGCCACATGAACTTATCAACTTAAAAATTAGCCTGCTTTACTATCAAACATTTAATTAACCTAACCCTAATGGATACTCCCCCAGATTTTCAGTCATAATTTTATTATTAAAATATTAATAAGTTATTAAAAATTAATATATTTTATTAAAATATCAATATAAATATTAACATATTAACATATTTTAATGCCTTGGCAGGGCCAGACCTAATGATTGTAAGGGAAGCCCTCTGGTTTAGAGGATTGGAACTGTTAGTCCCATCACTTAACCTCCAGAGAGTGAAAAAGGCCTAGATTTTTAATCAATTGCCAATGGCCAATGATTTAATTAATTATGCCTATGTGATGATACCACCATAACAACCAAAAGAATGGGTTTTAAAGAGCTTCTAGGTTGAAGCTTGTGGAGATTTGAGGAGGATGGCACTCTTGGACAGGACATGAAAGTTCCACCCATTTTCCCCACATACTGTGCCCTATACATCTTCCATCTGGCTGTTTCTGAGTTATATCCTTTTGTAACAAATTAGAGGCCTAGTGCACGGAATTCGTGCAGGGGGTGTGTGCTTCAGCCCAGCCTGCTCCCTCTCCAATCTGGGACCCCCTGAGGGATGTCCCACTACCCGTTTAGGCCCAATTCAAATCCGGCCTAAACAGGCAGTGGGACATCCCTCTCACAATCTAGGACTGCTGGCTCCCAACTGCTCACCTGCCTGCCATCCTGATTGTCCCTAATTGCTTCTGCCTGCCAGCCTAACCACCCCCTAACCACTCCCCAGCCAGCCTGATTGATGCTTAACTGTTCCCCTGCCAGTCTGTTTGCCCCTAACTGTGCTACCCTGTAGGCTTGTTCACCCCCAACTGCCCTTCCCTTCAGGCCTGGTCACCCCCAACTTCCCTCCTTTGCCAGCCTGGTCACTCCTAACTGCCCTCCCCTGCAAGCTTGATCAATCTCAACTGCCCTCCCTTTCAGGCCTGGTCCCTGCCAATTGCCCTCCCCTGCTGGCCATCTTGTGGTGGCAATCTTGTGTCCACATGAGGGCAGGAGCTTGTGACCACATGGGGGCAGTCATCTTGTGTGTTGGAGTGATGATCAATCTGCATATTACTCTTTTGTTAGCTAGGATAAAGGCCTGGTGGGGTGGGGGCCAGCTGGTTTGCCCTGAAGGGTGTCCTTGATCAGCATGGTATTCCCTTGGGGCAGGGGATGGCCTGGGTGTGGGGCCTGTGGTGGTTTTCAGGCTGGCCATGCCTCCTAGCAACTGAAGCAGAGGCCCTGGTATTTGGGATTTATTTATTTTCTACAATTGAAACTTTGTAGAGTGGAGTAGAGCCAAGCCTTCTGCTTGCACAGCCATAGAAACTTTGTTGCCTTAATTAGAGGCCTGGGCAGACTAGGGTGTGTGGAAAGCTTGGCTTCCTCCATTGCCAGGGGCAATCCAAGCCTCTCTCCTGTTCTCTCTGTGGCCATAGCCATCTTGGTTGGATTAATTTGCATAATCGCTCTGATTGGCTGGTGGGTGTGGCTGGTGGTTGTGGCTTGTGAATATAGAGGAAGTACAGTCAATTTGCATATTATTCTTTTATTGGATAGGATTAGTAATCTAGTAAGTAATATGTTTTTTTGAGTTCTGGGAGTCACTCTAGCAAATTAATGGAATCCAAGGAGCAAGTTATAGCAGTCTCTGATTTACAGAGAGCTGCTCAGAAATATGTGTAATACCCTGAACTTTTGATGTGCATCCTGAGTTAGAAGGGGTCCACAGAACTTCCCATTTGTATCCCATTCGTTAGAAAAACAGGTAAAAGCCTGGGCATGGGACAGATATCTGAGGGGAAGGAAAGTCTTGTAAGACTAAGCCCTCAACCTATGAGACTGATAGTGTCAGAATTGAGTTTGATTGTAGTACATCTAGCTGGTGTCCCAGAATTGCACTCCCTCCATACACACACAAATGTTGAAATTGGATTAGGAATCCTAATTTAGCTCTATAAAAGTGAGGTTCATGAGAGCTTGGAAACTCTAAATAATATATGAGTCTTTGATGGGGGTTATATTAATCTACTGAGAGATAGCCCATCTGAAAGAAATTTTAGCTCCATATTGGCATCTGGCTGAGACTGAACAAAATAATAATAATAATAATAATTATTATTATTATTATTATTAATGCAAATCCTCATTTTTTAAACTTTTAACTCACAAGGAAAATAAATCAATTTCGATTTTAATGTTTGAATTTTGACACTATGTACTTTAATTTTCATTTTTTAATACATTTTTATTAATTTCAGAGAGGAAGGAAGAGGGAGAGATAAAAACATTAATGATGAGAGACTCATCAATTGGCTGCCTCCTGCATGCCTTCTACTGGGGACCCAATGTGCAACCCTGGCATGTGCCCTGACTAGGAATTAAAACTTGACCTCCTAGTTCCTATGTTGATGCTCAACTGTTGAGCCACACCAGTCAGGTCATTTTTATGAGGTTTTAATATTTGTGTTTCAATTTATTCTTAGATAGTTTATAATGGAAGGGATTCTTTTTAATTAGTAGCATTTTTATATTTTTAGCATTATTATTGGAAAATCTTTATACTGTATGTCTTGTGATTGGGGTATTCTTATGCCATTTACTTACAGTATAAGACTTTTTATAGAAATGGTGGGCTTAAAAGATGAACCTAGTATGGAAAAGAAGTAGAATATAGAGTAAATATATGGACTTGACAAAGCGTACCTTTGAGATAGGTTTAATCAATTCACTGTTCTATTATAATTCATTTTCTTGTGAGAACAAAAGGGACAGTAGAGGTTATTAAGAAATCGGTCTTGTGATAATTCAAATAAAACTATAAGTGGCTGATCTAGTCTTTGAAATAGATACCCACATCCTTAGTTAATTGTGGTCTTAAAAATTAAGACCAGTGGATTAAGATAATACAAATAGGAAAATATTAGGAGATAAACCTGCCTTTACTATGCCATTTTGTTACCAAAGGGAACATTTGGGCTGTAAGTAAGAAATGCTTTGAACTTAAGAAATGTATTTTTCCAGTTTTATTAGTATATAATTGACATATAGCACTATATACATTTGAAAGAAAAATTTATATGTTCACTTACAGAATTTATATGTTCAGTGCAGAGTTTAGGTCAGCCTGTAAAGCTGAAGTAAAATATAATTCAAAATAATGTTCATGTTTAGGTGATAGAAAATTCCCATTTCTTAATAAGGATAATTTTACTATATCTACAGAGAAGAGTAGTAACAGGAGAACTTAAATGATAATGTAACCTCCCTCATTTGTGAAGATTTCTACTTTTATTTATCTTTTCTAATTTACTTTTCTTTTTCTTGAAAGAGGACACATTTAGTAAGCAATGAAAAAATAGGGAGTAAATTTTGATACTATCATTACATAGACTGATTTTCTCATTATAGAATTTCTCTAGCTTTTATCTGTGTTAAAATGTCTTTTATTAGGTGTGTCTTTGAAAATTATATTAATAATTTGTAGAGGATCTAAAGATTCATTTGGGATTGGACACAAAGGAATGGATAATTAGTTGGTGACCCAGAGGAGCCTTTTGTCTCCATGAAAATGGAGCAATGTAGCCCAAAGAAGTATATCACAATTAGAATCCATTGTATAACATTCTAGGAACTTTTTAAAAAGAGAAAAGGCACAGTTAAGTCATAGCAGGAAACAAAATGTGTTTTCTTTAAATTAGAGGAAGGTGTCATTTGTAGGCATATGGCATTATGCTAAATATATGAGGTTAAATTTAAACTAACAAAGTTTGATGGCTTGAGAGAAATAAAATCATGGTTATCTGAATTGAAAGAGAACATAAAGTTTATAGAAGAGACAAAAAGAACTAGATATAAGCATCTTTTGTATTCTGTTATTTACATTTATATAAATGAACTACTGAAAAGTCTGTAAAATATTTCTTGTAAATTAATTCCTTCACATTTTTCATTCTTGCAACAAATCTACTTTATTTAGTTTACAAAATAAATAGTTTAAATTGATAATGTGTTAAAACCATACTAGGTGCTTATCATTAACTTCATGTCACTATTCTGATAAAAACAAACAAACAAAAACAACAATACTAGTAGCTTCTATTTCAACTCTAGTGAAACCACAGTTCTTTCAATTACCTGCATAGTCTTCCATGATCTTCCAACTCCCTCCCACAAATACATGCACTCTTCTTCTGCTGTTCTCCTTCAATCATAATAAAAATATAAAAAACAAAAGTAAATGAACAAAAAGGGGAAAAATGTCCCCCAATCATGATTGGGCATTGCAACACAACTTTTTCAGTACTTGATAAAGAAACAGACTTCCCTCACACACACACACACACACACACACACACACACACACACACACACAAATAAATAGGGAGGGGATGACTGAGGTGGGGTTGGGTGGAGTGAGGGAATCAATGGAGGGAAAAAGGGGACATCTATAATACTTTAAACAATATAGATAAGTTTTAAAAAATGAACAATACATTTACTACATTTTACCCAATTGACATATAAAATATTACAGCTCAAAGCTGCAAAAGATGTATTATTTTTAAAGATACAGGGGAAAGTTTAACAAAAGAGATAAGATGTTGGAATGTAAAACAAATTAGGAGTTACAACATATTTTAAAACAACAAATATAAAGAATTGTGTCTCATGCTTACCTGGCAGGGGAGAAACCATGATCACGAAGGTGGTTTTCTCAGGGCAAGGCTTATCCATTGCACTCTGGATGTGCTAACCCCTGCGATTTCCCCAAATGTGCGAAACTTGACTGCATAATTTGTGGTAGTGGGAGACTGTGTTCGCTCTCTCCCCTGGAAAAAAAAAAAAAGGAATTGTATTTCCTTGTTATACTGGAATTAACGTAGCACAGAGTACTAGAGAAATAAGTAGAAAATTCTCAAATATTTGCAAATTAATACACTTAAAATGTCAAATGAATAAAAAAGAAATACAATAAAATTTCAGTAATATTTTTCATTGAACAATAATAAAAATCTGCACTCTTAAATCTTGGGATATAGCTGCAATACTGCTTATAGCTCTAAATGCATAGAATAGAAAAAAAGAAATGCTAAAAATCAATAACTAAACAGATAAATCTCAAGAATCTAGGAAAAGACAAAAATAAAAGATAATAGATAGAAGATAGTATATGTAAGTGCAGAAGTCAATTAAATGTCAACCACAGTTTAATAATAATAATAAAAAAGAACAAAGCTGAAATCTTATTAACATTAATAAAATGGATATAACCTTAGAAGAATCAAGGAGGAAAAAAAGAGAAAAAAAAAACAAAAGCTACCATAACAATTTGTAGATATTAATAAATAATATTATTTATATTAATATATTTTGAAATTTTATTAATTTAAATTGTAAAATTCCTTGAAAGATACAGCTTTCCAAAACTGACAGAAGGGAAATAAAAAATTTGAATCATTTTACATTTATTTTTAAGATAATGGATTATTTTAAAAACTTATTAAAAAACAAACATAGCCAGAGAAAATTTTCTTTAAAAATACTTCCAAAAATTTGAGGAGCAAAGAATAATCATTTTAAACAGATATAAGGAACATTTCCCAATGTGTTTTGTAAGCCAGCTGAAACCCAATAGCAAAAATTGACAAAGATCTTATAAGGACAGTAACTGGATTATAACTTTCATGAGCCTAGTAAAAATACACTAAATAAAATGTTAACAAATCAAAGGCAACATTGTGTTTAAAAAGAAAAATCCATTATGACTTAGATATATTCCAGGAATACAAAGTTGTTTAATATTTGAAAATCAATCAGTGTTGTTTAATACATTTACAAAAGAAATGCATTATTATACTGTCATCTGATAAATGCTGAAAAATGTTTTATAAAGTCAATATAATTCATGAAAATATACAAGCAAAAACCCTTCATTAAACCAGGAATAAAAGGAAACTTTCTTTTTTTAAAAGGCATGTATTTAAAATAGACTTTTATTGATTTCAGAGAGTAAAAGAGAAGGAGAAATAGAGACATCAATGATGAGAGAGAATCATTGATGGGCTGCTACAGACCCCTACTGGGAATTGAGCCCTGGTGAGCCTGCAACCTGGGCATGTGCCCTGACCAGGAGCTGAACTGTGACCTCCTGGTTCATAGGTCATTGCACAGCCACTGAGTCACTCTGCTGGCCAAGCCAAGAAACCTTTTTTCTTTTTTTCTTTTTTTAAAATATATTTTATTGATTTTTTACAGAGAGTAAGGGAGAGGGATAGCAAGTCAGAAACATCGATGAGAGAGAGACATCGACATCGATCAGCCACCTCCTGCATACCCCACACTGGAGATGTGCCCACAAGCAAGGTATATGCCCCTGACCAAGAAACCTTTCTTAATATGATAAAACATACCTGCCAATAGGAAGGAAGGGAGAAAAGCAGGGATGAAGGGAGAAACAAAGTACATAGTGCACAGTAGGCATTCATCAAATACAGTATTTGTTAAACAAGTGAATGCATTCTAGATAATTTTATAGTCACTAGATTAAAAAAGAAAAGTCTAGCAATATAAGACATTGGTGAGAATATAGAACATGAGGAGTTTCAACCACTGCTGAAAGCACAACCAGTTGTGAAAACAATTTTGATACTAACCAAAAAAATCAACATGCTCTTGTCTGCTGACAAAGTAATGGTACCACTGGTCTGATACCCTTGGGGAACTCTTCCATATAGATAATAGGAGATATATAAAATATTATTTACTCAAGCATTATTTGTAATAACAAAGATAGACCCAAACAAACTATTCATTAACAATAGAATAGATAAATATGGTCTGTGATATCCATACAATTGACCGTATACTACCGTGATACTAATAGGCAGTAAAAACTAATCATAACAAAACCCAAAGCAAAAACAAATACAAGAGTATTAGCACTCAGTTCAGCACAGTGGGAGCAGGGACCAAGAGGATTATGAGAAAGACTGTCTAGGGTTTCACTAAATATTTTCTCCTTTTGTATTATGTAAGGCTAGACTATAATTCCAATACAGATAATTCCTTGATACTGTTTTATACTTCTGCTTAATGAAACATGTTTTAACTCGTAAAATCCACTGACCTATGCTTCATATACTCTCAATTACCTTGTTTCCTAGTCAAATGAGCGATAACATTAAATATTCCAAAACTTCAGGAAATGACACCGTATAGAGAGAGAACCTTGATTTCTGAATGACTGTTACAGATATGGGGGTTGTTGAGTACAGTGGGTACCCTTTGTTGATTTATTTAGGAAGGAACTGAGGAAAGATGAAATCAGAAAGGTAGAACTTGTGAGTCATCATTGTTTACCCTTTTTGACTTAGAGGTGGTTAAGTGTTTTAACATTTAATAATTATTCTTTAAAATGTGCTTATTTCTTTCCAGGTACTTACTCATATGTATTTTATAATTTTCATTAAAAATTTAAATGATTATATATAATTTATCTATATATGTATATATGTCACATCAAATTTTACTTCCATGCAAATCAATGTAGTTATATCCTCATAATATTGGCTCCTCGATCTTCAATTTTGCTTGTTTGGCTGTGAAAATGCTAGATAAGAGAAAAGAAATACTATTATGAGTTCATTGCAAGTAGTCCCTGGTTTAATTTTTGTAAAAAAACAACAAAAAACACAGACAAAATATCAAAGAAAAAGTACATTGAAGTACTTAGTATAAACAGAATCATTCATTTTTAATAGTCTGCTCCTATAGACCTTTTGAAAATTACTATGAAAATATTAAAAGTTCTTAAAACATTTAAAGAAAATCACAATTTTGGAGAATTAAAACTGTGCTTTCTACTTTTTTGCTTTACAAAAGTCAGCATGTCTTTTTGTTGTTTTTGTTGCTGCTCATCCTTTTGCTATTTTCTTTTTATTAGAAAATTTAATGTACCATTATGTCATTTGGCTTTTACTTGATATGAAAACAACATTTATATATTTTCTACTTTTGTTCTTTCTCTGCTATCCGGAAAAAACATAGTATATTTGTCCCCAAAACTATCACAAATATAACTACAAATAATTTTTGCTAAAAATTGCATGCCAGTATGAGTTCCATGCTGTTTTAGCTCCAAATAGAGTTTATCTTCTATTTAAGATTTATAATGTATTTTATATGATCATCCAAATGAAAATATTAAATCAAACCTTCCCACTTGATTTCTGAAGGAGGCCTAGAGATATGCCAAGATCTCAGGAATCTGTAGTCTTGTAACTGTCAGAACAGGAAGTGAATGTAGGGAGCTGGTTGTTCCATGTGATGGAAGTGGACAGTGAGGGAACCAGACATTAACAATACAGGAAGCCTTTTATGCTCCCAACCAATTTGTAAGCACTCTCCACTTCATCAAGTGCACCTGGAGCTGATCCACAAGGCCGCTTGGAATAACATTGCTGAGGTAAGCCTCATTGGCTTTTTTCCTTCCTCCCCCACCTCTCCTTTTTCTTTCTTTTCCCCTCACCCCTCTTTTTCATGCATAATAAAATAATTTATTATTATAATCCTTATTAACATTAATTTAAGTTAAAAAACTAATTTGCTATGCCTTCATTCAATATTTTTCTGGGATTTTTACAAACGTTTTTACTATATTCTCAGGCATTATCTTCATGCATAGCAATTTATGTTATGTCCTTTTTAAAATTATTGTGTGGGTTTTTTACTTGAGGACTCCATTCACACTAGAAATTCAAAAATGTAAAAATATGAGAAGAAGCCTCACACAAATTATGGTCATTTTCTGCTGTTTAAAACATAGATGTATAAGTGTTAAATGTTAATCTAATGCAACATTCTTCATTACAACCCTATTTTCTCTATTTATATCAAGACAAAGGATCTCATTGATGAGATACACTTTAGTGAGAGGTATATATAATTAACACAATAGAAAATTGACCTAAGAATTCAATTAAATAGGCTCCTGTATTCCAAAGATAAGTCTATTATTAACAGTTCCCTTCTTTCATTCTGAGTATCAGCCTTTCTTAAGGGTTTGGAATCAGGGTTGGTTGAAAGATAGTACAGAATATTGACCTTGGCCTCACCTCTATAACAGTGAATCTTTAGGGATGTCATTGCATTGTTCCTAAATACAGGCACATTGTAGGATCTTTGGAAAACAAAGTTCTTGGAAGAGTTTATAAGTGCTAAAAGGGCATAAGTCCCTCACAAAAAGTGACAAACTCCAGTTATGAATCTTTTTTCCTCATGAGTATGTGGGATCTTTGGGGACAAAGGAGACCATGATTGTGTTTGTGGGTCAACTCTATTATTTTTTACTAGAGGTCTGGAGCACAAAATGTGTGTGTCCCTCAGTCGAGCCTGCACCCTCTTCAATCTGGGACCCTTTGAGGGATGTCCTACCTGGATCGGGCATAAACAGGCAGTTGGATATCCTTCTCACAATCCAGGACTGCTGGTTCCCAACTGCTCACCTGCCTGCCTTCTTGATTCGCCCCTAACCTCTCACCCCATAACCACTCTCCTACCAGCCTAATTGAGGCCTAACTGCTCCCCTGCCAGCCCATTTGCCCCTAATTGCCCTCCCCTGCAGGCCTGGTCACCCCTAACTGCCCTCCCCTGCAGACCTGCTCCCCCCAACTGCTCTCCCCTGCTGGCCTGATCACCAACAACTGCTCTCCCTTGCAGGCCTGATCCCTCCCAACTGCCCTGCCCTGCTGGCCATCTTGTGTTGGCCATCTTGTGTCCACATGGGGGCAGTCATCTTTGAACAGATGGGGAAAGCCACCTTGTGTGTTGGAGTGACAGTCATATTATTCTTTTATTAGATAGGAGAGAGGCCTAGTGCACGGGTGAGGACCAGTTGGTTTTCCCTGAAAGGTGTCCTGGATCAGGGTGGGTGTTCTCTTGGGGCATGGGGCAGCCTGAGTGAGGGGCCTGTGGTGGTTTTTAGGTCAGTCATGGCTCTGGCGACCTAAGCGGAGGCTCTGGTATCTGGGATTTATTTATCTTCTATAATTGAAACTTTGTAGCTTTGAGTGGAGGCCTGGGTAGGCCAGGGTAGGCAGAAAGGTTGGCTTCCCCCTTTGTGAGGGAAATTCAAGGCTCCTGCTCTCTCCATGGCTGCAGCCATCTTGGTTGGGTTAATTTGCATACTTGCTCCTGATTGTCTGGTGGGCATGGCTTGTGGGTAAAGTGGAGGTATGGTCAATTTGCATATTACCGTTTTATTAGATAGAATTTAAGATTGCATTCAGGCTTGTCTTCTTACCAATGCCATATGATTAAGGGAAGGTATTTATAATAGAAGGCCTATTAGTATACCTTAATAATGACAAGAATTAAAAAAAAATCTGTGAAGCATAAAAATGCACATAATATTTACAAATGTGGTAGAGTGGAGGGATTTAAAAAATATTCAACATTATATTTATATAGGAATTAATAACATTCTAATGCTTTGCAAAGTAGTAAGATGTGAACCTATTCCAATATTCTCCATCTCTTCTTTAAAAGAAATAACATTTATTATCCATTGATTATGCTGGTTATTTCAGCATATTCTTCTCAAATAACAGACCTTGCATAGGTTTATTCAGATTAATCTAAAAATTATAATAGGATCAAGCATCAGCCATCATATTCATAAGTACTTCACCCTCTATTGACTTAAGTGCTATTAAATTATTTTTTGATGTACTCAAAGAGGTGAGGTTTTCACAGTAAACTTTCTTTCACTTCCATCAGTGTCAACAATAGCAGCTCCTCCATTATGTAAGTTTTCTTTTAATATCACTGTTGTTTCTTTTGTATCTTTGCTTTTTTTCTAGGAAAAAACATACATGTACATAACCACTCCCCCCCCCACACACAAGATCTGTAGTTATCAGATCTATTGTATAAACTTCACTCTTCAGTTCTCTCATTCTACCACTATTTTGTTAATTTTTCCTCTTTTTAATTTCTCTTACAAATTTCTATTTGTTTTATTTAATTCATGCTCATTCTTATATTATTCTTAACAATGGGCTATTTTCTCTTAAAAACTTTGTCTCTAGAGGCTTCTTTATAACAATTATTAACATCCCTTGAGTAACTACAAAGGTTTAAAAAAGCTTTCTCCATATAATAATTTTTCATTGTAGATACAGGTTTCTTTTCTAATTATACTAAAACTTATTCCCTAGTCATTTCCTACAACATATTTCCAGATATGGGGAAATTAGCTTAATCTTTTCCAAAGCAAAAATTATCTTTATTATTTAAAAATTTCTGAAAACTATGTTTTTAATATATTTATATTGTATATATCCTATATAATAAAAAGCTAATATGCAAATCGACTGAACAGCAGAACAAGTCTCTATGACGTTCACTGACCACCAAGGGATAGATGCTCAATGCAGAAGCTGCCCCCTGGTGGACATTGCGCTCCCACAGGGGGAATGCAGCTCAGCCAGAAGCTCAGAGCTTGGCTCATGGCTGGCAAGCACAGCAATGGTAGTGGGATCCTCTCCCACCTTCAACGCAGCCCTAAGGATGTCTGACTGCCAGCTGTAGGCTTAGGTTTGCTCCCTAAAGGGAGCAGGCCTAACAGTCAGTTGGACATCTCCTGAGGGCTCCTGGACTGTAAGAGGGCACAGGCCAGGCTGAGGGATCCCTCCGAGTACACAGATGCTGTGCACCAAGCCTCTAGTCTTTATATAAATTCAAGATTTGTGCATATATATATTCACACATACACACACACACACACACACTCACATAAACACACACACACGTGTGTGTGTGTGTGTGTGTGTGTGTGTGTGTGTGTGTGTGTGTGTATTTATTGTTTAGAGTATTACATATATCTCCTTTTCCCCCAATTGACCCCGTACCCCTGAGCCACTCTCATTCCCCAGGACAAGCCCCCACCCTCCCAGTGTCTGTGTCCATTGGTTATACTAATATGCATGCATGCAAGTCCTTCCGTTGGTCTCTAACCCCACCCATATGCACTTAAAAATGTACAAAGGTAAATATTGTCAGGTGTCTACCCTTGCACTCTCTCTTAGAAATTCAGATCCTCTCTTCAAACTTTTTCTAATCTTTCCCAAGTAACTTCTATATACAGTATATTCTTGACATAACCAAATTGATTGCAATATTTTTTTCCAAAACAGTGAAAACATACTAAATACTTGAAAAACTAGAATAATGATCCCCAAAGTTGTCCAAACCCTACTCCTTCAAATCTCTCAGTGTGATTTATTAAATGGCAAAATATACTTAGCCTATTGGATTAAGGTTAAAGTTTTTCATATGGGGATATTGTCCTGGATTACCTGGATAGGATCAATGCCATCACATAGACACTTAAAAATAAGTGGAAAACAGAGGAGTCCAAGAGATGCTTTGGCAGACAAAGGCAAAATATTAGATTAGAGCTATGCAAGGTGAGAACTTGGTGGTTGGAGGTCTTAAAGATGTGGGAAGTTAGCCATGAACCAAGAAATGCAGTGTCCTTTAGAAGCTGGGAATAGCCCTCTGCTAATAACCTACACACAAATAGTCCTACAGCCTCAACAACAATCTAAATTCTTCCAGCCAGCTGATTGAGCAGGGAAACATATTATCACCTTTATAATTTCCACACACAGAATGTGACTCCTTAATTTTGGTCTCGTGAGATTCCAAGGAAAGGCCCATCCAAAATGTTAGTCTTTGTTTTTTAAATAAAACTTACAAAATAAATTTTTTTCTTTCAAGCCATTGTGCAGTAATTTGATATGGTAGCAATAGAAAACTGATAGAGTTGTCCTATTCGGACATCATGATGCATCTATATAACCTTCCATATCTGAACCTATAGAGATAAACTAAACTTTTAAAATGACTTTATAAATTTTCAAATTATGTACACATACCATAATTTATTTAAACAGATCCCTCTTAATGGGCATCCAGATATTTTTCCAATATTTTGCTGTGAAAAATACAATTAATTTAATATCATATATATCATTTTACAAATAATAAATATAAAGTGATAATTTTGATAGATATTTCCAAATGATTTCCAGCAGGGTTACATCAATTCACACTCTCTTAAACAACACACAGTTTGATTTCTTTTTTTTTAAACTTACAACCATAAATAGATGTTTATGGTTGTTGACAATCTGATTAATTTAAAAAAATTATTTTATTTATTTAATTATTATTTGTAGTAGAAGATCTTTCATCTGTATGCCCTGTACTATTAGCAGTTTTTATAGTGCTTAGCCCATTTCTTATATATGAAGATTCTTTACTCTGGAAATATTTTTTGGGGGTTTACAGTTCTAACTTTCTTTCTTTATTATTTTTAAAATCTTTATTGTTGAGAATATTATAGATGACCTCTTTTCTACCCCCAATGCTCCCCTCCACCCAGTTCTCACCCTGCCCCAGGCCTTCACCACCCTATTATCTATGTCTATAGGTAATGATCACATGCATATAAGTTTTTTGGTTAATTGCTTCCTGCTCCCTCTCCCCTCCTTCCTCTGAGATTGGTCAGTCTGTTCCATATTTCCATGCCTCTGGTTCTATTTTATTCGTCAGTTTATTTTGTGCATTAGATTCCTTATTAGTTTATTTTGATTTTTAAATTCAATTTTGATAGATATGTATTTATTATTTCCTCTCCTCCTCCTCTTCCTCCTCCCACTCTTTCTCCTCCTCTTCTTAAAGAATACCCTTCAAAATTTCATATAATACTGTTTTGGTGGTGATAAACTCCTTTAGCTTTTTCTTGTCTGTGAAGCTCTTTATCTGACTTTCAATTCTAAATGATAGCTTTGCTGGGTAGAGTGATCTTGGTTATAGGTCCTTGCTATTCATTACTTTGAATATGTCTTGCCACTCCCATCTGGCCTGCATAGTTTCTGTTGAGAAATCAGCTGACAGTCATATGAACACTCCCTTATACGTAACTATTTTTTTTTTTTCTTGCTGCTTTTAAGATTCTCTCTTTGTCTTTAACCTTTGGCATTTAATTATGATGGGTTTTAGTGGGGGCATCTTTGGGTTTCTGTTGTTTGGGACTCTCTGGGCTTCCTGGACTTGTAAATCTATTTCTTTCACCAGGTAGGGGAAATTTTCTGTCATTATTTATTGAAATAGGTTTTCAGTATCTTGCTGTTTTTTTTTTCTTCTTTCAGCACCCCTTAATGGGAATGTTGGGACATTTGAAGGCACCAGGGACTTTCTTATTTCTTCATATTCCTAATCATTAACTTGATTCTCAGAATCTTCTACTCTACTGTTTAATCCCTGTAAATTATACTTTATTTCAGAGTTCATGCTTTATTAAGCTGAGTATATACTTATTTTCTGATAAGTCTTTAACATTCTCGCTAAGATCCTTGAAAGTATCATGAAAATACTTGAGTAACCTTCTAACCGTGGTTTTTGAACTCTATATCCAGTAGTTTTTTTCTTCCATTTCTTTAATTTGTGATGTTTCTTTGTCTCTATACTTTGCCTGCTTCCCTGTGATTGTTTCTATGTATTAGGTAAAGCTGCAATGCCCCCTAGAATTGGTAGAATGGCCTTGCAGGTGTCCTGTAGGGCACAGTCTCTCAGCCTATCAAGTCACCTGAGCTGGGCACTCCAGGTGTGCCCCTGCATGGGCTGTGTGCACAGTCTTGTAGTTGAGCATTGATTGCTATTGGCAATCAAGTGGCTGACATTCTTAGGGGAGCTTCATTGACTATCTTTAATCAAAGTTAAATTAAGATAAAGGAGTGGGTGGTAATTTAAGAGTTCTATTTTCCTAGGAAGTGATAAGTAGTCAAATCTGGGTCTCTTCAAGTTAAATTTGAATTTAAGGGACAATAAGTGATTTTGAATATTGCAGAAGTCAAATATCTCTTGATTTCATATTGTAATTAACTTTAAATATTTGGAAAGTTCTCACACTCTGCTAATGTTGGCTGGATATATGGAAAATTCAGATTTCAATTAATAGGGGCACAAAGCTCAAGAGTGCAGAGGGGAGAAAGCTGTCTTAAATATATTAGGAAGTGGTTGAATCAATGAAAAACACTAGATGGCATGATTCTTTGCCACCACTTACCTTGCTACCACTTACCTTGTGGTTAATAATTTTATAGAACACTATGTTGCTTATATAATTAAAAATAGTCTCTCTTTCTTACTGTTTAGGAGCTGTTTTTTTTTTTTAGGGTTACTGCCTGTCTCTCCACCAATCTATATATATAAAAGCCTAAATGAGCATTGCAACTGAAACAAACGGATGACTGAACAGGCTGTGTGGGGCAACCAGGTTGGCAGGGGTTTAGTGATGACCAACCAAACAACTTAGCAGTGGGCTGTGTGGAATGACCAGGCTGGCAGGGGTGTTAGTGAGGGGTGACCAAACAACTGAGCAGCACACTGTATGAAGTGACCAGGCCAGCAAGGGGGCAGTCCGGGGTGACCAAATGACCAAACAACAGGCTGTGTAGGGTGACCAGGCCAGCAGGGGGGACAGTTAGAGGTGATCAGGCCAACAGGAGGGGGGCAGTTAGGGGGATCAGCCAGGCAGACTGGTGAGCAGTTATGAGCCAGTAGTCCCAGATTGTGAGAGGGATGTTCCGGATTGGAGAGGGTGCAGGCTAGGCTGAGGGGGACCCACCCTGACATGCACAAATTTTGTGCACCTGGCCTCTAGTCATATTATAACTAGAGGGATCCATATTGCCGGATTTAATATCCAGTGTGGTGATAATATAACAGGAAAAATAATCTGGTTACTAGAAAGAAACTAAAATTAAATAATTAATTAATTTTGTGTCTATCAGAATTTTAAAATAAGATATACTTAATGATATAAATTTGTTTAATTTTTTTAACTCATTCTCTATTTTCACAATTAAGCACTAGGAAAATAGAAATTTTAATTGTCGTTTGAATTGTACTGAAAGCTGAACTTTCAGTTTGGTGAAACTACTTACAAACATACCAAGGATGTTGAAACTCTTCTTATGATTTTGATAAAATTACAAGTGTTTTTCTATGTAGAGTCATAATTTGGTCAATATACTATTAGTGGATTATTATATTTTAAGTTTATTTGATTTGCTGTGATCCAGGTTGAGTAAAAATTTGGTTAAAAGCAAAATAGTGATAGTATAATTAAAATTAGAGGCCCAGTGAACAAATATTGTGCATGAGGGTGGGTCTCCCCCAGCGCAGCCTGCACCCTCTCCAATCTGGGACCACTGTCCATTTAGTGCTGATCACAGTAGTATTGGGACTAAATGGGAAGTCTGAAATCTCTCTCAGAACTGCTAAATTCCAACCGCTCACCTGCCTATCTTGCTGATTGCCCCTAACTGCTTCTGCCTGTCAACCTGATCACCCCCTAACTACTCCCTGCCAGCCTGATTGATGCCTAACTGTTCCCCTGCTAGCTTGTTTGCTCCTAACTACCTTCCCCTGCAGGCCAGTCACCCCTAACTATCCTCCCCTACAGGCCTGGTCCCTCCCAACTGCCCTCACCTGCTGGCCATCTTCTGGTGGCCATCTTGTGTCCACATGGGAGCAATCATCTTTGACCACATGGGGACAGTCATCTTATGTGTTGGCGTGATGGTAAATTTGCATGTTATCTTTTTTTTAGATAGAATAGAAGCCTGGTGCATGGGTAGGGAGCCAGCTGGTTTGCCATGAAGGATGTCCTGGATCAGGGTGGGGTTTCCTTGGGGTGTGGGGCAGCCTGGGCAAGGGGTGTATGGTGGTTTACAGGTTGGCCACACCCCCTGGACCCAAGTGGAGGCCCTGGTATCTGGAATTTATTTATCTTCTATAATTAAAACTTCGTAGCCTTGAGCAGAGCCAAACTTCCTGTTCACTCAGTGGCCATAGCCATTTTTATTGGGATTTATTTATCTTCTATAATTGAAATTTTCTAGCCTTAAGTGGAGGGCAAAGCAGGCCAGGGTAGGTGGAAAGCTTAGCTTCCTCCATTGCCAGGAGCAACTTAATCCTCCTGCTCTCTCCAGCTCTGTGGCTGCCACCATTTATGTTGGAATTTATTTATCTTCTATAATTGAAAATTTGTAGCATTGTGTTGAGGCCAAGGCCCACCAGAATGTGTGGAAAGCTTAGCTCCCCCCATTGCCGGGGAAACCCAAGGCTCTTGCTCTCTCTGTGGCTTCAGCCATCTTGGTTGGATTAATTTGCATACTCACTCCTGATTGGCTGGTAGATGTGGATTGTGGGTGTAGTGGAGTGATGGTTAATTTACATATTACTCTTTTATTAGATAGGATAAGAAGAGAACTATTACCAAATTTGGTAAAGATATATGTCTTTGTGCAATATCACTCATTTTTTTTTTTGCAATCATTATGTGCTCTTCTCTCCTGATTATGAACTGTCCCATAAATTTGAAGTTTGGATCTTATGTGCACTAAAATAATTCAATTCCAATTTCCCTTCATATAATAAAAAATTTGAATGTGTTTAGACATGAAGTCTGCATTCTGGTATGCTGCAAAAGATTTTCACCAAGATTCCTCATAGATCATGTCTTTCCTTCAAAAGTTACCTTTTATTTTTTTTGGTAGTGAAAAAATACAACATGAATACATAAGAAATGCAAAGTAGCATGCAAAATAATGATCTTCCTCTGAGTTGAACTGTGCTATCCTCATCACGATTTCATTCTTATTATTCAGAGACTGATACAATAGCCCATACTTATTTTTTTTATTATAATGTGGTCTAGAAATGTTATGCAAAAATAAGAGCTAAGTATTTTTCTTAAGAGAAATTCTGATCAGGGATGCAAGACATTTTAGTACAGAGAAAAGCATTTTATCCTTCCAATTGGTGATCCACAAATGGTTCTAAAAAAATAAAAAAGGTTATGTTTATTGTTTTCTTCTTTACCTCATAACTGCATCTACAGGTGTTTCCCAGGAATGTATGTGAAGGAAAAGAAACAATATAGAAACTGAAGCACTTGTGAACATTATCTTATAGATATTTCTGCATTTACAATAAATATAACAAAACTTTGGAATCATATTGCATAAAGAAGAATCCCCTTCTGATTCTTTTTTCAAAGATATTTAATTGTAAAACAAACTATAAGAATCAGTGACCACAAAAATGTTAGTGATTAATAAATAATTAAATTTTAGAAAAATATTGCATTGAAACTAAAAAACACACACATTCTAATCTTGGAAGAACTTTGCTTTATTAAATGTAACAAAAAAGAATCTCTATGAGTTCATTAGATGTGCTACACTTCAGTATCACTTCAGCAGTGGGCTGTGGTGCACTTACAAAATAAATGTTGGTAGATGAAAATAGAAAACAAGGCAAGAGAATTCTAGTAATTCCAATCTCTATTCCAGTGGTTGGCAAACTTATTAGTCAATAGAGCCAAATATCAACAGTACAACAATGGAAATTTCTTTTGAGAGCCACATTTTTTAAACTTAAACTTCTTCTAATGCCAATTCTTCAAAATAGACTCCCCAGGCTAGGTATTTTGTGGAAGAGCCACACTCAAGGGTCCAAAGAGTTGCATGTGGCTCATGAGCTGCAGTTTGCTGGCCACTGCTCTATTCCTCCAACATGCTTTTTCTATTATATGAGATTCCTCACCAATCTGAATTTTTATTATTAAACATGAGTTCTTTTGTCTGAAATTCTAAATGCTTTCTAACTTTCTTTTAAACTCTTAATGTGAATGGGATATTTTATATACCTTAAGCATGGTTCTGTTTTTTAGAATATTTCAAACGTGTGCATTTTCAAAATAACAAATGATACACTATTAATTAAACATATTATTGACATTTTCTTGCATACAACAGAGATATAAGTCAGAAAAATAAATATGACTTGTTTAAACAACTGCATCAGATTATTAGGTATCTAGAGGCTCAGTGCATAAAATTCATGCACGGGGAATGTTTCCCTCAGCCCAGCCTGCACCCTCTCTAATCTAGGACCCCTCGGGGTATGTCTGACTGCCTGGGTGGATCAGGCCTAAATGAGCAATTGTAAATCCCTCACACAATCCAGGACTGCTCGCCTGCCTGCCTGCATGATTGCCCCTAACCACTTCTGCCCGCCAGCCTGATCACCCCCAACCATTCCCTGCCAGCCTGATCAATGCCTAACTGCTCCCTGTCAGCCTGGTCACCCTTAACTGTCCTCCCCTGCAGGCCTGGTTGCCCCAAACTGCCCTCCCCTGCTGGCCCAGCAAACCTTAACTGCCCTCCCTTGCCAGCCTGGTAATCCTTAATTGCTCTCCTTTACTGGCCTGGTCACCCTCAAGTCCCCTTCTCTGCAGTCATGGTCACCCCTAACTACCATCCCCTATAGGCCTGGTACACCCCCACCTTCACTCCCCTGCAATCCTGGTCCCTCTCAACTTCCCTCCCTTGCAGGCCTGATTGCCCCCAAATGCTCCTCCCTGCTGACCTGGTCCCCCCCAACTGCCCTTCCCTACAGTCCTGGTCATCCCTAACTGCCCTCCCCTGCCAGCCTTGTTGCCCCTAACTGCTCTCCCCTGCTGGCCTAATTCCCCCCACCTGCCCTTACCTGCAGGCCTGGTCCTCCCCCAACTTCCCTCCCTTGCACGCTTGGTTGCCCCCAAATGCTCTCCCTTGGAGGCCTGGTCCCCCTAAACTGCTTTCCCTTGCTAACCTGGTTCCTCCCAACTTCCCTCTCCTACAGTACCAGTCACCCTAACTGCCCTCCCCTGTAGGTATCCCCTAACTAATCTCCCCTTCTGGCCTGATTCATTCCAACTTCCCTCCCCTGTAGGCCTGGTTCCCTCGAACTTGCCTCCTCTGTAGGCCTGGTCCCCCCCCACCCCCAACAACTGTCCTCTCCTGCTGGCCTGGTCCCCCAACTGCCTTCCCTGCCAGCCTGGTCAGCCCTAACTGCCCTCCCCTGTAGACCTGGTTCCCCCAAACTGTCCTCCCCTGCAGGCCTGGTTGTCCCCAACTTCCCTCCTTTGTAGGCCTGTACCCTCTAACTGCCCTCCTCTTCAGGCCTTGCCCCCCCTATTGTCCTCCCCTGCTGGCCTGGTCACCCCTAACTGCCCTCCCCTTCAAGTTTGATTGCCACCAACTGCCCTCCTCTACAGACCTGGTTGTCCACAACTGCCCTCCCCTGCCGGCCATCTTGTAGCAGTCATCTTGTGTCCACATGGGACAACTACCTTTGACCACATGGGGGTGACCATCTTGTGTGTTGGAGTGATTGTCAATTTGCATACTACTCTTTTATTAGATATGATGCTGTTTTATATTTAAGTGACCCCCAAATGGAATCCTTTGCTATACTTCTCAGTTCCCTCAATTGTACTTTTTGCTAGAGGTGATATATTGTACCACATTCTTTAGGATAAACTTCTATTCCTTAAACATTCCAGTAAGACAGTTATAAATTTCAGTAAATCTGTTGTTCAAATTTGGTGAAAGGCAGATTTCTTTACACAGTGTGTCAAATATAAAAGAAGATATCAATGTGATTCTCTTGAAAAAATATGATCATTTTCAATGTTTTGAAAAGCTGCAGTGATATTAAGAAAGAGCAATCAGCCTGAGTTAAAGGCTGTACAGCTCAGTGTGGAACTTAATCTCATTTTAATGTCAAATGTATAGAAGGCATTTTTCTGATTAGTCATTATAGTTATAATCCAGAGTGTCTTTATTGTGGCATTGATATCTTGTCTCATTATGGGACCACATAATATGTTGGAAGCTATATCTATAACATCATCAGAAGCTGGATATTCAGTTTCCATAGTATTAATGAGTGCTAGCAATTAATTTATCTAAATACTGAAACTCTCATTATATTATTTTCTCTTTAAATTATAGCCTTTATTTCCTGGCAGTAAAATGTTTATTAAATCTCTATTATAAACCAAAACCAGTGCTAAGTAATTTGCTTATAATTTTCACACTAAAGTAAATTTTATTATACATTTTAGACATATTCTAGATTAATAATTAATAGATTGTTTTAATTATATATATTTTTTACAATTGAGTAAACCTAGAATCTGAGGCCAAATTGAATTGAGCAAGTTTATTATTATTAATTAAAAAGAGGATTAAAACACAGCTCTAGTAATCAGACTTTTTCCAATAAAATATTTTTCATGAAATGGTTAATAAACCCAAATATTTTATGAAATCTAAAACTTTCTTTTAAAAGTTGAGCTAGTACACATTTTTTAACATTCCATCCACAATATGCTTTGATATTAATAGACATTTATAATTTAAAAACTACTCAAACTATAAAAAGTAAGCAAACTTTTCAAGAGAAAAAGTGGTATGTAAAGAAACAAAATAAAATAATGCTTTCCTCATAACAATAGTTGATGACCTATCAAGTGCTTCTCCACTAAAATGAGGTATAAAATAATTATATTCATTTTCATTGCTTCTATATTGTACTGTTAAACCACTCAGTGCAATAAATGAAATAGGAATAAATTGCTGTGACAATAGAAGGAAATACATAAAACTGTCATTATTAGAAAAATAAATAATTGTATGCATTTAAGCATAAAGATATCCACAAATAGTAAGTGGTGATCTTAGCAAGCTATTAAATAAAAAGTTATTAAAACCATTTCTATTTCAACAACCAAAAAGCAACTATCAATTATTTAAAAAATATACAATTTTAATGAGCTTCTAAAAAATCAAATACCTAACAATTAATCCCACAAATGATGAGAAAAATATCTACACTGAAACCTACAAATTTGCTAAGGGGTATAAAGGAGGAGGATTGAAAAAAATAGAGATATTGGAAGAATCAAGATTGTTGAGATTTCAAATTTTGTTGAATTATTGTCTTTCCATATGAATTAGTAGATGTAATACAATCCTTAGTGTCTGTGTTTGTGCACTGGTGTAGTTTGACAAGCTGGGACTAAGTTATATGATGATTCAAAAGGTCTAGGAAAGTCAAGGCAAACTTTAAGAAGAACAACAATGTGTAAGTACTTAAATTACCATGTTCTAAAATTTTCTATAATAGCAATAATTAAGACTGGTATTAATCAAAATAATATAAAAATATGTTAATAAATAGAGGACATACAGATGGCCAAGAGAGATATGAAAAAATACTCAAAGTCACTAGTCATCAGAGAGATGACAGAGTGTTTATAAGAGGCTTTGATGAGATAGAAGTATAGTTTTCAAAGAGTATATTGTATGCATAAGTATTTATTTCAATTTGTTATATATGTAGATATATATATATATCTACATATATATATACACATTTATAATTAAAAACTACTAAATGCATATAAAATGCATATATAATATATATATATATATAAAAGGTTAATATGCAAAGTGTCCTCTCAGGAGTTTGACTGGGAGAATGGGAGTTCAGTTGTTTGCTGGCCATCAGGGGGTGGCACGGAACATGGTGGACAACCAGTGGTATTGGTGGGGCACTGAAGGAGTGAGGGAAAGAGAAGGTGGGGTGGCAGGGAATCTGATTGACCCTAATTAATGGCCAGATCTAGGAACCTTACCCATGCATGAATTTTGTGCACCAGGCCTCTAATATTTTTATAATAAAATATATTTTAAAACAAAATGTAGCAGCACAAAATCAACTTACAAGTATGAAAAATGGGCTTTTTACAATGTATGAAAAATAGGTTGTGTCAAATACCATTCTGTTTTCTCATGAAGAGGTTAAATCTTGATTGTGTAACTTTCTCAGATTACATAATACATTTTGGAGTTTGATTGCTTTCTTTAATTCTTCACCTTACAAAATTTAAAGTTGCTAAACTTCTCTTTTCTCAAGTAAAATGAAATATTGATATATTATCGTATATAATAAAAGCCTAAAATGCAAATCAACTGAATGGCAGAACATCCAGTTATTATGACACACACTGATCACCAGGGGTCAGATGCTTAATTCAGGAGCTGCTCCCTGTGGTCAGTGCATTCCCACAGGCGGAGTGCTGCTCAGCCAGAAGCTGGGCTTCTGGCTGGAGAGCACAGTGGTGGTGGCGGGAGCATGGCATGCCTCTGCAGCAGTGCTAAGGAGCAACGAGCCGAGCAGTAAGGAGCAGCAAGCAGGTGGGCAGTAAGGAGTTAGGGCTCCTGGACTTTGAGAAGGATGTCTGACTGTGAGGCAGTGTGGGCCAGGCTGATGGACAGCTCCCCTCCAGTGCACAAATTTCATGTACCGAGCCTCTAGTATAATATATAATATTAATACACAATTTCATCCAAGTTAGTTTGAAGACATAAATATAAGAGTACAAAATATTTAGTACAGTATATTGTTATCTAATAAGAACGCAATAGCTATGATTAGTACTATTTATCATTATCAAATATCAGTTAGAATTACCCCATAAATACAGTCATTTAATTTTCATTGAATATCATATAAATGTATAACAGTTGGAGAATTGTTATTCATAATCTATTTCAGGTGTTCTTCCATTAACATTCTTATAACCATTAAATTTCAGGGTCAGGACTCAAGAATGTTTTGAATGTAACTTCCTTATTAGAATATTAGTTATTTCCCTAATATTTGTAAAAATGTTATATTTATCAATATGTGCCTTTGGGGGGTGGGGCTACACATTCTATAACTTTATTTGGATGATTAAATTGCTCTATTTACCTATAACAGAAAAAGAGATACTCTTCTATTTAGACATATAAAACAGTTATTTCTAGTTTCAAACTAAATCCTTAGGTTCATTTTTGAACTAGCTGAAACTGTGAATAACAAAATATATAAGAAATAGAGATATAATATGAAACATGGATTGTTGATGTCATGTCTTAGAACTGATGCAGACATGCTAATCAGGAAAAAGACAGAAGCTTGCTATTCTGAAGGAAAAAAAAATGCTATTGTTTACACTCCATTGGTATTCTTGTTGCTGATTACACTACAGTGGATTTCATAAACTGGCAGAGACTCTGGGAGATGTGGAGGCGAGGTAGGCGACTGTAGAAGAATAAAGTTAGACTTTTATTCTGTGCCAGTACTAGATGTGCTAGACAACTACAAAGCAAATACCATTTTTTAGTTCTTGACTTAAAATATAAATTTTAAAGCTTATATATTCATCGCCTAGACAACTCTCCAGGGTGTTTCAATACACACTGTTCCTGTACCCAGGGGCATCTTCTTCTATGACTTTAAAAAAATGCACAATTTCCAAAAAATACCTATATTTTGTTATCCTGTGGAAAACTGAGCACTTAATAGAATCTTCTAATATTTTCTTCTCCTTTAAACATAAATATCAACAAGAAAAATTCAACTAAAATGTGTTAAAATCACATGAAAGCACACAAACATCTCTTGTCGGTATTCTTACCGCTGCATTCTCAAATATGAATTTTAGAATGAATTTCTACAGTTAACTGTAGGTAGCCTTTTCAGGCAGGTAATGGGCAAGTGGTATGTATAAGCTGTTTTTGCAAGTCTATAGTTTTGAGTTGATCTTACTGCTTCCGAAGAGTAAAAAAAAAACAAAACAAAAACATAGTCAATAGACCATTTGCAAAAAGTAATCTATATTTTGTTTTTTGAAAGTCACAGGTAAAAATAAGGAATTTTTACATTTGCACATGATAGTATACTTTTCAGAAAAGAAAGATAACATTTTGTTTAACATATTAGGCACATTGAAAGAAAAATATCTTAATTTTTAGTGATGAGCACAAGCAGACACTACTTTGTCCCTCGACCTGTATGGCAATGATTGTTTCATTGTGCTCATTAGATCAGATGGCAGAACAACCGTCTGGAACAAGCTCCAGTAACAACCAGTGGGTAGGACCATGAGGCAACCTCTTTGGCGATGGATGTGTGTGGGGGCGAGGGGGGGGGGGGGGGGGGGGGGGGGGCAGAAGGGAGGACAGCTCTATGATCTATAGCCCTGCAGAGGGTGGTGGCAGCCAGGGCTGTGAGGGCCTACACTTGCACGAAGTTCATGCATTGAGCCTATAGTGAAATATAAGCCCCAATATTATCTGTTTGCAACCTCTGAGGAGCTATTTCATGCTTTCTTCTGAGAGGAAAATGTAAGCTGTGGCACACTTTTTTTATGGGAAATGCCACTTTAATGAGAGGAGGGGTAGGCGGGTGAGTTACAGGAATTAAATTTAAAAGTTATTTTTCAATGGAAACATTAATTTACTTGACTAATTATTGAGTTTATGTTAAAATAAGTATACATTAGGCAAAGATAAGAGTTTTTGTCTGCATTATATATTTTATCAGTACTATAATGAGGGAGACTACTGATAAGAAGGCAGCAGAAACTGGTATCAATGGCCCTCATTTTAGTAAGAACACTTTCATGGGCTGCTTTCTCTAGAAGCAGATGCTAAGATGGTGTTTGATATGCATGGTATTCATTGGGCATCGATATCTGTGGAAGGAAAGGAAAAGAAGTAGATTTGAGGCAAGGCTAAAGTCTACATGCAATGTAGGCATGAAAACATTCTCAGCCAACCTTCCAGAAAGTTTAGATGTCTATATGGCTCATCACAGATGACCAGCCTTTTAACCTGCAACATAATCAGTCTTTGGATATGGCCTGTCCTGGGAGGACACTCTAAAGCAATTCTGAAGCTGCTGTGGGTGCTGACAGGACACCCAGTACTTCCTCAGAGGCTGATTTAGTTAATACATCTCTGTACCCATCAAAGTCCATCCCATGTACCACTCATCATCTCCATTTTCTATTGTAATTGGGTTCTACTTTGCCAGTATCAGTGGTTTCTCTGGTGTTGTGACTTAGATCCTGATCACTATGTCCTTCTTTTTATTTTTT
>JAAGEH010000014.1:3127613-3170478 GCA_011751065.1 Lasiurus cinereus | reverse complement strand
AGAGAAAGGAGACAGCATTGTGAGATAGACACATAAATTTGTTGCCTTCCATAAGCACTCTGACCCGCAACCCAGACATGTGCCCTTGACCTGGAATCCAACTATGACTCTTTGATGCCAATGCTCTAACCACTGAGACCCATTGGCCAGAACACCATATCCATCCTAAGCTGAGGTCAATGAAGGAGTTCATTTGCAGTCACAAATGGGAAAGTGTGTACCAGTAGGCACCAAAGTAGATCATATGGAGTATAAGTACACATGTCCTCCCTGCTGTCATTGTGTAACAGTAGCCCTTTGTCCTTCGGAGATGATCAGTCAATCATCCCTGTCAAGATGCTGACTGCTGTTCTTGTCTACTGATCCCTAGACGTCAGGTAACCTGAAGTGCCTGTGTGGCAGCCAAAAATTATAGTTCAGTGGGACTCATGTTATGACGCCTGATGAAAGAAGATTGCTTTGGGAAAGAAACTAACTTTGTAGTGCATGAGTTTGTGAGAGCAGAAAGCCAAGATTCCTCAGTGAGTTATTGAGAGTAAGTCCAGATTTTATCTTCATTAGACTTATGTGTTTTTCCCTTTGGGGATACATTCACGTAGAGAGATATTTAATTCAGTGTATACACAGTACCCTGGAAAATATGTAGCCTAATATATTATCGGTGGGGACAGGGAGGTATCAACTTGCCTTCAGCAGATTGTTCAAATGTTCTATCAGCTAGTCACTTCAGGGTGTTGCAGTATGTGATAAAACAGTAGATTTCAACATCATGAAATAAATCCTACACTTTCTTTGCTATTGAGTAGTTCTGATGTGATATATGTGGCTTAAGCCCTCTGCATAGCTAAGGAAGTAGTGCACATGGAGGAAAGGCATACCCAGATTATACAGTATGTCTAAACAAACTTATGGGCTCATCAAAAAGACTTCAATATGAATGTTTTTAGAAATTTTATTTGTAATAGGCAATAATTCAAAATATTTCACAATATATGAATGGATAATTCAGTGCTCCACAGCAATTAAAAGGAAGAAACCATTGATACAAACAGCAAATGTGAATGAATCTCAGAATAAATTTGTGAATATAATAGAATCAGGGAGATAGAAAGGGAGTCAACTGACAATTATCAGGCGGAAACAAATGAGGGCAGTGCAGGTAGAGACTGGACAAAAATCATACATCTATGGATGAGGGCAATGCTGGCGAGGTAAGGGCAAAGGGAGGATTGGGACCCAAGTGGAGGAATGCTCTGGGGGGGAAAAGAGGAACAATTGTAATAATCTGAACAATAAAGATTTATTAAATTTAAAAAATAAAAATAAAAATAGAAAAATGCATTAGTCAAAAAACCATGATACATTAAAAAAAAACACTGGATACTGAATGACAATGAAAATATATATTAGTAAAATTTATGAACGTAGGTTGAAGTAAAAATGGTAATTTGAAAGAAATCTAAAGTCATAGTATTTAAAATAGAAGAAAGAACAAAAAATAAAAATTGTTGTGAATTTATTCAAATAAATTATGAAAAAATATATTGGTACGTGCCAGTGGGGTGGGGTTGGGAGGGTATGGGGGGAGGTTTATGTGGGAGGGGAAGGATACATATATACTACTATTTGTAATACTTTAAACAACAAAATAAAATTATAAAAAGAAAAATCAATAAATTAGATTGTATACCAAAAAAAAAAAGAAAAAAAAAGACTGGAATAAACCGAAAGAAAATATGATAAATAAATTGATGTGGTTGATTAGGAAAGAGAAGTAGACCATGGTACCAGTTTCAAGATAAATAAAAACAACAACATAATCATAACTTCTATTAATTATGGAACAGGTATTTTGGATTAATCTAGTACCTAAAGAAAACTAGGGGATCAGTTTAAAATGAAAAGGGAATTGTTAAACTCAATAGGAAGCATTAGAGATCATAATCCCCATTCAAAAAGAGCTAAGAACCCTTCCATCCAGGAAGATTCTCCCTCCCCGGGAAAGAATCAGGAAGAACCTGTTCTACATTCCTCCTCTAAATTAAGACTCGAATTCTTATTCCTATGCATGATTGCTGCTCATTTCAATGCTTTTAGTTTTAATTGTGCACTTCACTAAAATCAATTTCAAATAATACATTTAGAAGTAAAGATGAAAACAAATATTTATTCCCAAAGTGTATACAGAAGTCTTAACTGTTTCTAAAACATTTTATTGTTACAGTAATTAAACTAACCATGGCTCACCTAACTCTTCCTAAGGTTTGCTAACAGGTCCTAAATATGCTTCAAATGCATTAATATCCAATCTGGTCATGCAAATTAAGACAAAATTTTTAATCTACTAATTATATCATAATAGTATACAAAAGAGCAATATGTTTTTAAATCAATAAGTATATTCTTAAAAATAATGGAAAAAAAAGAATTTGAAAACACTTTGAGAACAAGAAAAATTTAAAAAATAAGATAACAGATCTGGCTGGTATGGCTCAGTTGGTAGGGTGTCATTCCATGCTCCAAAAAGGTTGCTATTTAGATTTCTGGTGAGGGCACATGCCCAGGTTTCAGGCTCTATCCCAGTAGAGGGTATGCAGAAGGCAACCAATTAATGGTAAGCTCTTACATCCTCTCTCTCTCTCTCTTTCTCTCTTGCCCCATTCCTCTCTCTCTAAAAAAATAAAATCAATAAACTTTTTAAAAAATTTAGGTAAGATAAATTATCTAAGAGAATCTTCACTTTGATAAGTGATTATATTTTCTCTTCACATAAAAAATACTCATTCAGGTCTAGCCGACATTTCTCAGTGGTTAAGTATTGACCAGGAGGTCAGGGTTCAATACCTGTCAGAACACATGCCTGGTTTGTGGGCTGGATTCCCAGTGTCAGGTGTGCAGGAAGCAGCTGATCAATGATTCTCTCTCATTGATGTTTCTCTCTCTCTCTTCACTCCTCTCTGAATCAATAAAAAGTATTTTTAAAAATACTCATTCAGTTTTACACTTAAAATGTGATATAAGATTTAGTAATAGTTTATTTGCAATGTTTTAAATAAATGATCAAAAAATTCTACATTTTTCAAAATCAATAATTTTAAACAATTATTGTGAAACTCATATTGTTCTAATTGTAGGTTAAAACAATAATATTCTTACAAAAATTTTATAGCCTAAAAGAATATTATTTGATAAATTATTTTTAAAAAATGGAGAGAGAGATAGAAACATCAATGGTGAGAATCACTGATAGGCTGCTTCCTCATGCCCCCTACTGGGGATCAATGCTGCAACCTAGGCATGTGTCCTTACTGGAAATCTAACTTAGACCTCCTGGTTCATAGGTGGATGCTCAACCACTGGCCAGACAATAAATTATTTTTAATATGTTAGTGACATTGATAATTCTACTTGATTTGTACTTTTTCTTTTTCTTTGATCCTTAGTGTCTAAATGTTGCTGATAATTAATATAATTAATTTTTAAAAAGACCTGGTAAATTTTTTATATTACTAACTCCATGCAGCTGATCACAGTAACTGATATATCTTCTTATGTACAGTGACTAGAAAAATATATTTCCTACATTTAAAGATTATAATAATTGAAAACTTTATTGAATCACTCTTATAAATGTTAGAATTATCTTTTTCTCCACCACTTTTCTTTTCTTAGAAACATTATAAATGCAAGTAGTCAATCTTCATTATCATGCAGTATGGTTTCATCTACTTACAATGAAAATTTGCTTCACTGCAGTTCATTACACAGCTGATTTTCAACATTTTTACTATCCTATTGATTCTTCATGAAACCATATCATTGCCCAATGGAATAGAATAAATTATTTCATTTAGATTCTTTTCTATCACCATATTAATAATGTATTGTGTAGCTGGTAAGATTTATTATTCTCTAATATTAGGTGGCTTACAACTTTTTCCTCTTCATCTTACTCCATAAAATTAATACAGTGAGAGCACTATTATATGTATTGCAAGAGTTTTAAATCATAGTTGAAAGAATAACATTGCTTTAATATTTCTAATAAAAATGGAAAATAGTATATACATGCAATAATATTGTATTAGCATGTTTATTCTTAAAGTGTCCTCTTTTAATTGATTTATTATACTTGCAGAAAATAATATATGTTAGCAGAGTAGGATATTAGTACATTCATACATGTGGAGCTTTAACACTAAATCTTAAGCCATTAAATGAAATTTGTTCCTCTTTTAATCAAGCTAATCAAAGTTTTACTTTGTTTCAAGATATAAACATGAAATATGTATAAACTAAGTGTAAATGGCTGAACTTACAAAAACATGTGAAATACAATTGTGATACATTGGAATTTGGATATTTAAATACCACAAGTGACCTTGCCAGAGATAATGTTATCTTTGCAAGATGGTAGGTAATCCTGAGTTAATATTTTAGAGAAATAAAATTATTTCCTCAAATTTAATGGTAGATATACTTATGAAAATCACAGGATTTGTATAACACAAAACATTTCCATTTATTTGTAAATTATGTTTATCTTCTAATTTCAGATAATTTGGTGTTTTTTATTTACCCATGAAAAAGTGGTAGTATATTCTTAAATTGAAAGATATAACATATGAAAAGCTTATTCAAATCAATGCTTGGAACACAGTAAACCCTGATTAAATGAGTTTGTGTTACATTGTTACTATTATTATTATTATTATTATTATTATTATTACTATTATTATTATTATTATTATTATTATTATTATTAAAATGGTATTAGGTTGATTCCAGCCACGTTCTCTTTGGAAGGTTTACACCAGTGGGTAACATTGGCACCTATAGGCTGTTATGTTCTGATGCCTGTTATATCTACTTTTTCTGTTAGTAGTAAGTGTAAGAACAGTTTAAATTGAATATGATATCCTTGAGAGTTTACAAAATCTCATCTTGGGCCAGAGTTATGAGAAAGGCTACATTATAGGCAACTGATTGAACTGGTAAGGCGCCTTCTTTCAGGCAGAGAGACTTCCTTACACTGAAGTAGATTGTACATGAACCTTGAGCAATGTCTAGAGACAAATGCAGGTGAAGAAATATGTTGTTTGACTAAGGACTTACACCAGGACACACAAAAAATGGATAATGAGAAAGAATAAAATAACCTCTTCTGTCCTTTCTGGACCCTGAGAGAGTATTAGAGGAGCTACACTGTTTTTTCCAAGTGTTTATGTCAGTGTTGAAATATAACATTACTCAGAAGCACAAAGCTGGTTATCATATTACATATTCCACCCACAAATACAAATCTGGATCAGAAAAGATTTGCACTCATCAATATGCATGGAGGTCAGGACATTTTCTTCCTACTGAGATGATATGACAGGTGCTAAGGAGCTTTTATTAGCCTTGTCCAATTATCCTCAAGAAAAATACAAATAGTTCTGTGGAGAATAGGGAAACCAAGTTACAAGTACCAGAGTGGAATGCATAACTGAATTGGTAGGTTAAATTCTACCAAAGTACTAGCAATTCAAAAGAGATTTAGAAACATTGAAATATTTTGATTGTGGGTCTCTTCTTACTTAGTGCCTTCTTATTTCAGCTAATGTTCAGAAAATGTTCAAGTTGCTACAAAGAAGGTGAAAATAAGATTATTTATTTCAGTTAATAAGGTATGGAAGTGTAGTAAAATATGACAGAGTAGATCAATTAATTGTTTTCAACGTAACATTGAATGCAGCTTATCTCACTTTTTATTCTGCTAAAAATTAGCCTTAAGTTTTTTCTTTTAGTAAAAACGTGGATAAAATAATGTAAAAGTTTGTGATTAATTCTATAAATTTAGGTGTAATAACATGCAACATTGCTTATTTAATTGTTGATGATTAATTCTCAAGTAAAAATCAAATTGGTACTTGAGAGTAAGCTTTTGTCTGCATTTTTACACATATTTAGAAATCTGTTTAGATATGTAGCAAAATAGGTTTTTGGTGGTGATGGCACTTCTTTATCTGAACTGATATTTTGAAAACAAACATTTAAGGAAGAATTTATGTCTGAAAGGAAACTAAGGGAGTCTGAACTGCAAATTATTTTGATTTCAGAGTAATTTTTCTTTTGTCTTCATGCTTTAAGATACATATTTCCCAATATTTACAAATTATTTTGAAATTGACAAAAAAAGAAAACAAAACATCTAAGCAGCAGCTTTTGTTCAAAGTAATAAAACAAATAAAGATTCCTAATTCCTAAGGATTTTAAACTTCTTACAGATAAACTGTACACATGCATGTGACTATCTAACAGGGCTTCAGTGTTGACAGGGGAAACAAAACAAGTCACTTTCACAACCATAATGGGTTTAGTTAGTTAGTTAGTTAGTTAAAGCATTGACTGCAATATCTGGTCCTGTCACAAGTAAAGAAATATTAAAATATCTTGGAATGAGTGACCATATATTACACAAATATGTTCAAATTAAAGTAGATTGTGAAGCACAGCTTGCTTCTTGATTTACTTGTGAAAGAACTTGATGGAATTTTCTGCTTGTGCTCTAATCGAGGCCCCTGAACAGATAAAGACCACAGGTAGTACTGGTGACCAGATCACAGTCATCCAGCTCATTCTGTCTCACACCCATGGGTGCACTGTTCTGCTCTGCTTCCCAATTGTTTCAGCTAGCAAACACAAAAAGATGGTTCAATCACTGGGCCAAAGTAGAAAAATAGCTGTTTCTATCCTTGTCTTCACTTTAAATCTCATGTTATTACTCTTTATTCTAAGTGAAGAAAGATAATATATTCACTTGTTTTCCTTTTATCAATAATGCTAATGTGAGGTCAGGGGAAATAATGAACTTTCTTTCCTAAGGGTCTAAGTTTCACAGAGTATAAGGAAATTTAAATAAATAGAAAAGAGGACATAAAATATTTTCTCCTTTCATTTCTACTTTGAGAGAGTCCTTTTAAAATGTTTTATATATCCCAACCAAAAATTATAATATATAGTATTGATTTATATACTTTAAACTATATATATATATAGTTTATATATAACTATATATATATAACTATATATAACTATATATATATATATATATATATATATAATTTCTATTTAATATTATAGTTTGAAAACTAATTTCATTCTGTGTATTACTGAACATAGCAAGCGGAATATGGTTTGTTTTCTTTGGACATATGCCAAAATTAAATTGTTCCATTATAAGAAACTTAGTGAATTGCTGCCAACCCCCAAAGAAACCAATAATGTGTACACTTGTAGACTTGGTTGTTAACACTAAAGACAGTAATTTAGAGAACACATCCAGTATTGCAATAATTTATTGTTTTGAAAAAGAAATTACAAAAACTTTGTACTGAGATAAAACAGATTGGCAGGTGAATTATGTTTCTCAATAGAGTAATTTTAATGATTTTGTATAGACAGTAATGTCTCTCTCCCTTAAAAAAGATATCTGATAGTCCCAGTCAAAAGGACAATGAAATAGAGTGATAAAGGTCATTTCAATGTCAGAGTATTAGAAACTTAAATTTATCTTTTTTACATTTAACTTTATCATTTAAAAATCTCAAAATGGTTAATGTTTTTGAAGAAAAATATTTTGCAAGTTACTTTCTTTAAAACTAAAAATATATTGCCATATTTTACTCTTAAAATGTAGTTTTTGTCATAATTGAAAAAAAATGTAAATTAGACAAAATATTTTATGGGTTGTGTGACAGTGTTACAAAGTGTACCTTATGTTATTTCATATCTTGGTGTGCATTCAGGGATGTCTAAATTGCTAGGGTAAATATCTTAAAAATCTTATTATAATCACTTCTCTTTCTTTGAAGAACACTCTGAATATTTAGAGTATGTTGATGCTTTAGGTTTTGTTAATAGAAAGATACATGTACCACATGATAAGACAAAGTGTAATAAGTGAAGATTTAGAACACAGCATTGGAGACAGATTGCTTGAAATAAAATATTTTTCTAAATTGATTTCAGAAAGGAAGGGAGAGGAAAAAGAGATAGAAATATCAATGATAAGAGAGAATCATTGACTGGCTGCCTCCTGCACACCCACTCCTGGCAATCAAGCCTGCAACCTGGACATGTGCCCTTGACCAGAAATCAAACTATGACTTCCTGGTTCATAGGTCAGTGCTCAATCAATACCCATATCAGCCAGTCTTGGAATTAAATCTTAACACTTATTTTGACTATTTGAAAATGGGCATATTCTTTGCATTTCTTGTTTTCTTCAATAGTAACTATGTCTTTAAAAGTTCTCTTTTAATAGTTAAAAACTGTGTAGAGTAATAGCTAGTGCATAATGAGGTCTCAATAAATGTTAGATATTTATATTATCAACTAGAGACCTGATGCATGAAATTCATGCTAGTGTAGGCCTCCTTCCCCTGGCTGCCGATATTGGCTTCCCTCTGGCATCTGGCACCTGGGCTTCCCTTGCAGCCCTGGCTTCGTCGTCTGAAAGAATATCTGGTATAATTAACATATTACACTTTTATTATTACACATGTGCTATATATTTTGGCATCAGATAATCTTACTTCAGTTCTATGTTACAGGGTATATTCCATAATTAGGTGTATAGAGATGTATGCAGAGTGGGGCACATATATAATGTGGGCATATATAATAAGAATTTAGATGATATGGAAATAACATCTTTCCCTTATTTCAAAGTTTTTACCTTTTGTATTTAGCATTATACAGGGGCAGACAGTTAGATTATTCTATTAATGATCCGATTTTATATACCAGGCAGTATTTTTGACGTTTCATATATCTGTTATTAGTTTCTAGTTGTTCCCAAATTAGTTTTCTGAGATAAATAGTTAAATTTAAAGTGAACACTTATCTTCTTATCTAATGAAAGGGTAATATGCAAATTAACCATCACTCTGTCACAAAGATGGCAGTGCCCATTACCACAAAATGGCGGTGTCTAGTCCTCTCAGCTTCTCAGGAGTCCCCCAGTTCCAGGGGGCAGCCACTGAGAGCAGGCAGCATGAGCTGGCAATGTGAGTGGAATGCTTGCTTCTTCACTGCACCTGACTTGGGCCATCCCCCTAGAGCCAGAGTGGACACAGACAGAGAAAGGAGGCCAGCCTACAGCCTCCACTGCCGAGAGCAAGCCTGGAGAGGAGATGGTGGGCCCATCTCTCACAGAAGCAGTGTGGCTCTCTCCCACCTCCTGTGGAAGCAGAGCAGGTCTCTCCCAGCTCCCATGGGCGCGGCAGCTGGCTTCCCCCTCCTGCCAAGGCCACACAGCTCCCCTGGAATCAGTGTGGCTCCCAGCAGCCAGCTGTGGTTCTCGCCAGCTCCCACCAAAGCAGTGGGCGGCCTATTGCACGCAATAACATATGATGGGCTACTAGTAATGTAATGAAAAAACATATGAATAGAAATACCATTTTTTCTTGTAATTTAAAACCCTTCTTTCTGAGTATATATCTTACTACAGGTAGAGGGAAGGAGGGTGTACTTGTAACTGTAGGAATTGTTGAGAAGGAAGAATGATTTTTAACAATAGTGAAAACTTTTAGAAACATCTTTTTTTCTAATTTAAAATAATGTTTGCACTGCTTAATTGATTTCTTGACTAGAGAGGTAACCCTATATTCATTATGCATAAAGCAGACAGGGAGATTAGACTGGCAGGTTTTCCATTTCCTTCATGTGACTTCTGGAATTAGCCCAAGGTTCACAAGTGAATAAAAATAAACTTTTAAATTAATACTGTAATTCTTTATTAGACTCATTAATAATTACTGGCCCTTCCAAGAGGTATAATTTTTATTGGTCTTATTGGCGAATAGACTTTTGCCTATGGTAATGTTCTTGTCACACTCTCTTGCATGCTTCTGAGAAAATAACAATTAAAGTTAATAGAGTATTTATCATTATTTCAAAGCTGTACTCTTTTTTTCTAATATACAACTGCTAAGATCTGAATGCAACATTTGCATTTAAATTAATTCTAGGCAGGATTAAATGGCAGTTTGCAAAGCAAGTAAAATAAGTGTAGAAATATACCTGATTTAATAAAATAGCTATTATTTATTCAATCCTTTAGATATTCCATATATCATGGTAATATTGCCTTAGCTTTTACTCTTTATAACAAGGCAAATAGTTACCTGAATTTTAAACAATTAAGAAACAGAGTTAAAAATTACACATACATGAAATAATGTGAACTTGCCATTTTTAACTTTTGTTTTTAACAGAGGCAATTGTATGATTTAACTAGTAAGTGACTGAGCCATGTTTAGCATCTATAACTTCCTGCCTTGATGGCACTTTTCACTTGTCCCTGTCTCAGATTGTCTTGGAAATATTTCCAGTGAAGACAGAAACTTTAGTAATATGTTATAGTTTAGGAAAGCTAGATGTAAAAAATATGAAGCAGAGTCCTATAATTATTCACTTCTAAGTATAGATGTGCTTTAAGAGAACTTACATTCAGCTTTTTAAAGGTTCAGGTTTAAGTTTCCTGATCCAAGTTTTACATAATTGTCTGTTTTTATAATGCTGTTAGTTTTAAGATATAGAACTTAGAAAAGGAATACAAGAAAGGAATATGACATATATCATAACTGATTAAAATCCACATGTTAAAGAACTGATGTGCACAGAAGTTATATTTCTTTTTGAAATATATTTTATTGATTTCAGAAAAGAAGGGAGAAGGATAGAGAGAGAGAGAAACATCAATGATGAGAGAACATCATTGATGGGCTTCCTTCTGCACGTCCCTGATTGAGGATCAAACCTATAACCTGGGCATGTGCCCGAACCAGGAATCTAACCATGACCTCCTGGTTTTATAGATAGATGTGCTCAGCCACTGAGTCACACTGGTTGGGTGGGAATTATATTTCTAACTCCTGCTTAGATGTAGTTGTTGCAATATGAGACAATAAAATTATTCAGATGTGAGAAATTTGAATGGACAAAAACCTGGAAGAAAAAAGTGAAAAAATGTACGTGACTATAGATAACCAATCCTTGTTTTGTTACTATATATGCAACAATTTTGGAATAAAAAACAAGTGAAGAATTAAGCCAGATAACTTCTAAGGTTTCATCTACCTTTAACCTGGATATTTCAATTTGGTTCCATAAGAATTTAATGATTAGCTACCATGCCAGCTACAGTGGACCAGTTATTGTGTAGCTAACTAGATTCAATGAAAATTCTTAATTGCAATACATGCTGGATTAACCCAAACTAAACTATGATTTAGTCTAATTTAAAAACAACTGTTATGGATAAGCTCCATACTCTACCATCTGAAATAAATACTACTTTGTTCCCATTTTCAAATATATGGGTACTTTCTTTTCTCTATATGTGAATATATAATTTTATGATTATCTTTTGAAAGTAATTTAATTATATTATATTATATGTATACTAGATAAGTAATAGCATTAACACCTAATTGTAGATAATTTTTCTGAAATCAACCTGTTAAGTTCTTCATTTGTAACAATGATACATATAGTATGTGCAATATTTATGTTAAAGTACAGTATATTCCCACCAACCTCCACCTTCCCTAAGGTTTGATGTTTTGATCGATGTTTCTCATTCTCTGGATATGATCTTGATTATCAGTCTATGTCATTCATTATATTCCACAGATGAGTGAGATCATGTGATATTTGTCTTTCTCTGCCTGGCTTATTTCATTAAGCATAATGCTTTCCATATCCATCCATGTTGTTGCAAATGGTATGATGTGGGAGCCCCTTTCCACGTCCTGCGTGGTTCAGGGTTCCCGGTTCAGGGTTTGGGTTCTGAAGGAGGCCGCATGCAAACGAAAAGAGAGACTAGAAAATATTAAGTTGGCGATATTGAGGGCGAGGTGGGAACCTTCCTCTAGTGGAAAGGACTACCACTTGCTCTGGCCTTTTTCTCCCTTTAATTAAGGCTTTGGGACACACCCCTAGCCTGTAGGCAGGAAATAACAAAACAGAAATTAACTTGAAACAAACAGGTAGAGGATGCTTTAGCTAACAATGTTTTCAACTAAACAGTGAGTAATTAGCTCTGACCTTTCAGAGCAGTTAAGGTTGACCAGCCTTCTGGTTTCCTGTTTACATCCATTTAGTGAGAACAATGTTTGGTTTCCGACAGTATGAGCTACTTCTTTTTTACTGCAGCATAGTATTCCATTGTGTAGATGTAACCACAGTTTTTTGATCCAATCATCTGCTGATGGGCACTTAGGTTGTTTCCAAATCTTAGCTATGGTAAATTGTGCTGCTATGAACATTGGGGTGCATTTATCCTTTCTGATTGGAGTTTCTAGTTTCTGTGGGTATATTCCTAGTAGTGGGATCACTGGGTCAAATGGAAGTTCCAATTTTAGTTTCTTGAGGAGACTCCATACTGTTCTCCACAGTGGCTGCACCAGTCTGCATTCCCACCAGCAGTGCACGCGGGTTCCTTTTTCTCCACATCCTAACCAACACTTGCCTTTTGTTGATTTGTTGATGTTACCAATTTTAACAGGTGTGAGGTGGTACCGCATTGTTGTTTTGATTTGCATCTCTCTGATGATTAGTGACTTTAAACATGTTTTCATATGTCTCTTGGCCTTCCTTCTGTCTTCTTTCAAGAAGTGCCTATTTACATCAGTTGCCCATTTTTTTATTGGGTTGTTTATCTTCTTTTTGTGAAATTGTATGAGTTCCCTGTAAATATTGGAGATTAAACCCTTGTCATTGATATCATTGGCAAATATGTTCTCCCATGCAGTGGGCTTTCTTGTTGTTTTGTTGATGGTTTCCTTTGCTGTGCAAAAGCTTTTTATTTTGAAGTAGTCTCATTTATTTATTTTTTTCTTTAGTTTCCATTGCCCGAGGAGCTGTGTCAGTGAAGAAGTTCCTTCTGCGTATGTTGGAGATTTTGCTGCCTGTGGATTCCTCTAGTATTTTTATGGTTTCCCATCTTATGTTTAGGTCCTTTATCCATTTTGAGTTTATTTTTGTGTATGGTGTAAGTTGGTGGTCTAGTTTCATTTTTTTGCATGTTTCTGTCCAATTTCCCCAACATCATTTGTTGAAGAGACTGTCTTGACTCCATTGTATGTTCCTGCCTCCTTTGTCAAATATTAATTGAGCATAGTGGTTTGGGTCAATTTCTGGGTTCCCTATCCTATTCCATTGATCTATGTGTCTGTTCTTGCGCCAGTACCAGGCAGTTTTGAAAACAGTGGCTTTTTAATACAGCTTGAAATCTGGCATTGAGATCCCACTACTTTGTTCTTCTTTCTAAGGATTGCTGCAGCTATTCATGGTCTTTTTTTATTCCAGATGATTTTTGGAAATTTTGTTCCAGGTCTGTGAAGTATGCCTTTGGTGTTTTCATGAGGATTGTGTTGAATTTATAAATTGCTTTGGGTAGAATGGATATTTTGATTATATTGATTCTCCCAATCCATGAACATGGTATGTTCTTCCATCTGTTTATGTCTTCCTCTCTTTTTTTAGAGTTGTGTAGTTTTCTGCATATAGATCTTTTACCTCCTTAGTTAAGTTTATTCCTAGGTATCTTTTTTTTTTTGGTGCAATGGTAAATGGGATTGCTTTTTTAGATCTCTTTCTGTAAGTTCATTATTGGTATATAGAAATGCCAAAGACTTCTTGGTGTTAATTTTGTATCCTGCTGCATTGCTGAATTCATTTATTAAATCTAATAATTTTTTGATGGAGTCTTTAGGGTTTTCTATGTACAGTATCATGTCATCTGCAAATACGGACAGATGCCTTTTATTTCTGTTTCTTGTCTGATAGAAATGGCTAATACTTCCAGCACTATGTTAAATAGGAGTGATGACAATGGGTATTCCTGTCTTGTTCCATTTTTAGGGAAAATGGTTTTAGTTTTTGCCCATTGAGTATGATGTTGGCTGTGGGTTTGTCATATATGGCTTTTATTATGTTTAGGCATGATCCTTCTATTCCTACCTTGCTGAGAGTTTTTATTAAAAAAGAGTGTTGGATTTTGTCAAATGCTTTTTCTGCATCAATTGATATAATTATGTGATTTTTATCTCTCAATTTGTTTATGTGATGTATCACATTTATTGATTTGCAGATATTGTACCATCCTTGCATCCCTGAGATAAATCCTACTTGGTCATGGTGTATGATCTTTCTGATGTACTGCTGGATTCAATTTGCTAGTATTTTGTTGAGGATTTTGGCATCTATGTTCATGAGAGATATTGGTCTGTAATTCTCTTTCATTGTGTCATCTTTATTGGGTTTTGGTGATGGTGGCTTCATAGAAGGAGTTTGGAAGTGTTCCTTCCTCTTGAATTTTCTGGAATAGTCTGAGAAGAATGGGTTTTACTTTTTCTATGAATGCTTGGTAAAATTCCCCTGTGAAGCTGTCTGGCCCTGGGCTTTTGTTTGCTGGACGCTTTTTGATGACTGCTTCAATTTCTTCCACAGTCATCAGTGTGTTGAGATTTTTATAATGTTCCTGTGTGAGTTTTAGAAGGTTGTGTTTTTCTAGGAATCTGTCTATTTCCTCTAGGTTGTGAAATTTGTTAGAATAGACTTGTTCATAATATTTTTAAAAATATTTTTAATTATTTTTTACAGAGAGGAAAGGAGAGAGATAGAAAGTCAGAAACATTGATGAGAGAGAAACATCGGTCAGCTGCCTCCTGCACAACCCCTCCTGGGGATATGCTCACAACCAAGGTACATGCCCTTGACTGGAATCAACCTGGGACCTTTCAGTCCACAGGCTGGCGCTCTATCCACTGAGCAACACCGGTTTTGGCTGTTCATAATATTTTCTAACAATCCTTTGTATTTCTGTGGGGTCTGTAGTTATTTTCCCTCTCTCATTTCTGATTTTGTTTATTTGGGTCCTCTCTCTTTGTTTCTTGGTGAGCCTGGGTAGAGGTTCATCAATCTTGTTTATTCTTTCGAAGAACCAGCTTTTTGTTTTGTTGATTTTTTGTATCTTTTTTTGGTCTCTATGTCATTCATTTCTGCTATGATCTTTATTTTATCCTTCCTCTGTTCACAGTGGGCTTTTCTTGTTGCTCTCTTTCTAATTCTTTGAGTTGTTGAGTTAGGTGATTCATTACCATTTTTTCCTGTATTTGAGGTAGGTCTGTAGAGCTATAAACTTCCTTCTCAGCATGGTTTCATTGTGTTCCATAGTATTTGCATTGTGTTTTTATTGCCATTAGTCTCCAGAAAATTTTTAATTTCTTTTTTTATCTCATTTATAACCCAATCATTGTTTAGTAACATGCTATTCAACTTCCAAGTATTTAAATTTTTTGGAATGTTTTTATTGTAGTTTATTTCTAATCTTATGCCATTGATGTCTGAGAAAATGCTTGATAAGATTTCAATCCTTTTGTATTTGGGAAGACTTTGCTTATGACCCAATATGTGGTCTATTTTTTAAAATGTCCCGTGTGCACTTGAGAAGAATGTGTATTCTGTAGCTTTGGGGTGAAATGCTCTGAAGATGTCAATTAGGTCCATCTGATCTAGTGAGTTATTTAGAATTGCTATTTATTTTCTGATTTTTTGTCCAGAAGATTTGTCTAGAGATGTCAGTGGTGTATTAAAATTCCCTACTATGATTGTATTGTTGTCAATCCCTCCCTTGATATTCTTAGTACATGCCTATGAGCATAATCATTGGGCACAGACAATGGGGAAGGTGTGGCATGAGAGGGAATCCATACAGTGGTCTCTATAACCTTAAGAGAAATTACTTCATGAGACAAAGATTTTTAAATGAAACTCTGTAACATGAAAATTATTTTGGAAGGAAATAAAGAGAAGTTTCCTTTAAATGGCATAAGGATCGTAATTGAAAGACAATATATTTGTCCTCTTGAGCTAAGGTAAGTATCTGTGTTTTTGCCTCCCTGAAATAGTTTATATAAAGTTACAAAAAGAAATTGTCAGCCCATTTGAAATTGAATTGCCATGGCCTAGAGCAAAGAATATCCTTACATGATATTATCTTACAATATCATTTAATTTTTTTTATATCTCACAACAGCATATTGTACAACTCTCCCCAACAAACGTACAAACTAATTCTTTGAATGTTCAGCAGCAATTTAAAAAGAGGACAGAAAAGGATTTAATTCCTTCCAGAAGGAATTGAGGCACTGGGAGGGCACTTGAGCATTCTATACTGGCCCTCTTTCCTCTTGTGCTAAGAGGGACCCTCTTCTCACAACCCAATGGCCCTCAGCTGTAGCCTGAGCTCTCTATTCATGCTGAGGGCGAAGGCTCAAGGCAGCTGGTATAATGGATCTGTCTCTCGCCAAATGGTGTGAGCTGAGCCCTCCCTGGAGAAAGAACCTGAATCCCCCAAGATAAGTGAGCAGTGCCGGAGTCCCCGCCAGCAGGTGAGGGGATCCTCAAGGCAGGTGTTGGGTGTGGAGTCCACAGAGGCAGAGGCTACCATGGAGACAGAACTGAACCTCAAAACACCCAGCTTGGTCCCTGAATATGACTGGTTAGCCAGAGACGGGTAAGATTCCTCAGGGAAGGAACAACCTAAGACAGGCACAGTCGCAGAGGGGCACATCAGAAGAGAACTTGGGGATCAACAGAGGTGAGGCACAGACCCTCACCCTCCCCCCTCCAATCTTGAAGGGGTCTGAACCTTCACCCCTTCTGAGGGAGGTCTCCTGCCCCCATGGCTACCTTGCTCCCCATGCTCAGCACAGATCAGGACCCAGGTAACAGACAGAAACATGCTGACAGCAGCTGCCCTATATCTAAATTCAGTCTAGCACCAGGAATGCTCAGTGCCTACTCAATGCAAATAAACCTTTCCACTAAATATACAGGGTAATCTAAGATTGTTGGTAGAGTTATTAAATTTGATGTAAAAGAGTTATCAAGCTTTCAGATTAATTTAAATTGGCAAACTGAAATAAGCGAATACCCAAGAAAATTTAAATGTACTGGATAAAAAGCTGTTTCTAAAGTATTAATTAAAATTTCTATTGATAGCTCATCTCATGGTAAAATTGCTTAATATGCAATGAATATAAAACAGGCATATTTGTGTGCAAAAAGTTAAAATTTAAAAGTTGTCAAAATTGCATTAAAAAATTTTTACCAAATTCTCCATTAATCAAAAAGGGGGTGGGTAGAGTAGGATAATAGCATGTAAGGAAAAATATCTGGTAAGTAAATTACATTTAGAAAATTAATTTCCATTTGTAATGCTAACAGCAAGACACCCATGAAAAACACACATGGTGACAAAATAAGGCAAAGGAAAAGCGGGTAGGCAAAAACAAAAAGGACCCCAAGTCAATTCTGTAGAAAAGATTCTTTTATTAACTCTTGGTGGAGAATATGTTTATATACTTTCACAAAACAACTCCAAGACCAAGTGGACTCCTGCAACAGAGAGGAACTGACAGGTCTGCGCCAACCACAAAAGCAAGAGGAGAAACAGTCCAGAGATGGAAGACTCTGACAACACCTTTCCATGTGAGCAGTTAGCAGTTGAGCATTGCTACAGGATGCCCAGGACCAAACCAGAGAGGATCGGACTGGCATCGCCACCATTTGTCCATTATCCAGTTACCATTAATGACATGTACACATAAGGAACTGTTTGACATTGAAACTGGGACTAAAAGCTATCTGACATTGAAATTGGGACTCAATCATTTTTCTTTTGCTCTGGTGGGTTTATTTCTAGCCTACATGGGCAAGATTTTATTAAAGACAAGAATCAGGAAGTGGGGAGGAAGCAGATGTAGAGGCAAAGAAGCAATGAACAGACTGTTGTGCTACAGTGGGAAGGCAGGGGAAGTTGCGGGGGAGGGACCTATAGGAGATCAACCGAAGGACTTGTATAAATGTGTGTGTGTAGGCATAGCCAGTGGATACAGGGCAATGGGGGAGGTATGGGGGGGGAGTGGAGGAGGGCATGTACTGGGGGGTAGGGAGGGCAATAGGGAAAAAAATAAGTTAAAAAAAATAAAAGTAAAAATAAATAAATAAATACAGTATATATCTAAATAAATGGTTGACATATTGTCTAATCTAAACCCTCTATCTTGCTAGAGGTATTAAGGTCTCACCAAATCTGAGACCATTTACTTCTACCGAAGTTAACAACCTCTCCCCATTCAATTGATCAACAATCAGCTCAATCATTCTAGACATCTCAAATAAAAACAGCTTTTGCTGCTAAAGATTGAAAAAGTTGTATGTACTGCTACTCTTCTCCATGTTAAGCCTATACCACAAAGGCTGATGATTATACCAGAACATAGGGTATATGGAATGACATCATATTATAGTCACTCAAAATAAACCTTTAATCCTCCCATCTGCTCATTTCCCTAATATATTCTATCTGGATGTAAGCTCAGCTTCATCAGTCAACACTTTTACATGTTTTTAATCTTTTTTTTTTTTTTAGCATTGTGCAATATATATTAGAATAAATTAGAACATTATACAATTGGATTTCTTCTATATTTACTTTCAGTATCAAGAGATTTTGCTATATTTCTCATCTGAATTAGCTAGACTCAACTAGACTATATTACTATTTAGTGTGATGCATTTAATAACATTTTGTACAAACATCAATTATCAAACTAAATTATGTTTTCTTTGAATTTGGTTTTCAGGCAATAAAATATCAATGTGAAGATCATAAAATCATTATCTTTTGATTTCAGATGCTTATAATATCTTTATAATTAATTTATATAATATTTGTTAATGATATCAAAGCAGGCTTGTTGGAAAACAAAATTAAGATAAATATCTTGTAGGGAGAAAAATTAACCCATTATATATGAAGCATCTAGGTTTGTGCTTATATTTGTGAATGAAATATATAATCTCAGACATCCCAATAGTATCTCCACAATAAAAATAAACAAATTCATAGCCAAAATATATTTACTTTACCTCTTAACAAATGAGTAATTAAAATAAGTGGAAATTTTATTCTTCTATGTAAATAAACCATTTTATTATTGGTTCCCCAAACCAAACTGGGACATATTTTACCATGATGTTATTATAAACAGTTGTAAACTGATCATATAATATATCAAGATTTGGGGAAGCAAACATAAATTTAACAAATATGGAAATGACCACAATATTATAGTAAGTTAAATTTCAATGTATATTTTTTTCAGATAATTATCCATTGCCTCATAACAGATTACCCCAAAACTTTGTGGCTTAAAACAACATACACTTATTATCTAAGAGATTCAGTAAACAGAGTACAGTTTAGTTGAATGGCTCCTACTTGATGTCTCTCACTCTGCTATGATCAAGGGGTAAAGCAAGGCTGAAGTCATTTTAGGACTTGATTGGGGAAGCACCACTTCCAAACTCCATCATAGCACTGTTAGCTGGTTTCAGGTTTCAGAGAGAGATATTTTGTAATCTAATTTTAAAGGTGACGTTTAGTGGCCTTTCCCATGTTCTGTTTGTAGAAGGAAGACAATAGGTTCCAGCTCATACTCAAGAGGTAGAGATTGCAAAAGGGCAGAGGCTCAGGAATTATATTGGATGCTATAATCTATACTAATAAAAGAAAAAAATACTAATTGACCATACCTCTGCTATGCCCACAGCCAATCAGGAGTGATATGCAAATTAACTCCACAAAGATGGCAGATAAATTTGCATATGCAAGCGGGGCAGGCAGCCCCTGTGCGGCTGGGATCCAAATCGCAGCCAAGGATGGGGCAGGTGATGGGGGCAGCCCCTCCGCCTGCCCAAGTTCAAGCCCCTATTGTGATGGAAGCTTGGGCCTGGGCAGGAAGCAGGGTCAGTGCTCAATGCTACCTGCCTGGATCTAAGCTGCCTGCCACCAGCCTGTGTCCAAGCTACCCTGTGATTACAGGGCGAAGAGCCCAGGCCAAACTTCGCAGTGATCAAGGGGCAAAGAGCTCAGGCCAGGCTGCCTCACAATCATAAGGAGAACAGGCCACTCCAGGTCACCCAGCAATCACAGGGAGAACAGGCCTGGCCAAGCCCTCCTGCAATCCCAGGTGAAGAAGCTGCCCTGCTGACCAACATGCGCTAGGGACCTTTGGGGGCGTGGCGCAGAGTCCAGGACCTCTAGCCTGCAGCCAGTGGAAGTCTCCCTCTTCCCCAGAGTTAGGACCACCAGCCCAGGTCTACCCAGCAGCCTTGTCCTAACTGCAGGGGTGAGTTCCTGCAGGCTGAGATTTGATCCCCACACATTACCAGTAGGAGACCAGTGCCTTTGTTATTGCTGTGTGTCCAGGTTTTAATTGGACAAATGACAGGTGGTCCCAGTTGCCAACTTAGCAAAATCTTTTAGGAGGAGAATTCTGTCTGGGTTTCCTCAAATTCCCTCAGTCCCTACTCACCCCTCTGTAAAGGCACAAAACAAGTGAGGCCCCTTAAATAGAAATCAGAGGTCTCCAGCAACAGTGGGCCTCTCTCATCACAGTCATTTGGACTGGATGGCATTTGAGTATTTATCTAGGCACCATGACAGAGAAACACAAGCTCAAGTCATGATCTCTGTCCTTAAAAAATTCACAATCTTATTAGAGTGAGTGGATGATAAAAGCACAGTAATAACATCAAAATGTAAGGCAACAATACAGAGAGGAACAGAGGCTATTGCTAGGATGATTTTTCAATAATTAGTACAAAGAGTATGTGCTATGAATTAAATTTAAAAAGTCATATATGTGAAAGTAGCTGCTTCATGAGTATGGCATCCCTTCCTATTTTAAAGGAAGCTGAGTTCCACGTGAACTGTGTACTATGCTATGATATCTGAGGCACAGGACAAGAGAGGCCCTAAGTGTACTATGCTTTGATATTTGAGTCATTCTTTATTGTTCAATATAATTTATTTCTGTATTCCTCAGTTTTGTAATAGTTAAATTACTAGAATAATACATCTTGCTATAAAATATTAGTAGATCAAATGATCAGGTGACATTTATTGTTATTTTCTATAAATGAACACAATTTCTGGTATGCTAAAGTGATAGGTATTATAGAAATATTCAGATAGAGAGACCTACAGGCTTGATTACAAGTGAAGCTTACTATCACAACCCAAATTTATTGCTTAAAAAAAAGCAGGGAGCCAATTAGAAACTGAACCAAATATAAGCCCTTGAAGGGCAAATGTAAATTGGATAAGCTTTGCTATTACAAGAGCAAGAAGAAAATTTTCAGATGCAAGAATGAAAACCACATTGCATCTATTGTAAGGAGCTGTTAAAGAAAAAGAATGGTATACTATGAAAATACTTAATACAGATTGTAAAGACATTTTTTCAAAAAGGATTTCCTAGAGTAGGTGATATTTCAGTTAATGTTTTTAAGTGTGAAGAAATTAGCTAGATAAGAAAAAGGTGTAGGGGTCCTGAATTGCAGAGGAAGAAGGCAGGGCTGAGGAAACACCCACTCCATGCATGAATTTCATGCACTGGCCTCTAGTCCTAATATATAAAAACCCAAGATCTGTAACAACCAAAGGCTCCACCATTCGGAAGTCAGTCCTGCAATCAGTGCTGTGTTGCCATGGTAACCCAGCACTGACTGCTGAGGGGGCTGCTGATCATCCCCACCTCTCTGATCAGGCCTGGAGATAGGGCCAGGGACACTGAGTGGCATAGAAACTGACCAATCAGAAACAAATCTGGGTGAAATGTGAGGAGCCAATGGGAGGAGCCAATGGCTGCATTGGAGACAGAGCTTTTGACACTGACTGGCATAGAAACTGACCAATCAGAACTTAATCTGGATGACCTGTGAAGGCAGAACCTAGAATGGGGGCTGATGAGGGGTTTTAAGGGCAACAGCTATTTGGTAAGGTATAAGAAAGCAGTTCAACTTTTTAATGACCAGTTTGGCAGTATAGTGCATATGACTGGTTATCAGTCCAGATATAGTGATTATGTATTTTTGTCTGCCAAGAGCATCTCCTGCTGCTGAAAACAGCTCTCCCCTTCCCCCTCCCCCGATTTAAGCAAACCTATCCTATATAATCTATCTATACTAATAAAAGGGTAATACTAATAGACCGGGTCAACTGGCCATCTTCTGGAAGTCTGACTTCCTTGAAGACAAAGCCATGGTGGTAGAAGCCGAGGCAGAGAGAGCAGTTGGGGGTGAGATCAGGGTGGCAGCAGAGGGCAGTTGGAGGCAATCAGGCAGGCAGGCAGAGAGGTTAGGGGTGATCAAGCAGGCAGGCAGAGGGTTTAGGGGCTATTAGGCAGGCAGGTAGGTGAGTGGTTAGGAGCCAGCAGTCCCAGATTGAGAGAGGGATGTCTTACTGCCAGTTAAACCGGAGGTAGGACATACCCCAAGGAGTCCCCAGTTGGAGAGGGTGTAGCTGGGCTGAGGGAACACCCTCCCCCCCATGCACAAATTTCATGCATTGGCCACTAGTATTCATATATTTAAATATGCATAATTGTGCATCATTTTTAAAAAATGTGAGCTACATGCATAACTTTTTAGAATGTTTATGCTTCATTTTGTTGTAAAATGTATGTGGGCAAATTGATCACCTAATAAATGTTAGCTAAAGTTAAATTAACTTGATCTCAGTTAATATCTAAGATAACCAAAATCTCTTTTAGAAATTTACCTAATGGGATAAGTGTTGTCCTCTTTTTCTGAATGCTTTACAGACTTGATTTTCAATAGTCAACTAGGGGAAAGCTAAGACTACAAGTAATCTCTGCCTGTGACTTATTCTCTAATAAAAAGATTCCATACACACATTTGAAAAGTTTCTGATGTGCTATTTTGCCACTTATATTATCGCTTATGTTTTCTTATGGGCAAGAAAAAGCTCCAAAGTGCCAACAGTGCATATTTAAATCTTCCTGTTTACATACTCACAGGAGGAACATCCACACTGATGCATTAAATGATGGAATTGCATCAGTAGTGTTGAAGAATATTTCTTTTTTAATATTTCTGTACATTTGTCCAGAGTGCTACCCATATTTAAAAAACAAAATAAAACACTAAAAAGTCATGTTAACTAAGTGGAGTTAAATACTATGCACAGGACAATGCATGGCTTCTAAATAATATTCAAACTCCATTTAACCTCAAAAGTAAAAATCAAAGAAAAAAAATGAATATTTCCCATTCAATTGAGTGACATAGACAAATATTCTGTGAAGATGACAGGTAAGCACAAGTCAATGACTCCTCCACTTTATACTTTCCTCTGTTGAATTATTATATCCCTCAGAGCAAGCTACCAATATATTTTCTATTCCTGGTTTTGCTTTTTGATCTGATCTATTCTTTCTGTGATCTGAGTTCTACCCTGAATCATCCAGAAAGTGCATTCCATTTATATTCTTTTTTAAAAAGTATATATATTTTTTTATTGATTTCAGAGGGGAAGGGAGAGGGAGAAAGAGAAATAGAAACATCAAAGATGAGAGAGAATCATTGATCAGTACTTCCTACACACTCTCTACTGGGGATTGAACCTGCAACTTGAGCATGTACCCTTGACCAGAATCAAACTCAAGACCCTCCAGTCTGCAGACTAACACAATATCCGCTAAGACAAACCAGCTCAGGGAGTACATTCCATTTATTAGATCCAGTTTACTATTTATAATTTTAGTCTTACAACTGAACTAGTCATAATATTTTACATATGTCTATTGCTGAAATGGGAGAGATTTATAATCTGCATCATTGTCAGAAAATGTTATCTTGTGACTATGTTACTCATTTTATTCACTGTTATTTTTGTATCCTTCCATGATCACTAATCAATAATCATTCACTCAATAATCTCTCTAGAGCCCTTAGAAGACATTGATAAACACGGGAAATTACCCTCCTAGAATGAATGCTTCAAGTGAGAGGTAACAAAGTTTATTAAATGCATATACCATGGGAGCAAGATTAATATTATGAACCATTTTGTGCCTACCCATCTTGCTTGTTTTTTTGTGTGTGTTTTTTTTTTGGTTTAATTTTTTTTGTCTTTTTTTAAAATTAATTTTTTATACATATCTCCCCATTGCCCCCCCTCCTTCCCAGGCATACCCCAACCCCCCAAGGTCTATGTTCATTGGTTATGCTTATATGCATGCCTACAAGTCCTTTGATTGATCTCTTATCTACCTCACCTAACTTTAATCTTCCTGCTGAAATTTCGCAGTCTGTTTGAAGCTTTACTATCTCTGTATCTATCCTTTTGTTCATCAGTTTATAATGTTCTTTATTATCCCCCAATGAGTGCGATCATGTGAAGCTTCTCCTTCATTGACTGGCTTATTTCACTAAGCAAAAGGCTCTCCAGTTCCAACCAGATTGCTGCAAATGGTAAGAATTCCTTCTTTTTAATGGCAGCATAGAATTCCATTGTGTAGATGTACCACAGTTTTCTGATCCACTCATCTGCTGACGGGCACCTAGGCTGTTTCCAAATTGTAGCTATTGTAAATTGTGCTGCTATGAACATAGGGGTGCATAAATCTTTTCTCATTGGTGTTTCTAATTTCTTAGGATAAATTCCTAAGAGTGGGATTACAGGGTCAAATGGGAGATCCATTTTTAGTTTTTTGAGGAAACTCCATACTGTTCTCCACAGTGGCTGCACCAGTCTGCATTCCCACCAGCAGTGCACGCGGGTTCCTTTTTCTCCGCATCCTCGCCAACACTTGTCATTTGTTGATTTGTTGATGATTGCCATTCTGACAGGTGTAAGATGGTATCGCATTGTTGTTTTGATTTGCATCTCTCGGATGATTAATGACTTTGAACATGTTTTCATGTGTCTCTTGGCCTTCCTTCTGTCGTCTTTTGAAAAGGTTCTATTTAGGTCCATTGCCCATTTTTTTATTGGATCCTTCATCTTCCATTTATTAAGTTGTATAAGTTGGCTGTAGATTTTGGAGATTAAACCTTTATCAGTGATAACATTTGCAAATATATTCTCTCATACAGTGATCTTTCTTGTTGTTTTGTTGATGGTTTCTTTTGCTGTGCAAAAGCTTTTTATTTTGATGATGCAGAAAACTACAGGACACTGAAAAAAGAGATAGAGGAAGATGTTAACAGATGGAAGAACATACCATGCTCATGGATTGGGAGAATCAACATAATTAAAATGTCCATACTACCCAAAGCAATCTACAGATTCAACACACTACTCATTAAAATACCAACGGCATATTTCACAGACCTAGAAAGAATTCTTCATAGATTCATCTGGAACAAAAAAAGACCACGGATAGCAACAGCAATTCTGAGAAGGAAGAATAAAGTAGGTGGGATCTCAATACCAGACTTCAAGCTATACTACAAAGCAACTGTTCTCAAAACAGCCTGGTACTGGCACAAGAACAGACATATAGACCAATGGAATAGAATAGAGAACCCAGATATCCACCCAAACCACTATGCTCAATTAATATTTTACAAAGGAGGCATGAACATTCAATGGAGCCAAGATAGCCTCTTCAATAAATGGTGTTGGGAAAATTGGACAGATACATGCAAAAAATTGAAACTGAACCACCAACTTACACCAAATACAAAAATAAACTCAAAATGGATACAGGACTTAAACATTAGAAAGGAAACCATAAGAATACTAGAGGAATCCACAGGCAGCACAATCTCAGATATATGCCGAAAGAACTTCTTCACTGATACTGCTCCAAAGGCAATGGAAGCTAAAGAAAAAATAAACAAATGGGACTACATCAAAATTGCTTGGGTTTTGATTAGCAACTTGTTTCAGCAAGTTGGTGGTTTTCATTAAACTTAGAAAATAAATTTTCTTTTTTTTTTACTTTTTTTTTAAAATACATTTTTATTGATTTTTTACAGAGAGGAAGGGAGAGGGATAGAGAGTTAGAAACATCGATGAGACAGACATCAATCAGCTGCCTCCCGCACGCCCCCTACTGGGGATGTGCCCACAATGGAGGTAAATGCCATTGGCAGGAATTGAACCTGGGACCTTTCAGCCTTCAGGTCGATGTTCTATCCACTGAGCCAAACCAGTCTTGGCAAAATAAATTTTCATAAGACCTTTTTGTTCCTCTTAATTATTTCCTACACATTCTTTCTTCTCCTTATTGGGGCTCAAATACATGTTTATTAGACTATTTAATATTAGATCCTTGAGGCTCATAGTTCTTTAGCTAATTTTTAACCCTCTGCTCTTTATGTTCTTTAAGGTGCCATAAGAAGAATTCCTTCTTGCATCTGAGCCAGATGGTGTGATTTTAGTAATTATGCCTGGAAATTTGCTTTCTTTAGCAAGTCCCAAATGACTTTGTAAGTTATATAACATACTGAAATAATTCCCCATACATCAACACTACCTATAATAGATTCAGTTTTTCTGAAACTGAATGTTGACCCCATATAAGTGTATGTGTTGTGTGTGTCTGTGGATGTATAATATATGATTATCCTGGAATGTGATAGACTTTTGGACTTTTGACTAGAAATGAATTACACAAACTTTAATGAGTTAAGGATATCTTCTATAACTTGCATGTTTAAAATATTTCCTTCTTTAAAACAATAGGTAATGTTCATAGTGATCATCCATAAAAACCAATCAGGGGTTTAGGTTTTAATTTTAATGCAAACGTTCTATGAATGACAATCATTTCCATGTGTTCTCAAAAGGGAATCATCATAACAGAAAAAATAATTTGCCAACAAATTTATAAGAATCATTTCACTAAAAATTTATACCTGTAATGGAAATTTCTTACTTTGAAAATTAAAAATCAATTTAGCAAGTTCAATTATACTTTATTTTATTTTTTAATATATTTTATTGATTTTTCACAGAGAAGAAGGAAGAAGGATAGAGAGTTAGAAACATCAATGAAAGAGAGACATCAATCAGCCGCCTGCTGCATGCCCCCTACTGAGGATGCGCCCACAACAAAGATACCTGCCCTTGACCAGAATCGAACTTGGGACCTTTCAGTCCGCAGGCCGACGTTCTATCCACTGATCCGAACCGGTTTTGGCTATATTTTAAACTCTTCTTATTTAAGCAGATTATTTTATGATAGTTAATTTATTGAGTCAGATAATGTGCAATTTCAACCTTTAAAGTTTAAACATGTGCCAAAATATGATATTGCTGATAATACAGTAATATTTTATTTTAATAATCTTTAGAATTGGAACAATGGTATTTCATGTTTTTAATTTAAATACTTTAAGTGTGTGTAAGTATTTATAAAGTAATTATTTCTCCTGATAATTTTTTAATTTAATAAATCTTTATTGTTCAGATTATTACAATTGTTTCTTTCCTCCCGCTCCCCATAGCTCCCCTCCACCCAGTTCCCACCCCACTCTCTGCCCTTACTGCTCCCGCCATTGTCCTCATCCATAGGCATACGAATTTTGTCCTGTCTCTTCCTGCACCCCTCACATGCCTTTCCCCCCAAAAATTGTCAGTCTACTCCTTTTCTATGCTCTGAGTCTATTATATTCGCCAGTTTATTCTGTTCATCAGATTTTTAATTCACTTGAGTTTTAGATTCACTTGATAGATATGTATTTGTTGTTCATAATTTTTATCTTTATTTTGTTTCTTCTTCTTAAAGAATACCTTTCAGTATTTCATATGGTTTTGGTGGTGATGAACTCCTTTAGCTTTTTCTTATCTTTGAAGCTCTTTATTTGACTTTCAATTCTGAGTTATAGCTTTGCTGGATAGAGTAATCTTGGTTGTAGGTTCTTGTTATCCATCACTTTCAATATTTCTTGCCACGTCCATCTGGCCTGCATAGTTTCTGTTGAGAAATCAGCTGACAATTGTATAGGTGATCCCTTGTAGGTAACTAACTGTGTTTCTCTTGCTGCTTTTAATATTCTCTCTTTGTCTTTTGCTCTTGGTATTTTAATAATGATGTAGCTTGGTGTGGTCCATTTTGGATTCTTTTTGTTTGAGGTTCTCTGCACTTCCTGAATTTGTAAGTCTATTTCTTTCACCAGTAGAAGTTTTCTGTCATTATTTCTTCAAATAGGTTTTCAGTATCTTGCTCTCTCTCTTCTTCTGACACTACCATAATTCAGATGTTGGTATGCTTGAAATTGTCCCAGATGCTCCTTACACTATCTTCATATTTTTTGATTTTTTTTTTGCTTTTCCAATTAGGTGTTTTTTGCTTCTTTGTATTTCAAATCTTTGACTTGATTTTTGGGGTCCTGTAGTGTGCTGTTGAATCTCTGTATATTATTCTTTATTTCAGTCAGTGTATGCTTAATTTCTAGTTGGCCCTTTTTCATATCCTCAAGGGTCTCCCTAAATTTATCAGCCTTTTCTAGAAAAATCTTGAAAAAATTTATAACTGTGTTTTGAACTCTATATCCAGTCATTTGTTTTCCTCCTTTTCTTCCATTTTTGATCTATTCTTTTGTTTCTACATTTTGACTGCTTCCCTGAGTTGATAGAATATATTTGTGTGCTAGGTGTCCTATCAGGCCCAGTGGCACAGCCTTTCCAGTTGCCTGAAGTGGACACTCTTGTGGGCTATGTGCACAGTCTTGTTGTAGTTAAGCCTTGATTGTTGTTGGTATCACTGGTAGGAATTGATCTTCAGGCTAATTGGCTATGAGGATCACCTATTTCCACGCTGGGAGAACTTCTGTGCTGGAGACACCCTTATGAGACAAGATTTGCAAAAGCCTCTATGCTCAGCTTGGTTGGGGTAGAGTCTTAGGGTAGAGCAGACAGCAATGGCTTACCATCAGCCCTGCCCTAAGAGACCCCTGGATCACAGTGTCCCATGGTAATTGCTGCAAGCAACTCTGAGAAAAAGTCACCCTCAAGTTTCACCCATTTCTAGACAGTCCTGTTTCTCCCTGAATGAGTCTGGATCCTCAGAATCTTGCTCAGAACTGGAGTTCAGAGCAGTTGGGAGCTTTTGTCTCCCTCCCGATTGATAAAGCCAGCCGCTTACTCAGTTGCCAGCCCTCTGCATGCACGTGCCCCCTGTACCTCAGCCTCTGCAGCTCTCTCAGTGTGCTTTTCTCTTTCCTTCTAGTTGTAGAATTTCTACTCAGCCAGTCTTCCTGTGATTCTGGATGACGTCTGTATCGTCTTTTACTTGTAGCTTTGAAATTGTTGTGCGAAGCAGCAGTTTACGTGTTTACAGATGCTGCCATCTTGGTTTCTTCCTGGACTCAATTTCTAAGTACCCTCTATGATTATTATCTTTTTGAATATATTTGGGCTCCTCAAGACAATTATTTTAATTGTAGCTATGAAAAATGAATAAATTATAGTAGATGTATTATAATCATTGCAGAGAAACTTACCAAACACACCATTTTATGATACAGGTTTTATTTTTCCTTATACATTTAAGAAAAAAAATCTCATCTTATAATCTTTGATTAATTTTATTGCATGACATATCACATCAGTTTTATAATTAACAAAACAGAGTAATTATAGATATATCAAAAAGAAGACATTTATACAGCAACTAGTAGAAAAGTCATTGAGATGACTAAAGAGAAAAAAGAAAGAAAATGAAATTACCCAAAGATTAATACCCCAGGAAATATCTACCACACTTCATTCTGGAGAAACTATAATTTGTTGCTGCCCTTCTAGTACCATGTGGCATGCTATCCGTACTAAGGTAGGACCACCTGACCAAGGCTATGATTTCTAAGAATGGGTTCCCTAGGACTGTGCTGCAACCTCACAAGAAACATCACATCAATGAGGCTGGGAGACAACCTTCTGACAGTGGGAAGATGTTCTGAGGTAGGGAGGCTAAAACTGACCAGAAGCCCCTGTATTCAATTATTACCTATTGCTGTTGGGCAGATACTGCCCTCAACATAAATGGAAACAGAATGAGTATTATTTTCTCCTCCTCCAACTTCCAGTCCTGCAATATTACTTCCCTTTGACTAACCAGAAGCCATGACAAGATTGTGAGGGTCTTAGTTTTCAGAGAATGTAGCATTGAACAGAAGTGGGAACTTAGAGTTTCCAAATATAGGAAATATGTGTTCAAACATTAGATAAAACATTTGGGGAACATAGGTTTGTGGTTGTTTTTTTTAAAGAGTTTCTCAAAAGTAGAGTTCTATCTTTTCATTTGCCATTGTTATAGAAATTCAAGATAATACAATTACTTTTTAAATGATATAATTTAATTTCTGGCTTATTTATATGTTGTTTTTGAGAAATTATATGTTCTGAAAACTAGTATAATGTACTTTTACTTGAAAATTATTTATATATTGATGGAAAATTAGGAAAATATCATTAAAAACATTTTATGAAATACTACTTTATAATCTATAAAATCCTGCTCTATATGATAGTGTGTGACAGTATTTATAAAAACATGCTTTTAACTCAACTATAATGCTTCAGACTATTACAACCTAAGAAAAATGCAATACATTTACAGTAAAATAAGTGCTATTTTTAAGTTGCTCATAAAAATTAATTTGACATTTAAAAAATTATTGATAAAAGTAAAATTGGATATTGGGTATTAATTAATATATTTACACATTCTTAGAAGCGAGGTGCCATAATACCAATTGAAATTGATCAATATAAGAAAAGAATAAGTCATAAATTTGCTTTAATTTATTTAAATGGAATAAATATTCACATAAATATATTTTATAAGAATATTGTTTTCAACAAATGTTAGTTACTTATAGAACATGACTACTTTGAAGAGCCATGTCTCTGGAGTATATAAACTTACAGGATGTTTACTAATGCTTCAAAGTAGGTAACTTTTTTTCATATATGACTAGAAGCAGAAGGTGACTCTAACCCATTGGCTTTTTATTGTTTACCTCATTGTTCAATATAGGGAACATAAACACAGCCATTTAGGCTAAAAAGATCCAGAAGTCTATGGCATCATGAGGCTATAATCATTAACCAGTGACATGAAGAGCAGAATTTCAGAATAGATGTTGGAGTACAGTGTCTAATGTTTGAACCAATATTTCCCATAGTATTCTGTGTGTGAAAACATTGAACATGAAGATTCTGCTTGCAATCATAAGGAAAGTACTAGTAACTTTTTCATTTGGTAAAAAGGGGGGGCCAGGCAAAGAGTTACCAAATAAATACCAACCAAAATAGAAGAAACCCCAGGCTTCACCGTAAAGGATATTATTCTCTTGGACAGCTAGTTGAATACAATTTTATGTTCTTTAATGAGTAGAAAATGCAGATCTATATCAGAAGCCACTGTGTTTTCATTATATGTAATTGACAAAGGTGTTTATATTCACAGTTCTCACAAATACATTTACTAACTATAATTCCAAATGAAATAATTATCTAGTTTCCTTACACATGCAGATTTGCATTGGCTCTAATATTTGTCTTAACTTGAGCTTATTTCTATATAGACAAGTCCAATATATAAATAAAGTGTTTAATTTAATGTTATAGGGATCTACATTTTATAGGGCTTTGTGGCAAATTGTGAAAACAAAATAATAGTTTTACTTACAGAAGATTTATCAATAATGCTTAAATTATTCAAGTACCCTCTGGGATTTTTGTATCAACGGTGTTTTCTTACTACAAAGATTATAGGGTCAAAAATCAATATGTACTAAAAGAGGAAAGATTGTAAATGATTTTAAATTAATATCACTATCAAATACAATTGCCCTAATCATGCCCATGTCCTTGAATAAAGTCAAAATGATGTATGTCCCAGGTCCAACCAGAATTAATTATAAAATGAGTGAAAAATTAACCTTTATTGTTCTGAGCTATTGGGAGTCCAGGACAGCTTCTTACCTCAGCTTTATCGTACTTATTTGTAATTTTAAACACAGTAACATATTCTTTCGAAAATATGGACTTTTTACTTTTTATATTAGATTTTTTGGCGAAATGGGGCAAAACATACTAGGAAATAAAAACACAAAAGTAAGAATGGAGATATTAATGTCAGGCAAACAGAAGTTCAAAGGCAATAATACAAATATCTAAATTGACACTGTAATTATCCTTTATTAACAAGAGATGCATTCCAAGGCCCCCAGTGGATAGTACCAAGCCTATTATACTATATTTTTTCATATATATAAATATACTTTACAGCTCTTATTTGGTTCACTATTGTGCTTTAGAGCCATCAGTGAAATTAGGGTTATAACCATAAGCAATGCAATAAATTGAGGAGGTAACTAAGTGACTAACAGGAGGGTAGGATATCCAGCATGATGAGCAAAGGGATGATTCACATCCTGAACATATTGAGACAGTATGAGATTTCATCATTTTGTTCAGAATGGTGGGCAATTTAAAACTTATGAATTGTTTATTTCTAGAATTTTCCATTTAACATTTTAGACTATAGTTGACTACAGATACTGAAAATCATAGAAAATGAAACTTTGAATAAAGGAGGAACTACTATTTACATAATGATGACAAATGTATGATGAAATTATAATTATAGTGAACTTCAGTGAATACAATTAGCTATGAAATAAACACAGCCTAGCTAATAAAAGAGTAATATGCAAATTGACCATCACTCCAACACATAAGATGGCTGCCCCATGTGGTCAAAGATGGCTTCCCCCATGTGGACACAAGATGGCTACCACAAGATGGCCAGCAGGAGAGGGCAATTGGGAGGGATCAGGCCTGAAAGGTAGGGCAGTTGGGGTGATCAAACCTGCAGGGGAGGGCAATTAGGGATGTCCAGGCCAGCAGAGGAGGAAAGTTGGTGGCAACCAGGCCTGTAGGGGAGGGCTGTTAGGGGCAATCAGGCTGGCAGGGGAACATTTAGGCATCAATTGGCTGGCAGCGGAGTGGTTAAAGGGTGATCAGGCTGGAAGGCAGAAGTGAGTAAGGCCAATCAGGAAGGCAGACAGGTGAGCAGTTGGGAGCCAGCAGTCCTGAATTGTGAGAGAGATGTCCGACTGTTGGACATCCCTCAAGGGGTCCCAGATTGAAGAAGTTGCAGAGTGGGCTGAGAGACACACACCTTGTGCATGAATTTTATATAACAGGCCTTTAGTGAATAAATAATACATATAATTTTAAGGATATCTTGATAAAGTAGAGCATATCACTATATGTCCCTCAAGACTACATTGACATAATCATAAATTAGTTTGAAAAATCATCATACAAAGCATTAAGAAAGTGATAAAGTAGACACACAGAGCACTTCACAATATTAAAGGCTAATGAGGATGGACGAGGATCAAAGATTGGAAGGAAAGTGGAAGTGGGGAACAAGAAAAAAATAAATCATTAAAAATAAAAATAACTTAAAAAGTAAGATACATTATGCATTTATCTATTTATATTAAAACATGTATGGATATGTCTTTGTGCAAAACTAATTACAACCTAAGTAATTAAAAAAAGGTAAAAGGAAATGACTTTAAGAAATACATATAGAGCCTGGCCGGCATGGTTCAGTGGTTGAACGTCTATCTATGAACCAAGAGGTCGCTGTTCCAATTCCCAGTCAGGACACATGCTTGTGTTGCAGGCTTGATCCCCAGTGTGGGGCTTGCAGGAGACAGCTGATTAATGATTCTCTCTCATTTTTAATGTTTCTATCTCTCTATATATACCCCTTCATTTCTGAAATCAATAAAAATATTTTTAAATGATTCATGCTAGTATACATATACATGAAATTGATCTGTTCAATCTTGACAAAAATCAAGATTTTGTGCGGAAAATGCATAGTAGTCAGGCCATCAGAATCACTCCTCTACAGTTCATTGTGGGTATCACTCTTTCACCACAGTGCTTTTGCCTCCTGAACCTAGAAGTAGCCTAGAATTTTTCTCTACATAGAATTTCCTTCAAGTACTGTAACTAGTCACAACCAACAGATTTCATCCCTGTCACTTCTGGATTAAAGCATCTCTGCTTCAACTCTCAGTTATCTGAAGCAAGCTGAGATGAGTGTCAACAGATAAATTGGGGCAAATTTAATGTCATATTTTTATTATTTTTTATTCAATTTAAATAAGAAATGACATACCTAATCTTGGAGGAGAAATTTCTCTCCACTATGCTTTGCTATTCATGAATTGTTTTAGGTCCTTACTATTACACTCTTCCTTAAAGATATAAAAGTTAATTATACTGCACAAAATATATGTACACTGATGGTCATTAGCTAAGAACACATTACGAATACTCAGTGGGATTCTAATATTAAGGAGTGATCTGTGGCACTTCCTCTCCCCTTATCATTTTATTTATGTCTTTTGGCACATCATCTTTTCCCCTCCTAATATGCTTATTTATCTTGTAGCCATTCCACAACATTCAGTATATATTCATTATAACACTTGATTAAAAGTACACAAACTCTATTAATCCTACTGAGCCCTATAGAATCATGCAGTGTTCTACATCATTAAAGTTTAGGTCACAATCTCAAATTTTTATGACTCAAGATAAACTCCAAGCTGTGAAAACTGATGTGAGTCAGATAATAAAAACTGAAGTGGCAATATAATAAGGAACTTTAAAAGCATTAATGAGTATGCATAACCATATAAACTTTTAAGGACTAAAAATATGTCAATAGACTAAAATGAAGCTAAAGACAAAGGATATCCTATGGAGCTAGAACTCCTCTTTAAAAAGATTATTTGAGATGAGTGTTTTTTAGGCCTAGTAAACTTATGATAAAAAAAAAATAACAAAAACAGATCCAGAGAGACAGAGAATCATCTATCAGACTGTCAAATCCCAGAGGAAAAGTAGAGAAGGGTGGGAGTAATGGGGAGAGATCAACCAAAGTACTTATATGCATGAATATAAGCCTAACCAATGGACACAGACAATAGGGAGGTGAGGGCATGTGTTTGTGGGAGGTGTAAGGGGATTAATGGGGGATGAGGACAAATATGTAATACCTTAATCAATAAAGAAATTAAAAAAATAATTATCATATTTAGCTTATGGTCTGAGGGCTTCTTGTGTTGTTGCTTTAAGTTTTAATTTATTTCATTTTTGAATATTAAATTCAGCATTGAAATACAACTAATAATTCTAAAATAATGCAATATTGTGTAAATCAACTATTTTAGAAAATTTATACGTTAAAATTACTTTTAAATCTATTTCATAATTAAACAAAATTTAATAGTTTAACCTACAATAGTACATATGTGTTAGCACATAATCATTTATAATCATTTTTACAATTTCACATGTGTTTCTAAGCACACAAAAAAATGTCCCCATTTTTCTATTTACCTTTGCAGCATTACTCATAAGGTGGAGTAGGAATCTAAGTTGCATTCAGACAATAAGTATCATCCTATCTAATAAAAGAGTAATATGCAAATTCACTGTACCTCCACTATACCCACAAGCCATGCCCACAAGCAATGCCCATCAGCCAATCAGGAGCAAGTACACAAATTAACCCAGCCAAGAGGGCTATGGAGACAGAGAGCAGGAGCCAGGCTTGGGTTGCCCTGGCAATGGAGGAAGCCAAGATTTCCACACACCCTGGCGGCCCAGGCCTCTGCTTAAGGATACAAAGTTTCAATTGTAGAAGATAAATAAATTCTAGATAACAGGGCCTCCTCTTGGGTCGCTGGGGGGCATGGCTGGCCTGTAAACCACCATAGGCCTCTTGCCCAGGCTGCACGCCTCAAGAGAACCCCCACAAACCAGCTGGCCCCCACCCATGCACCAGGCCTCTATTCTATCTAATAAAAGAGTAATACAGTGGTTCCTCGAGATACAAGTTTAATTTGTTCTGTAACCTTGAGGCATGGGAAACTATGAGACGCTCGAGTCGCGGTAATCTGGTGGGTCGTGTGCAGCTGGCCTATCCGAGCGATTACTCCTATCTCAAATGTTGCTCATATTTCAAAGCAAAAATCGCTCGCTCGACGGCTCGTATCTCAGAAATCTCATATGTTAGGGCACTCCTATCTTGAGGTACCACTGTATACAGATTGACCATCACTCCAACACACAAGATGACTGCCCCCATGTGGACACAAGATGGCCAGCAGGGGAGGGCAGTTGGGAGGTGACCAAGCCTATAAAAGAGGGCAATTGTGGGTGATCAGGCCAGCAGAGGAGGGCAGTTGGGAGTAATCAAGCCTGCAGGGGAGAGCAGTTAGAGGTGACCAGGTCAGCAGAGGAGGGAAGTTGGGGGTGACTGGGCCTGAGGAGAGAGCAGTTGAGGGCGACCAGGCCTGCAGGGCAGGGCAGTTGGGGAGTACAGGCCTGCAGGGGATGGTAGTTAGGGGTGACAAAGCCTGCAAGGGAGGGCAGTTAGGGCAAACAGGCTGGCAAGGGAGCAGTTAGGCATCAATCAGGCAGCCAGGAGAGTGGTTAAGGGGTGACTAGACTGGCAGGCAAAATCAGCTAGGCTTCACAACTCCTCATGTACTATTGTTTGCAAAGGCAGGCAAACAGTTGGGAGCCAGTAGTCCTGGATTGTGAGAGGAATGTCTGACTGCCTGTTTAGGCCCTGTCCTACTGGGGTCCCAGATTGGAGAGAGTGCAGGCTGGGAAGAAGGACACCTGCTCTACCCCATGCATGAATTTCATGCACCAGGACTCCAGTTTTTATATAAACACCTAAGAAAGAACAGAAGAAAGGTATCTTTACTGGTAATTTGATTATCATAAATATGAACCTCTTCTTTTCAAATGTGAAAGAATTGAATAGGCTTTCTGAAAAGAGTATACATTTCACTTATCTTCATTTCCTACTTTAGAGCAGTGATTTTCAACCTTTTTTATCTCATGGCATAGATAAACTAATTAACTTCAGCAGCATACCGAATATATTATTTTTTGCCAACCTAATAAAATAGATATAAATTTGACTCATTCTTATGGATGGCTATTGTGTTCACTGCTGTAATTTTATTTTATATTTTTCAATCTAATGGAAAGGAAGTCAGTGCCTCTGACTAAATAGTCAGGTACTGCATGTTTTAAAAATCCTTGGAGTACATCAGTGTGCTGTGTCACATTGGTTAAAAATCCCTGCTTTAAAGAAATATTAAATTAAAAAATTAAAGAATAGATTTGAAGCAAGGTACTATCCATATATCCTTTTGTCACCTTTACCTTTTCTTTTATGTAATTATTTTATTTATATAGTATTTAACTCTTGTCATAGTCAGATTTGCAAACTATAGTGAAAAGAGCATATTAATTTTGATACAATATACCTTCTTTGTCTTTGGTATTAAATCTTAAAAGCCTAGTCAAAGAGATGTTTACATTTCTATTGGAAATGTTATATTCTATACTGAAACCTAATGAATGAGGGAATTCTTATTTAAAAAATGCACATTGGCATTCTTGCCCAATGAAAGTGTGAAAATATTTACTGAAATTATGTAATTTTAAAGGCGTAAGTCTGAATAAAACTAAAATTACTCTTTAAGAAGAGGAAGAAGAAAATGGTAAAAGACAAAAAATTATGAACAACAAATACATATCTATCAACAAGTGAATCTAAAAATTAAATGAATTAAAAATTTGATCAACAGAATAAACTGGTGAATGATAATAGGATCAGGAGGACAGAAAGCTAGTGGACTGATAATTTTCAGGGGGAAAGGGGTGAGGAGGGTGCAAGGAGAGACTGGACAAAAATCATACACCTATGGATGAGGTCAATGGAGGGGAGGTAAGGGTAGAGAGAAGGGTGGGTGCCAGGTGGAGAGGAGCTATGGAGGGGAAAAAGAGAAATAAATGTAATAATCTGAATAATAAAGATTTAATTAAAAAATAATAAAATAAAATTATGTGGTTCTCAAGGAGTCTATTTAATGGGAAAAAATACATTTACCAAATAATTAGACAATCATAATAAAATATTCTGCAAAGTATGAAAGTGATGGGTAAAGATAAATGAAGAATAAGAGTAATATTTTTATTTATTAATATAGTTTTTTAAAAGTGTTTGTAACTTTCAGAAATCTTTTACACTTTAAATCATAACTATATCCATCATTTTTAAATTTTTATTTTGTAGCTCTTTGGATAAGATATAATTTCCTCACTATAGGAGAACACTAGTTCATTAATGTCAGCTAGGCTTCACAACTCCTCATGTATTATAGTTTACAAATCTGACTCTCTAGGAAACCTGAATATGCTATATAAGAAAGAATATTTCAATAATATAGTCCCTATAATCTGAGAAAAGAAATGTTTTAAAACTATATGCATCCTGAAATAATATTTAAATTAAAAAATAAACTTTAAAACAGTTTCTAAACCATTTTAATGAAGTTGATTTATTTTAATAATCTTAGACTATTTTATGTTATTTTATACACAGGAGGTTGTTAACCCAGAATTCTATACCTTATAATAATATCCATAGAAAATGGAGGGAATAATGTTTTCTCCAGAGAAAAAAATAGTAAGGATCCATAAAATGAAATCCTATCTCATAGAAGAGTAATATGCAAATTGACCATACATCTGCTTCACCCACAGGCCACACCCACCAGCCAATCATGAGTGAGTATGCAAATTAACCCAACCAAGATGACTGTGGCCATGGAGAGAGTAGGAGGCTTGGGCTTTCCTAGCAATGGACGAAGCCACGCTTTCCACCTGCCCTGGCCTGCCTTGGTCTGTGCTTAAGGCTACAAAGTTTCAATTATAGAAGATAAATAAATCTCAACAACAATGGCTGAGGACACAGAACAAGCAAGAGGCTTGGCTCCACTCAGGGCTACAAAGTTTCAATTATAGAAGATAAATAAATCCCAGATACTAGGGCCTCCACTTGGGTGGCCAGCCTGCAAACCACCACAGGCCCTTGCCCAGCCTGCCTCACACCCCAAGAGAACCCTCAGCCTGATCCAGGACACACTTCAGGGAAAAACCAACTGGCCCCCACCTGTGCACCTAGACTCTATCCTATCTAATACTATCTAATCCTATCTAATAAAAAATGATATGTAAATTGACCATCACTCCAACACACAAGATGGCTGCCCCCATGTGGACACACATGGCCACCACAAGATTGCCAGCAGGGGAGGGCAGTTGGCAGGGACCAAGCCTTCAAGGGAGGGCTGTTGGGGGCGATCAAGCCTACAAGGGAGGGCAGTTAGGGTTGACCAGGCTGAAAGAGGACGGGATTTGGGAGCAACTGGGCCTGTAGGGAGGGCAGTTGGAGGGACCCAGGACTACAGGGGAGAGCAGTTGGGGGTGACCAGGGCTGCAGGGGATCAGATAAGCTTCAATCAGGCTGGCAGTGTAGTGGGTAGGTGGTGTTCAGGCTGGCTGGCAGAAGCGGCTAAGGGCAATCCAGAAGGCAGGCAAGTGAGCTATTGGGAGCCAGCAGTCCTGGATTGTGAGAGGGATGTCCAGCTACCCGTTTAGGGATGCCTATCAGTACTGGGCCTAAACGGGCAGTCAGACATCCCTTGAGGGGTCCCAGATTGAAGAGAGTGCAGGCTGGGCTGAGGGACACACACCCCCATGCACAAATTTCATGCATCAAGCCTCTAGTTCCATCTAACAATGAAACTAAGCCTTATTTCATTTATATATAAAAACATGATGAATGTTACAAATATTAAGCAATAGGAACCAACAGAAAATAGTACTACTCTGTGATTGCTCTCATGGAAGGTTAAAAACAAACTAATTTATGCTGTTAAAAGTCATCATGCTGGGGAGCTTTGTGATAGGCAGGTAAGGCTCCCAGGATACTTGGCTAATTACATTATATTTCTGAAAGCATCTTAATTATCTATTGAATGTACATATGCTCCATATTGTGATTTAGTTCAATAACATTGTTTTTAATATTTTAACATTTCAATGACATTTTCAATCCTTTTTCAATTTCTGAGTTAACATTATTTATTGTCTATCATGCCTTTCCTTACAAATTATATATGAGTATAGGCATGTAAGTTTTGAAGAAGTATATGTTTTAATCAGACTTTTAGCATAGGCTTTTAAATTTTATTTTATTTTTAATAGTTTTATTTATTGATTGATTATTTTAGAGAGAGAGATAGGAAGGAGAAAGAGAGAAACATTGATTTGTTGTCCCATTTATGCATTCACTAGAGGCCCAGTGCATGCTATTCATGCACTGGCGTGGAGGTTTCTCGGAGGGCCCTGCAGCTTCTCACAGTCTGGCAGCCCTCAATGGATGTCCTACTGCTAGCTTAGGCAGTCGGACATACCTCAGGCTGTCCTGGACCCATTGCTCCTTACCTCCCGCCAGCTCGCTGCTCCTTAGTTCTACTGGGGAAGCAGGAAAGGGTCCTGCCACAGCCTCTGTGCTCACTAGCCATAAGCCTGAGCCCAGCTTCTGGCTGAGCAGTGCTCCCCCTGTAGGAAGGCACTGACTACCAGGGAGCAGCTTTTGCTGTGAGTGTCTGCCCCCTGGTGGTCAGTGTGCATCATAGCGGTCAATCATTCTGGTCATCCCACTGTAATGATTGCTTACGCTTTTATTATATAGATTGGTTGGTTTCTACACGTGCCCTGACCAGGGATCAGACCCACAAACTTGGCATATGGGAACAATGCTCTAACCAACTGACCTACCAAACCAGGATGGTTATTTTAAAGTTGTAATATACTTTCCTGTGTGCATATCTGAAAAAATGCTTTTTATTATTAAGTGGATATTTCACTCTGCATAAAACAGTGGTGGCTCTTTTATTCTCAGTAGTTTGAAGTCCTTATATTCACCTCTGTTTCCCACAGTTACTAATGAACAATTTATTATTATCTGGATTTTCTTTCATCCATTAATATAGTTATTTAGGTTTTTTTTTTAATAGTTTGAAGGGAGAGGTAGAGGGAGAGAGAGAGCTAAGAGTGCAACATGGATCAGCTGGGCTGCTGTTGTAAGATTAGGCAAATGTGAAGGTTGAAGGGGAAACAGTTAAGAAAAAAAATCTCTGGATGCTCTTATATCAAGGAGGAGTAAGGAATTCAAATTGTATAGTCATGAATTATAAAAATGTGAGAAAAATTTTTAAAATGCTATGTCATTGTGGTTGTAACCCAGATGAAGAAGAACTGATAAGCTAAATTATATTAAAGTTAGTAATGCCCATGATTATATCAACAGACTTGACAATTAATTAACATGAACAACTAATATAGCAAATTATTATCAAATTGAATGAAATACTATTGAACAGCTAAGCATGTAGGAATACTTACCTAAAACTATAAAACATTTAAGTATATAATGAAGCTCTCAAGGAAATGCGGTTCAGTGATAATATAGTGATGTTTCAAGGCTTTAAAATGTAATCAGTTTGAGAGTATGGACAACTAGTACATTTCACTATGAGCTGCTGTTAGATTTTACTAATTAGCAAGTATTTTGACAGGTATCGTGCTACCAAGTGTTTTGGGACATCCTTTGCTTTATGCTTCAGATATTCTGTTTAGCATGATGAATATAAATAATATTCTTAACTTGCATATTTTGTATTCCCTTTAAAGTACATCCCATAAATTCAAAGCAGTGGGTGTATTGTAAAATCTAATTAGTTTTATTTTTTTTCTGTCATTTTTGTTTGTTTCTACCAGTCGTGAGAAAACATGCCACATATGGGAAATATGCCTCTTTTTAAGTTTTGTAAAAATCATTACAAAACTCCTACAGTTTAACTTGGAAAATGTTTAAAAAAAAAAGGTAGATTGGCTCAAATCATTAGGGAAACATTTAGTGCAGTAGAGCAGTCATTCACCAAATTTCAGGCATTGGTGGCTTAATGCAGTTAGTACAATGTAATTTACACTCAGGGAGTAGTTTATATACCTGGAAGGATCTAAACCATTGCCTACTTAATTGACATGATTTTTAAAAGAGAGATGGAGCACCCTAATATTTATGTGAAAGAAAATTTGGATTAAATTACTTATTTGAGATCAGAGAAAAAAAATTAATTACTGAAGAAATACTTGAATTTTTTTTTTTATTCTCAGTGTTCTACTTAGGAAAAAAAAGTCATTATGATACAAACCTATCCTATATAATAATATGCAAATCAACCGAACAGTGGAATAACTGGTCGATATGAAGTGCACTGACCACCAAGGGACAGAAACTCAACACAGAAGCTACCCCCTGGTGGTCATTGCACTCCCACAAGGGAGTGTCACTCTGCCTCAAGCTGGGCTGATAGCTGGTGAGCAGGGGCCCACCTCTGTGATAGTGCTAAGGATGTCCATGGGGAGTGGGCCTAAGCAGTCAGTTGGACATCCCCTAAGAGTTCCCAGAAGGCAAAAGGGAGCAAGCCAGGCTGAGAGGATCCTCTGCCCCCCAGAGTGCATGAATGTCATGCACCAGGTTTTTAGTTGAGTATAATGCTGAACTTTTTTAGGTTGTAATTTCAAAAACCACATGTTAATATTATATGAAACCCTAAACACATATACAGTGGTACCTCGAGATACGAGTGCCCTAACATACGAGATTTTTGAGATATGAGCCGTTGAGTGAGCGATTTTTGCTTTGAAATACGAGCAACATTTGAGATAGGAGTAATAGCGCGGATTGGCCGGCTGCACATGACCCATCAGTTTACCGTGACTCGAGCATCTCATAGTTTCCCACGCCTCAAGGTTATGGAATGAATTAAACTCATATCTCAAGGTACCACTGTAGTGTGTCTGTCATTTAGGGGCAAGTTATAAATTTAGCAATTTATGCAAATATCACAGTCAAATCACCCTTAAACAATCTCTCTGGAAGGTGTCAGTCAAGAATCATATATACTGCCGAAATTGGTTTGGCTCAGTGGATGGAGCGTCAGC